>VWZD01006860.1:0-88338 GCA_013396695.1 Sakesphorus luctuosus
CTCTCACGAATAAGACATGCTTTACCTTTGCATGAGCTGCCTGTGCTCAGGGACCAAGCAGGGAGCTGTGCTTCTCATGGTGTCAGCAGCAGTTCTGGCACAGAGTGTGCTGCTTCAGCTTGCTTGATGAAGAGAATGAGATGGTGCCTCTGACTCTGCTCTGGCACTGCTGTATGCTTTCTGCTTTTGAAAAAGTGTTGTGCAGCCTTAAACTTCCACTTCAATACCCTCCAGGGAGCCTGGTTTAATGCCTTATCTGAAGGACATGATATGAGTCATTAAAAACATTTTTTAGAAGACTGGAGGTGACCTATGGGGCTCCAGGAGACTGGTTCCTGTGTAGCAGCAAGCAGTCACTCTGCATCTTCCATCCCTGAGCAAGTTTGTACCTCCCACCTCTGAGCACCACTTTGTCAAGCTCTTGGCACAGCAGTCCTGCCTTCTGCAGAGAGGACTGGGCTAATCCTGAGCTGTTCCCAGGAGCTCCCACAGGAGCTGCTGGGCAGTGAGCTATGGGCACAGCCAGGGCTCAGGCAGACTAAATTCAATCCAGGCCCTGAGCCAAATGCTTCCTGCTGGCTGCTCTTAAGCAGCCCCTGGTCAGTGCTTTAAACCCTTTGCCCCATGTTTCAGGAGTGCTGAACTCTCGACTCTGATACCCTCTGTGCAGAGAAAATATTCGACCTGTCTGTAGCAGGTCCCATTATCTGCAGGCAGGGTAGCTGGGGAAAGACTGGAGATGTGTGGCTTGTCCTTCCTCACCTCATCTGACTATCTGAGTGGACTGCTGTAATGAAGGCACATTCAAGAGTGTCCAGCAGAGCCACTGTGGAGGTGACTTGGTCCCTTTATATATAGTTACTGTTGGGAGTAAAACCAATAGACAGGCTCTAAAAACTCCTCTGCCCTATCCTGTGGGTTCTGTGACACCTGGGGGCTGGACACCCATCAATGGCTCACCTGAGGGCTCCCTTATCTCCCTGTTGAAGTGTTCAGACTCACACCTGGAAGCCTCTGTCCCTTCCCAGCTCTACCACCCACAGCGGTATCAGCACGGCCCTGGTGCAAGGGCTGAGGCAACATTTCCTGACACTGCTGTATGGCAGCCACAGACAGTTTATTTTGGCAGGCATTTGGGCTTTAAAACCCTCAGGAGGCTGCGACGATGAAAAAGGATGTACCCCCCTTGATGGGTGCATGATTCAGGCATTAGAGATGGAGGATGGAAAAAGAAATGCCAGCTCAGGGATGTAATTTGGCTCCATGGAGATACCTAAGCCTTGTCTGGGCTAATACTTGTAGTAATAGGTATTAAATTGGCTCATGTAGACATGGCCCTGAAGGGCAAGAAAGCAACTTCACATCTCCTTTGTAACCTCTCTCTTTCCAACTTAACCTTTTTTCATACTCCAGGCACAATGTCTTTACCACCATTTGTGTTATGCTGTAGCCTGGAGGTGCTCAAATGCAGCTTGCTGTGACAGGAGCCATGCACATTTAGGATGCAGAGCCACAGGGAAGGGTTTAAATTCCCTGTAAACACAACAGGATAAGAAGCATTTCCTCATTTTACAAAGCAAGAGGTTGCAGGGGGTTAAATTGTGCTGGGACATGGCTGTGGTCCCTGGTGCTCTGTTTGGGGGTAGGACTCTGCATGAGAAGAGCCTCCCAAATCACTTAGTGATGTGTGACCAGTGAGTGCATCTACCTCCCTGCCAGCACTGGGTTACTGCAACACACCTGCCTGTAAAATGCCTTGTTTAATCCACCTGTGTTTTCTGGAATAGCATCCCAGGGCAGAAAGGAAAGGCTTGTCTGTGCTATTGGTTGCCAGAGACAGAACATGAACCTGCCACTCCTGAAGGAAAATCGGGTGTTTGGCCACAAAAGTCTCAGCAAACAGCTTTTCCAAGACAGTGCATTCATTTTCACTGCAATCTGTTCAGGGGGAGCACAGCTACTGCCTGGCAGGTGGGTCTCATCCTGCTACAGAGCAGCAGTACTCCTTATTTTTCAAGATGAAAAGGCTTTTATTTAGTCTTTCTGAATAACAAGTTCCCATGTCACAAACTCTTGTCATCATCCAGGTTAGCCTTTGAAAAGCCAAACACTTTGCCCATTGTCTTCGTAGGTAAAACAAGAGGAAGTGGCATCTTTCTACAACCTCTGGAAGAAAAACCTCTGTGATTTGCTGAGGTGCTGCTCAAGTGGCATCTCAGATCACAGAGTTCTTGCAAGCCTGGCTCCCTGGTGGTTCAGGAGCTGTGCATCTCATCAAGGTCTCTGCAGCCTCAGGTTAATACTGTCAAATGTAATGATGGGACACAACAGGGGTGAGCAGTGTCAAGCTGAGTCCAATCCAGGAGATGAGTGTGCCTGTCTCATGGTGGTCTTTTTTCCAGTTTATGTGTCATTCAGAAATGCACTATTCAAATTCTGCTTCTTCCACAGTCCTCTCTTAGCAGGACAAATGGGCCCTGGCTCCTTTGATCACATCCAAGGCTGAATGTGCCTCCATGTTACAAAGGTGTTTGCATCTGGAGTCCTGTCATGACCAGATTAGAAGGTCTCCCAAGCCCCTAGCTCATCTCCTGGGTTGGACCTATTTCCCAAATAGATGCAAGTATTTACAGACAAGCTGTGGAAACAAATGCCTTATCCACCCTGGGGAAGAGAGGACAAATGTTACAAAGCCTGGCTTGAATGGCTATTCTTGTCTTTTCTGGGGGCTGTACCCCCACCAGCACTGCCTGATTTCAGTGGTGCATTAACAGCCAGACTATTATGCCAGATATTCTCCCCAGCAGGACTTGATTTTCTCTTAATTGCTGTCTTTCCATTTCTGGTGACATCTTCCTGAGTCAACAATAGACTGTGGGAAACCTTGGGCCATTCTGCATCCTCTGGTGTGTGTCGACTGAAAAGAAAATTTGCACACCTGACCTACTGCTGCTTAACATTGAGGAAAGGCAGTTTGCTTCTCCTTAGGACAGCAGAGCTCTCCTGGTGGCTCAGAGCAAGGATGAGGAATCCCTGAAACGGTGCAATCATAACTGTGCTCCATCAGCACATCTAGTGAGGCATCCCAGTACCTTTTATCCCCTGCATCCAGGCTACTGGACATCACTTTCAGCAAAGGAGAGAAGTCCCACAAGCTCTCCCCAAATGTCATAGAATCATAGAATCACAGAATGGTTTGGGTTGGAAGGGACCTTAAAGATCATCTCCTTCCAACCCCTGCCATGGACAGGGACACCTTCCACTAGACGAGTTTGCTCCAAATCCAACCTGGTTTTGGACACTTCCAGGGATGGGGCAGACACAGCTTCTCTGGGCACCTGTGCCAGGGCCTCAGCACCCTCACTGGAAAGGATTTCTTCCTAATATCCAATCTAACCCTGCTCTCTGGCAGTTTAAAACCATCCTCCTTGTCCTATCACTATCTGTCCCTGTAGTCCGCAGAAGTCCCTCTGCCTCCTTTTTATAACCACCATTAAGGTAGTGGAAGGCCACAATGAGGAACCTGAAGCAATGTTTATGTAATTTTTCTCCAAAGAGTTTAGGAGTGTAGAATGTGATTTAGCAATAGCAGGGGGAAAGTGGGAAGGGAGAAAGAAGCACTGTTCATTTAATCATAGAATATCCTGAGTTGGAAGGGACCCACAAGAACCATTGGGTCCAGCTTGCTGTTGGTTTGGTATGTCATGGCTTGGATCAGCTCCTGCCTTGATCAGATCAATGTTTGTGCTCTGAGCTTGAGGATTAAAGAAAGCAATAATCTCCAAACAATTTAGTCTAGTTTTCAAATTCCACCCTCCTTTCAGCCCACCTGTGGAACCAGCTCACTGAGAGAAGTGGCCAATCAGATATTTTGCTCCCTAAAGCTGCAAGTCTAATCTTTAGGAGCCATGACTGGGACATATGTATTTCCTTCCTTGTCTCTTGGCCCTCCATGACTTGGAGATGACTACATAAGGCTGGAGGAACCACCTTTAAAAAAAAGGGGGTTTTCACTTGGATTTTTTGGCAACTCTGTTAAATATTTTTAGATTACTGTGAGATCCTGGAAGTCCCTTCAACAGCAACAGGTTTGGTCCCTTCTCCTGCAATACAGGCTGAACAAATAACCTCTGATGTTAGTGCATATGGCATATCAAAGTGATTGGCCTGGTCTGTGAAATATATTCTGTATTAATCTCCCCCTTACCTGTAAACCAGATGAAAAAGCATACACAAACACCCCAACTGTTTGATGTTTTTCCTCTGAATCAAAAAGACCTGTCTCCATGGTCCTATTATCTCCTCTTATTAAGTATGTTTTCATGCTGTGCTTTTTTTTTTTGTGCCCACAGTCAATAACAATTTAAATGATACTCTTTGATGACCTTTGTTCACATCATTTATTTCCATCTCTTTATCTGATTTTGCCAACAGGACCTAATTTGAAAGAGGCTGCAGTTCAGCGGCAGGAGGGATTTAAACACTGTTAAGACTGACATTTTCCCTCATCTCACATCCCGTGGGGTACCTGATTGCAAATTTATAATACACCAGAGGTCTTGCCATCAGAAGATACAGACTTACAGTAACAGCAACTAATTTAAAAAAGATCTCCAGCGCATCAGTGTCTGGGGCTGGTTTACACAGACTAATTAATCCTTATTTGACCTGAATTAACTCTTAATCTGTGTGAAATGAGAGAGCTTTACTGGGATACAGAAAATTTTAAAAGATGGAAAATCCTTTCAGAGCAGGAGGTTTCTGCAGCTGAGTGACTTGTAGATTAAAATACTTGCTGGCTGCTTCTGTGGAAAATTAGCCACATCATTTTTTTCCTCTTCCCATCCCCCTGTTCCTAAGCAGAAAGGAGAGGGGCAGGGGATTTTTTCCCACCAGTTACTATTCCTTGGCAAGCAGAGCAGAACAGTCATCCCTGCTGCTTCCTGCTGATACCTTGAGTTTATCGAAGAAATCAGCAGGGTGGCACAAGGGAGAAAGCTCATTTTGGAGCAGCTCTTCCCCCTGATGCCCCCAGGTTGCACAGTCTCCAGGTGGGAGGTGGATTCTCTGCTCCCTGGGAGCTCCTTGGCAAGGGCTGCAGACAGGAGTTCTGGGGGAACACAGAGGAATCACAGTGGAGTCCTTCCCATGAGCCCACTCAAAGGTGGGTAGATATTCCCACTCCATGCCCCTGTGACCTTCTTCCCCTGGGACAGGAGACTTCTACAGTTGGAAAAAAACTTTCAGGCTCTAAAGTTCCTCCATCAGGTTTGATGAAGGACAAGCCTGGACTGGTGTCCTCTTGTGCCTCAGAGGACTCTGCCAGAGCACAGGGGGAGCAAATGGATCATCCAAGAACGTGAAGGGATGAACACATCCCTTGCCACAGCACACTCTGATGCAGGGATCTTCTGGGTTGGAGACAGAGCTGGAGCCAGGATAAGTCAGGGCTACCCAAAATGTGAGTGAACTTTCTCTGCTGAGCCCTGGGGGGGATCTTGGTCAGTGTTTATGGACATGTTAGGGGCTAGTCAGCACCTCGGGAAGCCATGGAAACACATGAATGACTGGAGAAGGTTGGACCTGTACATGGAACCTGATGTTCTGGTTAGATTTTTTGACACATTGTGCCGACTGCTCCTGCTTGTGGAGATGGAGGCTCTCTCAGAGTTCATCCCTGCTTTGCACTTGTCTGTATTTCACTGAGAAAAGACGGTCAAGAGATGGTTGAGGGAGATCAGCAGACTGTCTGTAACATGGCAATCAGCCCATCAGGCCAGGTGAGATATCTCTCCCATTGCCAGGAAGACAGTAACCCTTTTCCTTTGTTCTTGGCACCTTTTTTTTTCCCCCTCAACCCTGCTTAACTATCATTTACTCTGTCTAAAACTTTAGCCAAAATAGGACCACCACGCCTTATCTAAATACCTAAAACAAGAGAGTGTGCTTTAAGCCATAGAAACTTTCCATCCTGGCCACAATTCAGGTTGGTAACATTTTTGACATTTCAATAGTAAAAATGTTTTCCCCTTGGGTTGTTATTCAGGCAGGAAAAATAAGTCTCCAAGGCTGAATATTAAAAACCAGGAGCTCTTCAGAGAGCAGCAGTTCCTGGGAGCAGAAATATCTCTGGTCAGCTCAAGAGCAGTTCAGTCCAGGTGCTGTTCATCAAGGCCAAGCCTAAGGAGCATTTCTGAGATCACAGCATGGCCAGGCAGTTGGGGGTGAAAGATGCACCTCCACAGAGCCCCAGCCTCCTGTACAGTGGGACTTTCCTGCCATCCCTATGAATGCCATTATTACTGCATGAAGTGTCACTTGCCCCAGACACAGGGATAGGCTCAAAAGATGCTACCACATTACGCAGCATAAATGTCACCCTCTCCAATCAGCAAGCTGTTCAAGGCTTGAGGTAACCATTTAAAGGTTATCTGGTGCTGCTGGTATCTCTATTTTCAATTACCCCTACTTGTTGGCTTGGAAGTCTTTAGTATGGAAAATAAATCATAGTTCAATGTGCTGCTCCATCATTCAGCAATGCCTGATGTGACAGTCTGAGCAGATCACACGATTATAGGGATAAGGGTCTACTTATAAAATGTTTACCATTTCTCAGTTGGATCTTTGACTTCAGACTGCATTAATGTTTTGCCATTTTTAGGTCCAATGTCACTCTCTGTCTTGCAACATATCATCATTTTAATGCCTGATTTACACTCTGAATTATGGTAATTTATTGTAATAGTGTGATTTGACCTTTTCAGTATTTCCTGTTTTTATTGGATAGATGTTGCATCCCTTTCCCCAGAGGTCAGTGGGACTTTGGGGGTACAGGAGGAGGTGAATGAGCCTATCACAGCACACAGTGCTGAAAAGGGCAAAACATAGGAGCATCCTCCTCATCCAGGGACTGGGAAATGCATGGAAATTTAAAGGTGATCTTTGTGACAAATCCCATGCCAGGAACAGAACTGACACCTTGCCAGCCTTAGAGATGAAAGGGCATCTTCAGGAATGGCTGAAATGATGTCCATGAACATCCACGTGTGGAGCAATGCTCTGGGAAGGCTGGTTGTGCCAGCCCACCTCCCACCAGCACGGAGCCTGCTGGCACAGCTAGAAGCTGCTATTTATGGGGCCAGCACAATGCAATGCCCTTGAGAGTGGATGAGCCTGTTTTTAGAGGAAATGAGCTTTGGGAATTGGAGTGTGTCCTGATGAGGGAGCAGAAATGTAAAAGGCCAAGATGGAAAGTGCAAATATAATCCTTATCGTTTCTCTCTTTATTGCCCCCTGCCCAGAAACACTGCTTCTCTAAGGTAGGATAAGAAAAGAAAGTGGTAGCTTACAAGTAAAAAAAAAAAAAAAGAATTAGAGAAAGAAAACCCAGAAACACTAAAATAATCCCCTACAACAAAAAGCTTTGATAAAAGCAAAGCTGAGCCTGAGGGTGATGCTACTTTTTCACCCTGTTCTCCAGTATTGAGTTTGTTCCAGAGGACCCAGCCTTTCCTTTCAGGTTTGGAGTGGGTTGTTTATTTTCTTAAGGACTGCCCTTCGGCATTCCTTTTGAAATAAGTATTCGTGCCTGGCTGTGGAAAGCAACAGCAAAACCAAGCAGCCAGCTCTTCTAATGGCCCTGCTGCCTTCAAGGGAGCAGCCTCTGCAGGGTTTGCTCTCAACCAGTGAGAAAGCACTGCTGAGCTGGGCTGGGGCTCCAGCTCCTCAGGAGGCATTTTGAAACTTTGGTTAATAAGAACTCAGACAAATATGGATCTAATCCTACCCAAGAGGGACGATGGCTGCTGGTAGAGAGCTCTTATGGGAAACAAGTATAGAAAAATACTACATATATAAAATATATATATGCAAACTATATATACTTATCTATATAGAAAACATATATCTATAGAAAAATTATGTATGTGTGTTTGTTGTATATATACAAGTATACAAGTATATATACAAGCTGAGAGATTTGGAATTGTCTGCTGGGAGAAGGGAAGGCTTTGGGTAGACCTTAGAGCCCCTTCAAGTGCCTAAAGGGGCTCCAGGAGAGCTGGAGAGGGACTTGGGACAAGGGCCTGGAGGGACAGGACAAGGGGAATGGCTTCAAACTGACAGAAGGTGGGTTTAGATTCGATATTGGGAAGAAATTCATCATTGTGAGGGAAGTGAGGCCCTGGCACAGGTTGGGCAGAGAAGCTGTGGCTGCCCCATCCCTGGAAGTGTCCAAGACCAGGTTGGACAGGACTTGGAAGAACCTGATCTAGTGGAACATGTCCCTGCCTATGGCAGGGGGTTTGGAACTAGACAAGCTTTAAGAGCCCTATCAATCCAAACCAGTCTATGATTCTATGAAAAATAAAGAAGCAAAAGAGGTGCTGAGAATCTCTGGCCCTGAAAGTGAGAGAAGGGCTTAGAGCAGGGTGGTGACACAAAGGGACTGGACTCATCCAGTACCTCCCTTGGACACTTTTGTCACACTAATCATGAATTAAGGGAGCGCGATTTTTGTCCCAAACTAACAAATGTGCCTGGAGAAGTCCTGCTGCCAGCTTGGTGCTGCTGGAACACACAGACTGAGGGAGGGGGTGGCGCAGCCAGAGCACGACGCTGGCTCAGCGCTGCTGACCCCGAGGCAGCAGATGTAGGCCAGTGTGATGGATTAACAGTGACACTAAGGGAGACCATAACATGTATATTGTGCATCCATGAAATTGTATTTTCAGGTGATTTGTTTTCTCTTGAGCCATCCAACTCATCTTCTCTGAAGAGTTAATTTATGTTGTTTACCTGAAGTGATGGGTCCAGGGCAGGAGATGGGGTGGAGTTTCCTGGTGAAAGGTCTCCCTTCAGCTTTAGCTGGTGGACACACAATTCTTCTTGCTCTGTGTCTGCACCAGGTGTTTTATAACAGGCAAACATCCATCATTTCCAATTAATCCCAAAGGCCATTTCCATTACCCCTTGGTTCACTTGACTAGAAATAACAAAGCTTCCCAGTGCTGAGCTTCAGTAAAATACCGAGTATCTCCTATGAGATGACTTACTCCTAACACCAGTGAGCACTTTGCACCTCACAGACAATAGTTTATTTCATTGTCTCTAATGGGATTGTACTCTCAGAGGCAGTTTGTCCCCTGATTTTTCCCAGGAAGTTTGCACTCAGCAGTTACACAGGACCTGGGCTTTGGCTGGTACTATTCTACAAGTCATGCCCCAAGTTACAACACTGGTAGAAGTTAAGTGCCTCTGAGACTTCTGCCCCCGTGCCAAATCTGATTAAAAGTGCCCACAGCTCATCTGTTTTGAGGAGCATTGCTACCTACCAGCAGTTCCCTTTGGCACACCTGGATGCATTTATCTTTTAACATGTGAAAAAACATTTTTAAAATGGTCTTAATTATGACACCAAAGCCCTTGAAGAACTTTGTCCCCGTAGAGAAAGACTTTTTCTGCTGTATAAAGCATATTTTGGGGATTGCACTGCATAACAACCTATCCCAGCAAGGAAAGGCAGCTGAGCAGGGCAGGTGGAACTCAGGATCTGAGTTTTTTTCACTGATCTCCTCAATGATTTGAGACAAGTTTCCTTCATTTTGATGTTTGTTCACCTTAACTGCAGCCAGGTCAACAACAGCCAGATGGGATCTGATAATGTCACTGATGTTTGCACAGGTTCAGTGGGGTCCTGACTGGGGCCTTTATGTGAAATTTGCTGGTTAAAAAAGACAACTGGGAGTTTTGATACATACAGACCCTAATCACTGCCCTCAAAGCTGTCCAGTCCATATTTTAAGGGTGACTAGTTAAAATACAGTAGATGCTTACTATACTTTTGGGCTGACAAAATCATTGCCTGTTGGAAGGGAAACTAAACCAGAGGTGAGTATTCCCAAGTTTCCAGCTTTCCAAGCAGTCTTTGAAAAAAAGAAAAAGACTACATATAGTGTGATTTTACTGTATATTTTCAAGCCATTCAGCCAGTTCTACAGCGATATGGGCAGAAGTGCAAAGGCTTTGTACATATAATCACCTTCAGTAGTTTGATATGCAAATGGTTACTTAGAAATACCAATATCTGCAGCAAGTGGTTTCAAACAACTCCACACAGGCATCGAGCTCTGTGAACACATTGTGTACTCTGGGACCTTTGAAAACGGCTCCTTTTAAGCTGCCACTTGCTTTCTGTTTCTGAACTGGGATTTTGCACAAATATTTTTACATCATTGTTTTAACATTTTCACGCTTGCTTTTCAAGTAGATCATCCTCTGTGATCACAGACAATGGCAACAGTTGTTCAGTGGTCTCTTACTCTAATCGAGTCAATTTGCTTTGCTGGGATTTCCCTCTCCCCTGTATTCAGCGCTCAGGACCAAACAGAGTGAAGCGGATCTAATTAACTTCTCTCAAGGGTATTGACTGTCTGGAAAGCAAGAGGAAAGCAATGAGGAATACATTATGAGAGCCTATTCACTGCCAATTCGCACACAGGAGCACATCTTCCTCTTGCAAAACCAAGGTTTACATAAATTTCCTCATTTGATTGTATTTCCTATTGCATGGAAGCACCAGGGGCTGTGTGAACTCCTGCGGGGTCTGGAGACAGTCACAAGGAAATAAAGCAAAAGTGCTTTGTATAAACAGTGGAAATTAGAAAATCCTAATTAGCCTTCATTAATTAGGAGGATGAATAGTGAAAGGTACTGTAGGTCAGTGTGTTATCTTCTCTCCTCTAAGGTGTACCCATGGACAGATACAGACACTGAGCCTGACTGACAATGAGATGCTGCTTTAACTCCCTTGAACACTATGAGAACAGTGAGGACTTCACATCCATGTGAAGCCCAAAGTTTGGAAAACCATGTAAACACAAGAAGTTGGTGCAATGGTGAGTCTGGCAGGGAGCTTTGGCAGGGAGCTGCTTCAGAGATGGCAGCGGGTGCCAGGCTGGGGGGGCTGGCTGGGTGGGCTGGCATCATCACCAGTGCAGGTAGAGAGTGTGACATGGATTTGAACCACTTGCTTTGAGTGTGGCTGAAGACCAAAAGTTTATATTAGCATAATTTGAAGGGTAACACCCAAATTCAATGCCTCAGTTTCCCCAGTGGAAACCGTGGAGTGAGTAATGGCACTCAGACACCCAAGGGTTTAACTCAGGGGTGTTGACCTACAGCTCTCATGACCAATTGCCCTCTAGAAACTGATGTCAGCGAGACAGACAGCAGTGCCCATCCATGGACCAGGTGCTAAGAACATCCCTGGACAGATGGATTGTACCTGTGTGAGACATGTGGCACCCCTGTGAGATGGCAGCAGCCTTCGTCTCTAAGGGAGGGTTTGCCAGAGAATTCCTTGGGGAAATGGCCATAAAGGTGCCCTCAGGCATTGTCACCTTGGTCTAATAGGAACCCATGTTTGTAACTGAAATTCACTGTCAGCCACTGGCACAGACTCAAAAGGACTTTCCTGGTATCCTTGAAATTCTTGTGGGAACATTTGCTTGCAGGATGTGCAGGGTCCTCCAGCTCTAGCATTGCCACAGGGTCACCTCTGCTTTGGAGAACTGGACCTTGGGAGGTAGAGAGGAGCAGAAGGAGGCTGATATAGGGTTACTTTGACTCTGTGACCCTTTACATCTCTCTCCCCCAGAGCATTAAACAGTTAGTAAGTCCTTGTGACCATCATACTAAGATGAGATAAAGGAAGATGGTGTGTCAGGCTGGCCAAGGTAACCTGCAAGCATCTGGGAGCTATTTTTAGATGTCAGAAGTCAACAAGGCACCAGCTCTTCTGCTAAATTGAAATCCTTTCTGAACATCCCCACTTCTGACACAATCCGTTGATTGTCAACTTTATTATACCCTGTGCAAATAAATACATAATAGCACCTTGTCAAAATGTATTGCCATTCAAATTGTACCCATAATCTGGATGTCTAACACAATCTCAGTGCTTCCTAACAAATACATTTCCCTACCAATTTCTGCAGGATGAGAACCCTGGTCTTGCAATTTATTCAGCAGTAGGGCTGAGAAGGAGGAAAGGATCAGGGGTGGGGAAGAAAGAAGGAAGAAACAATGTCAGCACCTGCATCAGCAAAACATCAACTCAGATTGCAAGATTAAAGATATAACCAGAGCAGAATAACCCTATTCTGGACACAGCTGTGAGCAGCATCAATGCTCCCAAAATATTTTGCTGGTGCAGCATCACCTGTTTAACAACAGGATGTTCTACAAGCCTCTGACCCACCTTGTGTCTTAACACCTTCTCCTAGGAAGGCCAGGCTGGGTACTAGGGAGCTTCAGCAGCTGAATTGCTCTAGGCATTACCCCAGTCTTGTGTGGGCTCTCAGTGCCTCGAGCCCCTCTGCTCCACTGGGCACTGTCCTGCTATTCCAAAGGTAGACATGGGCTGTTTGCTCAGGCAGTAGGAAAGTACAAAGCACTTACACTGGGATGCAGGGGGCAGTGATGAACTGAGGGGGCTGCCTGGCATTACACAGGAGAGTGTTTCAGCCCCATGGCAGACCCTGCCCTGGCCAGCTCTGCTCCCCAAGAGCACTTGGCACTGGCTGAGGTGGGACCACATCAAGCTGTCAGCATTGCCCCACAAGACCAATGCAGGGCAAAACACCCAGAACAAGAGTTTTCTTCAAGGACAAGGGCAAATAATAACAGATCACCCCCTACTACCTTTCCTAAACAGATACAAAACCTATTTGCTGTCAGCAAAGTGTTTTCTGATTCCCAGCTCATGCCTACTGGTTTGATATTCTGTGATTCTGTGATAGCTTTTGCAGCTCAACTTGATGAGCTGGCAGTGCTGGGGCAGCCCTGGGAGGGAGTGACCACACAGGCTGAGTTGTGACCCTGGGATGGTTTAGGAACAGCAGTGACTGGGGCTGGGATGGAGCTCTGAAAAAAGGTGGATATAATGATGGAGAAGCAGGAAGCAGCTGCTGTGGTCCCTTCCTCTCTGCTGGGGTGAAGGGGTTCATGGGCATTAGTAGGAGCAGCAGCTCACACCAGCACCTGTTTACACCCTGTTTTGCCTCTGTTCACCTCTGTTCAATGGTGTTAAATTAATCTAAGATACCCACGGCAGTAATAGTTATTAAATGCAATAATTACCCACATGCTAAAGTATACCCTCTATACATTCCAGTATATTCAGTTCAATATGTTGTGTCAGTGCACTTAATAAATAGAGGAAAAGGTGGTGTATAGGCCAGAGCTGTCCTCTTATCACCTTTCTGCTGCAGTTATCAATGAAACCATTAAATAATGAACAGATTGGCTCAGCTCTATTAAATTCCAATCTTCAGTCCTATATATTCTGTAATTTCTGCCATGTGTGCTGGGAGGCTGCAGGATCTCCTCCCCCATGGTGCACCAGACCTGGGGGAGGTGCTGAGGGAAGCTGGTCTCCATGCTTTGGTAGCAAGAAGAGCTATAGCCTCACAATCTGGGCTCCATTTTCGTGTGAGTTTTGTCCCCAGAAACTCTCTGGATGCCTTTTTTTCCCTATAGGAACTTTAATTCTAACACCAGAAGAAGCACCCTGGAGAATTTTATTTCATAGAATCTCAAAATGGTTTGAGTTGGAAGGGACCTTAACAATCATCTCATTCCAAACTCCCAAACTCTCTGCCACAGGCAAGGACACCTCCCACCAGCCCAGGTTGCTCCAAGCCCTGTCCAACCTGGCCTTGGACACTCACAGGGATGGAGTAGCCACAACTTCTCTGCCCAATCTGTGCCAGGGCCTCATCACCCCCACAGGGAACAATTTCTTCCCAATATCCAATCCAAACCTACTCTTCTTCCTTTGTTGCCATCAAACACAGTGAGGTTTTGTGAGAGCAGCTTAACATGGGGATTTGTTTTGAATGTCTCATAAGATGTTTGGCCTTTCCTTGCCTCATGTACCATTTTGGGTGATGCAAGGTGAGCAGGACTTCACAGGAGGGATATCAGGGCAAATCAGTGTTTCCATGGCATTACTGTAGGATACCGGTACATGTGGCTGGAGGGAGGTATATTGCACCAAGGCTAACAAATTAAATGTGTCCCTGGCTGCTCCAAGGCACAAAAGCTGACATGCAAGGGCCCAAGTGTGTGTCTGCAGCCTGTGAAACACAGGGCTGGATGCAGCACTCCTGGTGGGAAAAAGGCCTGAGACGTACCAGCTCCAGGTGTGCCAAGGTACTGGGAGCACAGTGGGCAGTGCAGCTGCACCAGGCATGGCATGAGCAGCTTCACCACAGACATGGCTCAACACTCCTGAATGCTCAGGGACATTCCCATCCCCACTCACCTACTGCTGTGAAAGGGCTCCAAGGCCACAGACTGACAGAAATTTGGGTACCAAACTCCTCTGGTCCTTTAAGCTCCCCCAGCTTCACAGACACCATCAGACACCACCTTTGGCTTAGTCCATGATCAGTATGGGCTGATGCAGCAAAACCTGTCTGGCAGGAGACTAGTGCAGCAAAGGTACACTTTAGAGCACAAAACATTAGTTTTTAGGACAACTTTACTCCTCAGGAATCCCTTCATCTCCTGCTGAGTGAGTGAGAGCAGTACCTGGCGCTTGCTGGGCTGACTTACCTGGGCATTGTGCTGCTGTTATCACCCCTCAGTGTTATGGGGAGGACTTGGCAGGAGCAAAGGTGTTTCTTAAAAGTCTCCTGATCCCATGCCTAGGAAAAGCTTCACTAATTAAATTGTAGTTGCCAACAGAGAGGGTAATTTTCCTGGCAATTAAATGACTGGATGATCTGCAGGCCACAGGCAAAGCTGAAGGTATTTGATCCAGCAAGACACTCACTGCCAGGAAATATCCCAACAAGACAGTGTTATGGCTGTAATATGCTTAATAAAACATTCCTCAGGCACTGGGAAGGCATGGAGACAACACAGAATATTTCTGTGCCTGATTGGTGAGAGCAGGAGGTGCAGAGCACTGCACGCCTTGGTCTGTCAGGTCGGATACACTGCATAAACCAGTGCATGTCCGTTGGGAGCAGCAGGGAGGGAGACCAGAGGAAACCAGTGCTTACTCAGCCTCTTAACGCCAGGAGGTCCATGAAAGTGTTGTTTCTGATGCCAAAACCAGGGTGCACTTGAACAAGTGGTGTTACTTGCTGCGCTTTGCTATCTGCACTCTCCCTGCTGTGAGAGCAACAGGGTGTTTTGTTGTTGCTAGTTTTAGAAAGCAAACAAAAAAGTTCTTTGCAATCTAAAGTGGATTAAATCTGAATTAGGCTAGGACTATAATCTCTGTTTTGTAATAGGGACACTAAGCCAGGGTTTAGGGAACTGGGCTATGACCACATGGAGAGTCTGTAGGAAAACTCCTGAATTAGCTCAGGCTTGCAAAGGAACTCTCTGACACTTTGTGGGGAAAGAGGACTGGATTCAAGGTTTTCCAACATATTCTCTATAATCCTCAATCCTCCCTTTCACTGCCTGTAAAATAAGATAGAACTTCACTTTATTTCTCCAAGCTTTGCTCCCTTTTCAGAGTACAGACCCCATGAGAGGAGGAGTCTGGGTCTCACCTACCATACAGAGTGCAGAGGGGCCCTGATCTCCCCCTGCCTCCTGCATCGACCAGGCTGAAGCCAAACCAGCAATTCCCTCTGAGTGCTCCAGACAATAGCAGTGCTCATGTGAGAGCAGGCTTTATCAACCCACATCATGCCAGAATTAATGGCTCTCTTAATAAAAGCAAGTGAGATCATCACTCTTGGCTTAATTTTCCCTTTTTATTGCCTTTTACATGTAGAAGTAATGATCAGCTGCTTAAATATCTCTAAGCCAACACTTAGGGACATGTTCCAATCTCTCACTCTCTAATGAATGGCAGTGTCATTTCAGAGGGAGCTTTAGCACATTCCTGGACCAAAAGGAGAGGTTACTTGTAGGACTGGCACCTCCATCCTTCAAGACTCCTGAAATGGGTCAAGTCCCCTTAAAACAGGGAGATGCACCAGTGCTGTGCCTGGGAGCTCAGGGCAGGCTCAGGTCAGAGAGCACATTCAAGACAAAGGTCTCTGTGTCTGTCTATGCAGCCCATTTTAAAACAGGACCTTCACAAAGTCCCAGGCACAGCACAAGCAGTTCCTTGGACTTTCTAATAATCTTTCAAGAGAAGTCATCGCATGAGGGACCAAAGGTTTTGTTTCCCCTTGTTCTCCAGAAGGATTTCTAGACATTGTAGGGTCTCCATTAACCCAATCCACCCTAAAATAAGCATCAGAATCAGCCTCAAATATTACTGAAATATGACTTATTTATACAAGAACTTAAATATAAATGAGGTTTGATGTGAGTCTAATTCCCGAAGTCCTGCATTATTTAAAAAAAAAAAGAATTTTAGGCTTTAAAACACGTCCCAAACCCATCTCTCTTCCTCAGGTATCACTGAAGAGCAGAAAAAAATTTCCAGTGCCCAGCTGTATTTGTATTGGACTCAGCAGCAAAATTATGGTTTAAGGGGATAGACAAGATTTAGCCCCTCACTCGACCTCTCTGTTTTTAATAAAGTATATGCCAACTACAGGAAATGCTGACCCTGAACCTGCTGTCCTGAAGGGGCTCATGCTCATGGCTCTATCCCAACACCTGGAGAGGAGAATCACAGAATATCCTGAGTTGGAAGGGACCCATAAGGATCACCTGGCCCTGCACAAGACAACCCCAAAAATCATACCATGCACCTGAGAGTGTTGTTCAAACACTTCTTGAGCTCTGGCAGGCTTGGTGTGGGCTTCTGTGGGAAACCCCAGAGCGGGCACTGCTCACTGAGAAGTGCTGAAAGGTTTGAAGCATTATTGTCAGCGCATTGAGCTCTTCCTCCTGCTGTATGAAAAATTGATTTACTGGAGCTGTAAAGAATTTGCAATGTACTTACATACCTGTAATTGGCTGGAGTACTTGCTGAGAGACACAGCAGCCTGTCTGGCAGTGCCCTGCCACGTGCCTGTGCCCGCAGGAGCGGCGCAGCAGAGGAGATTGTTCCGGGAGGACTAAAATGGAAGAGTCATGCAATCACAGAATGGTTTGGGTTGGAAGGGACCTCAAAGGCCCTCTCATTCCCTACCCTACCATGGGAAGGGACACCTTCCACTAGACCAGGTTGCTTCAAGCCCCATCCAGTCTGCTCAGCCTGCCCATTGCTCTGCAGCAGCACAGATACAGACATTCATCGTTTTCCTTTCTCCACCTACCATTAATCTGCAACGTGTGTGAATTGTAATTAAGCTCATTTAGAGCAGGGCACGGTATGCATAACACTGGTATCAGCAGTAGAGTCATCCAGATTAGCTCCATTTGTCAAAATGATGGTATGGGGGAACAGCATGTCTTGCACAGCTCAAATGATGAGTTCAGGTGCTCCTGTGAGGTGACAGCCCAGGACACAGCTCTTCTCCAGACCTCTGGAGAAGGTCTGGAAACCCTGTAGTGGGTTCAGTGAAGCAAATCTGCCTGGGAGCTCCTATTCCCAGGGAGAGAACCAAATCTCACTTGAGTTAATGAGATTGTTGCTTGGCATGGTATTACTACTTCTCTCTCATGAGACCCACCTGGAGCAAAGCATCCAGCTTTGGGGTCCCCAGCACAGGAAGAACTGGGACCTATTGGAGCAAGTCCAGAAGAAGCCACCAAGATGATCTGAGGGCTGGAGCCCCTCTGCTCTGGAGCCAATCTGGGAGAGCTGGTGGTGTTCAGCCTGGAGAAGAGAAGGCTCAGGGGAGAACTCAGAGCACATTCCAGTGCCTGCAGGGGCTCCAGAAGAGCTGGAGAGGATTTAGGTCAAAAGTCTGGAGTGGCAGGACAAGGCAGAATGGCTTCACACTGCCAGAGGGCTTTCAGTGAACATCTGCCAGGAGGCTAATGACAATAATGAGTACTTGTTTGTTTAATATTTATGGAACAGGTTGCTCACTGAGGTGGTGGATGCTCTATTCCTGGACACACTGACAGTCAGGATGGATGAGTGTCTGAACAACAATTCGGTCTAGTTGAAGAAGTCCCTGCTCACTGCAGGGGGATTGGATGAGATGAACTTTAAAGGTCCCTTCCAAGCCAAACCTTTCTATGATTCTTTGGGAGGGTAAATGGGTGGCTGAGATCCTGCCCTCCTCCTGCACTGAGGGCTGCCTGCATCTGCCCTGCAAGGCTGATGTATCCCAGCTGGGTCCCTGCTCCATGCCAAGCCACTCTGTGCATGCAGGGCCTGTGGGGTTGGGATTTTGGAACATCTGGCAGCCTGTGCTGTGCAACATCTGGAAAACCAAGAATTTGCCACCCAAAGTGGGACTCAGCAGGTCTGGGATTTGACTTCTTGTCTGCAACGTTTCAGGACGAGGTCTGGGAGGGAGTAATCTTTCCCTCCTCTGCTTTTGTAATTGTGCTGGTGCATTTGCTGGGGCTGTGCTGGCTGAAGTGCTGACAATTTGGGAAGGCTACATTCTTCTTGGAGGAAAAACTGGGAAAGTAGTTTCATCCATGAAGCTTCCAGCCTATCTTAGCTGCCAAAAGTGTAAAGTAACAAAACTGAAACGTGCTCTGGTTTCAGATGCTGTGGCCTTCACCATTGTGAAAAGAGGCCTCTTTGCATTGTGGTTTGTGTGACAAACTCTGTGCAAAGGGGACAAGCTCAGGTGTGAGGCTGGGTCTTGCTTACACTTGTGTTTATTTTGGTGTAAAACACCACGGATGGTGTTGGCTGAGGGAGAGGAACAGAGTGATTCCGGAGGTTTTGCAGCTGTGGGAATGCTGTGCTCCTCAGGAGCCCCTGGAGCAGCCCTCCCCTGCAGTGCCCAGCAGTCAGGGGGTATGAACTCTGGCTGCCAGCACTGATGTGGATATTCCACATATTTACCCTGTGATCCGTGGAGGTTCATCTTGCACTGCCTCATCTCCTGCCCTTCCCTTCCTCTGTCAGCTGCTGGATGCCCTGACCCTTGTTAGTGAGTGGGAGACCTCAAGGGCTATTTATTATTTAGTGCTGCATTTCTTGGCTTTCTTGTCTGCTTATCTCTCTGCCATTTAGTGCCCCACATTGAAAGGAACCTTTCCATGTTGTCAAACCCCTCCACGAGATATTTGATTGAAATGTGTCTTGCCTGCCTGTGTAAACCTGGTTTATTGGGAAAGGCTTTTTCGCTCTGCAAAGAAATGCAACAGCTGCCTTTTCCATCCTCTGCCTTTCCAGCAGAACACAAATGAATTGCTTAATTTCAATCAAATTTGATAATAAGGTTGAGGTGTCAAGAGTGATTACATTCCAGAGCATTATGGCACTTTATAAAAGTAGAGAGATCATGTTTGCATTTTATAACTTATTTTTCCACCCAATTTCCCCAGAAGGATGAAAGTATTTGCTCCTTCTGTGTTGCCAGGAATGTCTGGAAAAAGGCTGCAGCTCATCTGCTTTTGGACCTTCACAGGTCTCTGCCCTGGCAAGGCAGAACCAGCATCAGTAGGTCCAGAACATGGAGAAACATCTACAAAAGGCACTGTCTGGGCCCTATTTTATTTTTCTGAGCATCAGCATTGAGGTGCTATTCTGCAAATGACCTTTGCAACCCATCCATACACCTTTAAGTTGCTATAGCCACGTGTGAAGCAGTGGTATTAATAGTAATACTATTCACACCAGAGTCTCCTGGGCAGCTGAATGACAGGATGAATGTGGATTAATATTCCTTAGCCACAAGGGACTAGGAAGATGCTAGTGGAAGCATAGCTTGTGAAATTAATAATCACCACCCACTTGGAGGAAAAGGAATTGGATTATAGGGACTCCAAAATTAATAGTATCCTGGGCAGGCAGAGCCTATTGAAATATTCATTGGGTTCAGCTAACCCAAGACAGCAGAAGCAGGTGAGGTGTGATGCATTATGTAGCCACGGGCTGTGCTGAGCTGGCTCTGGGGCTGTGGGGGCTGCTACTCCTTCCCCACAGGGCACTAACTGGCCAGAGGCACACGGTTACTGGTGGAAACCTGTCCACCCACTGATGGGGACTGCCAGGCATGTTTATGCCAAGCATAAATAAAGCAGAAAGGGATGCTCTTGGGCTGAGGCACAGGGAAAACTGAGGGAGGAGTTGGGGGTTTGCCATGTGAAGGGTTTCCAGGAGGACACTTACCCAAATTCTGGGGACTGTCTGTGGAGAAGCACCTTGATTTGAGCATTCCTGTACCACTGTATGAGGCTCTGGATGCCATGGGGATATTGCTACTGCAGACAGGGTGAGAGCTCCTAAAAGCCACATACTAGCTGTGCCAGGGGAAGAAAGTAACTGACCTCACTCCCAGACACATGAAATTGGTGAGAAAAACAGTAAATCCACTGTTGTCTCCCAGAGAGTGTCCCCAGAAGTGGCTGTGGTCTCTCAAGACCTGCTAAATTCTGCAGCACTGGATAAATGGGGGAGGACAACTTCCAAAAAGCCATTTGCAAGGGCTCAGTGCCTGCTGTTGACTAGGAGAGAGCTGGATTTAGTTTAACTGGATACATGGCCTCCAAAAAATTCCTTTCAGGAGCTCTGCCGGCAGCCAGGCCTCCTAAACCCACAGGCATCAGGCAGGTGCGTCTCCAAGGTGTGCTGTGAGCGAGGGAAGGGGCACTGTGTGCCCCACATGAAACCCTGGGCACCTTAGCAGTCAAGCTTAGTATCATCCTTTATGGTCTGGAAAAACTGCTTTCACCAGCAAAGAGGAATCATGGTCCTTCATAGCCCTTCAGCCCTGCTGATACTTCTGAAGGCAATGGGCAGGGGAACTGAGAACTGAGTGTCCCTGCCTTCTGCCTCCCAGGGGCTCTGGGAAGGCTGTAGACCAGGAACCAAAGCACAGCACCATTTTTTCTTCCCTTTAATCCTTTAGCCTTGGTGACCAGTGTGTAGCAAGTGAGGACAAAGAGAGGTGGCAGAGCTGCCCCATAGAGCAAACCCAGTGCATTGGGTCCATGTGAGCAGCCTGCTCTACCTCCAGGCAGCACTGCCTCTCTAACCAATGGAAATGCCTTCTCCCAGCAGAGCCAGGGATGGAGAGAGTGTTTACATTCAAACAAATGCTCCTTTTCCTTCCCCCTCAACTCCTTATTTCTGGACTGATTTCACCAATGTGTGACAAGTGAGCTTCAGGAAGAGGGACCTGAGCTCCCTTTCAGAAACAGATCTCTGGCAAACCTGTATCTGGCATGAAGATACCATTCTTAGCTCAACAGGTTGTGTTGATTTGGGAGGCACCTGCACATGTGGGCAGACAGGCAATGGGCCACCCGTGGGGTGCAGCTTGCACTCCATCCATCCTCCTCCATCCTTCCCTTCCAACACTTGGACAAGGCTGATAGCAGCTCCCACGGACTCTGCTGCCAGGAAAAGGAGGTATATCTCTGCTCCAGAGGCTCACGGGACCCCCTGAGAAGCAGCTGTGGGCCAGATGCCACCACATGTCATGGAGGCAGCATGCTTGAAGGAGGGAAGTGTACATGGGGACAGCAAAGCCAACACTAAATTAAATTGGTTGTGCTATTGAAGAGGGAGGCATTGCCCCTGTGAGAGTGTGTCAGAGTCCTGCATGCTCATGGGAGGTGTGCAGTGAGTCTGTTGTGCAGCCAACATGCTGAATTACTCCTTGACTGGGTATTTGAAAGGGTAAATCACTACAGGAGTTCATTATTTAATCAGTTTGAATTAAAGATTCCCCAGAAATACAACACTGTGCATTTTAAAAAACCATCCTAACTGTAAGTGTGTTTCCCACAGCTCTGCTTTGCTTCAGGGGAACCAGTTCAGTTCCATTTAATTCTGCCTTGAGGTAACCAAAGCATCTCAGTTAAAAACCTGATCCTGTGATGTCCAGCCCACCTTTCTTTCCCAGGGGACAGAGTTCTGGTGGCACATCCAGAGAGGTGCCCATTGCATTGCATGTGCAAGGACTGGTCTAAACGTGAGCAGTTTTGCAAAACACAGCTCCTGTTTGTCCATCTGAGCTACCCAAACTGGAGTTATGACCAGGTGAGTTTGCCAAGTTAGAGCTCTCTGTGGCCACAAACTGAAGAATGAGTTTGGTTTATTGTGTTTCTAGTGGGGAAGAAAACTTTGGCTAAAACCCAACGCAGATTTAAAATTAGCAGGAGCCTTTCTAGTGAAGCCAGGTGTGTGTGTCGGTCCTGCTGTTGGTATCTCAGGAGGCATCATGAAACATCTCAGTGGGAAGTATCCAACGAGGTCCTGCTGAGAGCCTCTGGTGAGAGGCGGCCTAAGGGACCTGCAGTGAAGTCCAGTGGGTGCCTGCTTCTGGATTTTTTTGCATTGATGATTTAGAAAAAGTATCCTAATGAGATTTATGGGGCTGGTTTAAAACAGAGAAGTTTCCTTGCCAACAAGACACATGTCTGCTACATAAAAAATATGTTGATGAAGGGATAAGATGACAGCTTTGTATCCATAACACTTTCATCCCAAGGTGCCTTTATGCAACTGCTAAGTATTTAAATTTTTTTAACTTCCAGCCTTGAATATTTTTAGCAGGTGAAGCTGCAGAAAGCCCTCTGCCCCATATGGGTGGGGTGGAACTCGTTGGCCTGGGGCAGACACAAACCACAGCCCTCTGTTCCCCAGCTCCTCTAACACTTTCCACTCTTACAATGCCATCCAGCTGAACAGTGTTTTGTGGATTCAAGGTCTGGTTTAAACTCAGACTTTACCGTTGTAGCTGTCTTTGATTAGGAGCTGAAATTGATCTGGAGAAATTATTTCGTGGCTCCTTTTAACCAGCAGAGCTGTGATTTCCTTGGGGTGAGGTTTGGGCTTTTTTCCAGACTGGTGTGATTGAAGCAGTGCAGGCCCCAAGTGTGGAGAGACCACCAGTGTCAGGGCAGGGACACAGCCTGTCCCATATCCGCTCCTGAATGTGTGGGCAGCCCAGCCATGGGCACTGGGACACCAGCCCAGTGTTCTGCACTGACAGCCCTTTCCCTCCTTGCGTGCACCACCAAAATGTCACAGTCAAGGTTGCCTTCAGCTGCACACCCAGAAACCAAAAAGCCCTGAACCAAAGCACTTAAATACTTTTGGCCTTTGAGGTTTAATTGCAGTCCTAGACAGACAAATTATTCCCAGCTGCCTGTTGTGCCTGAGGGTGTCCTGCCCTGAGTGTCAACCCACAACAGCTTGAGGTTGTCACCTCCTGCACAGGTTTCCTGCACTGGGGGTGTTCAGCACCAGGCCATGGTGATGGGTGTGCAGCCCACACAGTTTGGGGCTGGATGTGCACAGGTGGTGTCCTAAACACAGTCAGAGTGCTGCATTCAGCAAGGAATGGGGAAGACTGAGAGACAGACAGGTTTCTGCTGTCTCAGACCTTGTGCTGTTTCAGAGCCATCTTGACCAGAAATGGGAATGGTAAGGGAGTAGAAGTGGGTATTATAGTTTATGAAGCTTAAAGTGAAGCTGGAAGCATGAGCTTTAACACCCATTCTCTGCTGACACAGAAGGAAAATGTGAAGACAGGGTGGCGAATTTTGCTTTTTGAGGGCACAAGCATACAAAGTAATGAAAAACCCCCACAAAGCCTCCAGAAAATCCCAAACCCAAACCATATGTGACCCAGAGAAGTCAGCTGCAGTTCCCCATAGCACAGATGTGGAGGTCAGTGCTTAAGACAGCCAGGAGTCAGATCTCACAGAGAAAAGATCTCTCATTCTGCTCTCTTTCTTCCCTGTCCCACTCTCGCCCCCCAAAAATCACTCTGATTTTTAAAAGTTACACAACTAATTAACAGTAAATACTCATTACTCCAGGAACTCTCTGGATTAAGGGCTTGACTCCACCATCCAGGCTGAGGTTTGACTGCCCACTGCAGTGACACTGAAAGAGCAGGACTTTGTAGATTTTGCAGTTACACTTTGGAAAGCAGATTTGGGACCAGAATGTGCCGGTGGATCAAGGGGAATGGCCATAGCGTGCTTCAAAAACATACAATAGGGGCACATAGCCAGGCAAGGACAGCAAAATTCGTAGGATCATCACAGAATGGTGTGAGTTGGAAAGGACCTTCAAGATCATCTCCTTCTACCCCTCTGCCATGGGCAGGGACACCTTCCATTAGATGAGGTAGCTTCAAGCCCTGTCCAACCTGGCCTTGAACGCTTCCAAAGATGCAGCAGCCACAGATTCCCTGGGCAACCTGTGCCAGGGCCTCAGCACCCTCACAGCCAACAATTTTTTCCCAATATCCCATCTAACCCTGCCTTCTGGCAGTTTAATGCTGATCCCTGGTTCAGCCTGTCACTGAATGGCTCCTGAGGCTTGGATGGGAACGGTGGATGCCACTGGTGTGAAACCAGGGCTTCAGCTCAGCGGTGGTGTTGGCTGAGTGTCACACAGTGTCACCCTGCCTAGTGCATGGTGCAAACCACTCTTCTCTGTGATCCTTCATCAGGTTATTTCTGATACATTTTGCACAGCTGCTCTCTGTGCCTCTGGTGCAAACCTGTGCTGAGCCTGTGGGCAGGGACCAGCTCCTGCCTCCAGTGTGTGTCCCAGGGCTGTCCCACTGGCTTTGATGTCTCCCTTTGAGCTGACCTTGTGAGGATCAGCCTTTCATCCTTGAGGGCTCTCCCAGTAAGAACGTGAATAGTTAAGCAGCTCAAACTGCCTGCTCAGGAAAGCAGTTTGTTTGCCCTGAAGGGGGGTGAGAAAAAAATCTGGAAAAAAGGACCTCTGGGAGACCTTGTAAGATTAAGCCAACATACCAAGCTGCTGAACAATGGTTGACATAGCAGGGCTGCTCTCCTGGCCCTCCCCCGGCTCCTGCAGATCACAAACATATGCTCTGTGCACGCCGCTCCCAGTCTTTTATTTCACCATGTTTCAGTTCCCGTCTATCGTCTCTTTTTATTCCACGTGTGACACAGAAGTTAATTTGAGCAAAAGGATAAAGTGTCACATTCTCTTGAGAAATGAACATGTAAATGGCCTGGAAGCAACATCATTTTTCTCTCCCTTTTTCTTCTTTTTTTAATTTTTTTCCCCTTCCCTGCCATGAATGCAGCATTAAATCAACTCTCCTGATCTGCTGTTTCAACAGCCGCTTCCCTGGTGTCACGGAGGATGGATGGGACAGTGGTGGAGCAAAGGAGGGTCAGAGGGTTTGGAGCTCTTCTGCCCCACCTTAAAACACTCATGTAGCCAGGTGGGAGCGCTGGGTTGGGGACTCCATGCCCAGGCTGGCTGGTACCTGCTCTGCTGGGGCCTGAGGAGACCTGACTGGCTGAAGCTCCCACTGCTGGTCCATCTGGGATGGGCAATGGAGGGATTTCCATGCCCGTCCTGGCACAATGGATGTGGCTCTGGCTCTTGGCAGCCCTATGGGGTCACTGAGGGTGCAGCATATGATGGTGCTTTTATCACAAAAGCATAAACCCATGTGTCCTTTGCATGTGCCTCCCACCAGCAAGAGTAACAGGGAAAACAAAAGGGAAGGGTTTTCATTGATTGCTTTAGAAGGAAGGTTGCTGGTGTACAGTGACTTTGGGAAACACAGAGCATAGGCACGGATCAGAAACTCCCGTTATGCAGAGAAAAATACACAGCTCTAAAAAATAACCCACCCTTAGAAGGGCTTCAGCACTGTAACAAAATATTAATGTTTAAAGATATTCCTTCTTAATATTTCAGGAAGCAATTGGAAGTCCCACAGTATAGTTCATTCTACTTTTTAAATGGAAATATTTAACTTGGAGCAAGAGAGCTCACATTGGCTCCAAGATAAACTTTCCTTGGCAGTTGCAGCTCGTGTATAATGCTAAAAGCAGCTCCATCTTTGGGGTGGCACTTTTTTTTAGCTCATCCTGGAGAGCCAAACTCTGAATCAAATGCAGCGCCTGAGCAGCTGCTACTTTGCCCATAAGTCCAGGAGCTTGTCTGAGGCTGGGGAGCAGGGAGGAAGGGCAGTCTGGAGGGGGAGGCAGGATCCATGCAGAAGGTTGGTCTAATTAAATCTGGAGAAGTCAGCAGAGAGCCCCATGTTTCTGCATATTATATCTTCAAAGCTTTCCCTTGTGCAGGCCATGATAAGGAAAGGGTCATCTTGACACTTTCATCTTCTCCTAAAAGGGTGAGCATTGAGCTACATAAAGAAATAAATACATGTTGATTACACGGGGAGGGAGGGACAGGGATATCTGCTTGTTCAAACAGCTAATGTGTCTCCCAGGGCTCCACGTGCTCCTTCTGCTCATTAATAGTGGTATTTATTATTATTATTTTTATTTAAACTGCCAGTTGAGAGTTGTATTGCATGAGCTCCTGTTTTCACAAATACCCTCTGACACCAGACAGCCTTTGCCAGCACTTGCACATCTCCCAGCCTTCCGCAGAAGTATGAAAGTGGAAAAGCAAAGGTGTGCAGGGTATGTGTCTGGTCCTGTTGTCCTGATTGTTGAAAGAAGAGCTGGGACAGGTTTTCCCAGCGTACAAGCATCTCTGTTTCAGTGCTATGGCTTGTGTGTCTGCTTCTGCCCCTGGAAATGCTCAGCTCCAGCAAGTTCCTTTAACTGAGAACACTTAGTGTGTCTAAAAACTCAAACTTGCAGAGCATAAAACTATAGATTTGGAAATTGATAGGAGAAAACCATACCAGGGGTCCTTCAGTGCTGTGTTCATGTGAGAGACCTGGTGGCATCCCTAAAACTCCAGAAAACTAAGTGGAAGTTTTCAATAGTGGTTCTTTATTTAACAGCTCCTCTAGTAATTTTTTTTTTCTAACAGTTGCGTTGGCAATGGAGATTTTGAGATGGACCCTAAGGCTGAAGGCTTGTCTGTGGAGAGGGTGTCCTGGTGTGGTGGGTAGGTCAGAGGCTGGGGAAAAATAAAGCAGTGACTCCAGAGGGGTTGATTCTGCACTCACACACAGGGGAATGAACCCCCTCCCCACAAAACCTATAAATTGGTGTTCACTCTTTGGTGGCCTCAGGAACGAAACTGAGTTGCTTCTGTAAAAGAAAGAAGACACAGTGGTGTGTAGACTAAAAAGAGGCACAAGCAGATCTTTTCTAACAGTTTGACAGACTCCAAATCTTCTCAAAGGATGAGTTTGATGTTTTAGGGTTAATACAGCATATAAGCCTTCAGCCTTGGGGAATTAGATCAAGTGGTTTCTCCTTCAGGTTTCATAATGAATTCCAGCAAAGCAGAAAGTGATTTTTCCAGCTCCTCCACTGCCTCCTGGATGGAGACAGACCTGTGGACCAGGGCAAAGCTGCTCACAGGCCGCCAGGCAGCTGCAAGTCCCAGCAAAGTTCCTAGTTTTCAGCTCAGACATATAAACCTGGGAGTGGAAAATGAGGATATGTCTGGGGAAGGTCAGACATGCCAAAGCCACTGGCGACTCTGTTGCTCCAGCTGGGAATGGCAGCAGCAGCCCTGGTTTTCCAGCACCTCTGGCACACATTGGCGGCTCTGAGGGCAGCGTGGGAGCCCACTACAGCCTGCCCATTGCTGAGGCTTGTCCCAAGGCACCTGCCACTGCCCACTGCGGGATGTGATATCAGAGTAGATGATAATTATAGAGTGAAATGTCAGCTCACTCACTGGAGCATCATTACCCATTAGCTAATTAGGCATTAGCCATTCCAGCACTGCTGTTAGCTGCTTTTTAAAAAGCCACTGGATATTAGCAGAGAGAAATACTTTGAAATTGCACTTACAATATTTGGTTTGAAAGAGCAGGGAGTCCTCTGATGCTTTCAACATGTTAGAAAGCACAAATAGCTGTTTTTCCCCTGTTCAGAGGTGAGGAAAAGAGGAAATAGTGAACATTTCTGAATGTGTCCTATAGAAAAGGACATGATTTCATCTGGTCAGGGATGTGAACTCGCAGTGACTCGAGTCCTACTCAGCAATGGTAAAAGGACCAGTGAGAAGTCTGGCAGGGACACTGCTTGACTGAAATCCATATTTCAACTTCAGTTTGTATCTTTGCTGTGGGAAAGTCTATTTTCTGGCAACAACTCTGACTTTTAACTTAAAAACCTGAACCTGTGAAGACTGAAATGGCTTTTGGTTGTTGCTCTAAACCTTCTCCCAATACTTTTGGGATCATGGATCAGCCTTTCCTGGGGAAGAAGTCCAAGGCAGCTCAGCAGGACACTTGTCCTGGCAGGGGCATTTTGCTTTTGGTAATTCCACAATAAAACTGTGATTCCTCTTCACTCTGAGCGGCCTGAACATGACAGTTCACAGGAGACTTTGTGGTTTCCTGCCTATCTTGTACAGCACAGAAACTTCCATGGATTTGCTCTGTAACTCCCCAACAGCAAAGGCAGCAAAGATGGATGGGGGTGGAGAGAACTTGGGAGGGATGTTTTGGCTGCGTGTCAGTCCTGGGCTGTGGACTGACTAACCTATTCCCATAAACACCAGATGCCTCTGAGTGAGAGTCACCTGTGACCACTCTCACTGCTTTTTTGCTTCAAACATGAGCTGCTGAAGTTCATCTCTTCCAAAGGATGCTGACATATCCTCATTCTCTCCTGTCACAGAAAGACCATAGGGCAGGAGGAAGACTCTCCGTCACGTATGTAGAGCAGAGAATAGATGTGGTGGAAGGTGGCTCTTCTCACAACAGAATGGGGATAAGGAGCAGATCCATATTTATATAGACCTGTCATGTATATGTAAACCTGGGGAATAAAGAGCAATTTTATGTACATTAGTTAAGGGAGTCATGTTCTGCTTTTAAATGAAGCAAAGATTAAATTGGTCCCAATAGGATGGCTCTTAATTCCTTCCATTTATACATTCTTGTTTTATTATGCTTATGTGATAGCAGTACTTTGTAAGGGCGACTGAACAGATAACATAACCAAAGGAGGTCCAGAGGAGTGATTTGCCTGAGTTATCAATATTTCAAATGCCACTTCCTGCATTGTTTTTCTTACATTTTTCCATCACTTGGCATTTCAGCTCAGTGTTTATCAAGACTCTGGGAGAAGCCTCTGCTCTTCTACCTGTCCCCCAGCAGTGAACGAGCCCTCTCCTGGCTGCCTCCTGACAGCCCCACTCACTCCAGTCACGGTGCATTACAATTCCAGCCTGAGTACCTTTGTGCCTCTCAGCCTGCAATTAGGAATGACATATGTCCCAGGCACACCTCCTACCTTACAGCAGGGATAAAGCTTACCAGGGATGGAAGTGCAGTACAACCAGGTTTACCACTGATGCTGAGCACTAATGAAACCCACAAGCTGCTCCGAACTCACTGATGTTCAAACTCCAGAATGTCTCACACCATCTACTACTGATGGTCCTGGCTCCAGCTGCCTGTGGGCCACAGTATAGCAGATATTTGTGCACATGTAGGGCAGAAGAGAGTTAAAAATGGAAAGCCGTGGGCATTTTTATCATGAGGGTGGTGAAACACTGGCATAGGTTGCCTAGGGAGGTGGTGGATGCCCCATTCCTGGCCACATTCAGGGTCAGTCTGGACAGGGCTCTGAGCAACCTGGTCTAGTTGATGTCCCTGCTCACTGCAGGGGGCTAGACTAGAGGGTGTTTAAAGGTCCCTTTCCACCCAAACCATTTTGTGGTTCTATGAATAATGTCCAGCTGTAATCAAGTTTCAAGTCTAGAAACTAATGGAGATGCTCTGTGAGTGGGACATGTGCTGGCTTGGTGGTCTCACAAGGTTTTCCAGGTCCTTCAGCATGAAACAGCCAAGGCTTTGGAGTGAGAAACTAAGGATGTGAGTCCTTATTCTCTTCTTGTTGGCTGTGATACCTTTGTTTTGAAAATGGTGCTTTTAATGCTAGAAGGTATCTGGAACAACTGTTGAGAATGAATTCACAGTACCCTAGGGAGGCAATGTGCAGAAAATGGTCTGTGGTAGGTATTGTAGCAGTGTTGCATGGCTGTACAGGGCAACAGTGCTGCAGAACAGGCCCAAAGAAGGGGCAGGAGGTAGAACTGGGTGTAAACAGGAATATTAGTATGGCTGTACCTCCCTGGGAGGGCAGGGAGGTAAGCTGAGGTGAGGCTCATGCATTGGTGAGCAGAGGGTTGGTGCCACATGAACTCCCAGGACAGAGATGCACTGAGTGCAAAATGGCTCCCTGAATTGCAGGTTGTTTCCAGCATATGGCAGAGGTGAGGCTGGAAGGGAGAGGGGAGGTCACAAGGGAGAGGTGACCCACTGGTGTGTCAGCTCCAGCCACAGTCAGTGCCCCAAGCCCCTGGATGAGCCACAATGAAGACTGAACTACAGAGGGGCTGTGTCCCTGTCCACACCATGGGCCAGGCACTGCAACCAAGAGGTGTTAGGCTGTCCTGCACCAGATTTCTGCACCTGGGGACAGCCTACATAAGCCCAGCTTTTGGAGCAAAAGCCAAACTGAGCAGCTGCCAGGTTTGGGGTTGAAGCACAAACCTTACTTTTTCTTCGCTATTGAAGCTAAGAACACTCTTTTTTGTAGGTGGAAATCTCTGTGGTTTCTTCCTAAATGGCTTCCCTGATCTAGACATGGCCTAAAAGAGGGGAGAAACCTCTGCTCCCTGTGGATTTGTCCCAGGGGGCTGCAGATGGGTGAAGCCCACGGGCAGTGCTGATGAGGCACCAGCAGTAGGTTTCAGCATCAGGTGAGGGAATTTCTGTCCCAGTCTGGTCCCACAGATTCCAGACGTGAAACACAGAGCCAGGAAAATTCCCTTTTATCTGAAGGAAATTCAGAAAAAAATATAGTGGGAAATTTCACTTTTTGCCTGGTTTAGAAGCAGCAGCATTCCTGTTGTTGTGCTAGGGGGGTCTTTGACCTCAAGTGATCCACGGCTAATTGAGGCGGGTTGTGCATACAGGGGCACTTAACCTGGCTGTGAGGCAGAGAATTTTACTGAGTGAGTGTGTGCCTGCCTATGTGTGTGTTAAATACTTACCTCGATAAATGTGTGAAAGGCTGTGTACATGTTCAGTTTAACAGTTATCACTCTATACTTAATAGGATTACAGAGATCTGCAGACAAATGAACACATGCCTCTATAGCCTTATCATGGGCTGATAAGTAAAAGCCTAAAGATTGTTGAGACAATTATGTTTTGATATTCATCTTAATACTTGTTCAGGAGACAAAATGAATAAATTGCTTTTCAGCACCACAGGCGTGAGCAAGAGCCCCTGACGCCTGAGGCTCAGATCCAGCCCCTGCCTGGCCAGCTGTGGGAGGTGGCAGCCTGTCCTGCACTGCAGGGTCAGCATGGGGCTTTGCTCATCTGCCCAGTTCCTGCAGGATGGACACAACCTGGGCACAGCCCCACTGAGCACCTGAGCTCAGCCTCTCTCAGAGTTCTTCCCAAATCTGCTGTTGTCATCCTGATTCCCATGAGGGAATTGAGGCACAGGACAGGATTGCAGCTTGCTGGTCCCTGACCAGCCCATGGAAAAGCAGAGCCAAAACCTCTCTCTCTAGTTTTGGATTCATAGCTCCATGGTTTGGCACAACTGGCTCCCTTAACGCTCCCTTGCTCCGTCCTGCCCCAAGGCTGAGCTCAGGCTCACTTCATGGCACAAAGGCAGCAAATCTTACCTTTTCTTCTCTGATTTTGCTTCTTTTCCTCCTGGATCCCAGGGTAGGAGCAGCACCACAGACCCAGCCTGGCACTGAGTCCCCACACATCTTCCGCAGAGGCTGAAGGGACTGACCAGTTCAATTCTGGTCATCAGCCTGCCCTTGTGCTGTCCAGTGTTCTCACTGATGGTGTGGCAACACAAAAAATGGGTTTTTGTAGCTCCTCTGTCAGTATGGAGCTGGGGATGAGGGATTTGAGCAGACAGAAGAGCCTTGCTGGAAGGGAATATTCCCACCCTCTGGTGTTCTGTGCTTTTAAACCGTGTTCTTGTGGTAATCTGGAAAAGTTTTCTGGAGATATTGAAAACAGCTGCCCCTATAATCAGAGTTGGGAATGTTTGCATTACCAAGAGTGTCAAATTGCTTCATTACAACAAAAACAGGAGACACTTTTATCCAGAAAATTAGATGACTTCAACTTTGTACGAAGTTGGACCTCTCCTCAGTATTTGAGAAACAAAGCAGAGGAAAATGAAGCAGGAGAAGCTCTCAGCTCTGGTGAGAGCACCCAGGAGTGAGCTGTGCAGGGTGAGTCAGCTCTGCACACTGTGAGCAGAGGCCTCGAGTTAATGCCAAGCAATCTGGTTAAAGTGGAAAATTTACACCCGAACAAATTGTAAAACAATAGTGTGCATTGGAAACATCATCAGCAGTTTTCAAAAATAATTGATTTTTTCATAAGTCCTTTTTTATATAGGTGAAATGCCATTGAAATCTCTCCAGCTTTCTTTGAGTAATTTCAGTTCAATCCAAACCCATGTTTTTTCAGGAAGGCCTCTGTGATGGTTTACAGAGGTTTCCCTGGAGGGCAGCCTGCAGCCCAAACCATGCCCAGCTGGGGTGGACATGCCTCCATAAGGAGCAGAAAGAGCTCAGCTCATGTTGTTATGGAGCCTGAGACAGGACTTGCAGGGAGGGCTTGGTCCAGGGGGCCACATGGAGCCTTCCTTTTACAGGGAACACCCTCCAAAGCCAGGAGGTGCAGCCACAGCTGGTCTGGGGCATCCCTTGCACAGGGGCTGCCTGTGGGAGCAGAGCTGGGCTCAGCTGCACTGCTCCCTGTGCTCTCCATGCAAGCAAGCTGCCTTGAGCTTGAATCTCTAATCTCCTCTTATCCCTACATCCTTATTCCAGACAGGCTTTTCCTCCTAACAGGGTGTAAAGAAAGCTGGGGGATCTACTTGCCATTACCTGCATTGAAATAACACTGGAGGGTTGTCATCTTTAAATCCCACCAGGCAGAAGCTTTTGTAACATCTTAAAACTAACCAATGAACCCAGAATCAACCTCCCAAATAGAAAAAGGAGATAAAAGATTCATCCTTCCACATACTTGAACAGTAGGAGAGCAGTGATATTTCAAAAGCAAGACAGGCATCCTGGAGGTGAAGGCAAAGGACGCGTGGGAAGCACAGAAAGGATGCAGACTTTAAAGGTGAATAGGAGGGCATCTGTGCTCAGCACTGTGAATGCTTCGGTCACAAGATGAGACCTCTTGATTCCACACTGGAATGGAATTGCACATTTCAGGCTCTTATTTACTCTGCAAACAGAAAGCAAACACTTCAGCTTCACTCGCTTTCCGGGAGAGCAACCGCTATTGCCAGGGTATGCTGCAGCAGAGAGGGGCTTTGAATGTCCTGCCAGGTTGGGCAGTGCACATGCAGCTCTTTACCACCTTTATGAGACAGCTTCAGGTGGGGTGAACAGCACTGTGTTTGCAAATGTTTTCATAAAACAAGCAGTCACTGATTTAGTGGGAGCTGAGATGGTTTTAGTTCTGACAGCAACCAGTGGAGCTGCAGCTGTATAGCCTGGCACAGCATGGGTTGGGACTGGCCAGGTAAAAAAAGCCCCAGCCCTTAAGCAGAGCCCCCACATTCAGGAAGTTTGGAAATATTATATAAATACAGAAAATGTGGCACTTTGCACCCCAAGAATCTGCCTGTGATGTCTGTGTGTACCTCTGTTTGTGTGGAAATGACATGTAAATAGGCAAAACCAGCAAGAAGGAGGTAGAGCAGTTGTGAGAAGTGGTGCTTTTCTCTTATTAAATTTGCTTGGTTTCTTTCTCTTTCTTTTTGTTCCCATCAGCTCATGAGGTGTGTCAGCAGGACCTGCCAGGGCCTTTCTGGAGGAGCTGCTCCGTGCACTGCCACTGGCGTCAGTGGAAACAACAGTGGCTCTAAACTCCCTCTAAGCCAAACAAAACAGCATAAAGAGGACATTACATTTCTTTTCTATAAGGCACTAGATAAGGTATTTACTAGGTGAGGAAGGCTTTTTTTCATTTTTATGTTATTTTAATTCTAATGGGGATAAGGAAGAGCAGGCAGCGAGCACCAAGCCTGAGTCTGGCAAGGGCAGGCAGTAGATGTTACATGGAAATGGGGAAATGTATATCCTTGGGACATGGGCTCATGTTGTAACTTCAAAGCCTGAGAGCTGTTTTATTTAAAAAGAGATTTAAAAAATTATATTTAACATGTTGCATAGGTCACATGTGTCCCTCTCCTGAGTCTTTTCCATGGGCATGGAGCCACCAACCACAGCAGGGCCGAAGTCCCACTGAAGGAGATCCTGTTTCTCCTCAGCTGTTGCTGCTCTGAAACTGCTGTGACACAACAGCTTGGGCACAAAATATTGATGCAACTTTATCCAATTACACCTTGAACCAGTCAGATAAAAATCTGTCAACAGCTGTTAAATGTGATGGCATTGTCTGTGTCTCTGGACGTGGGAAGTTGTGGATCACCAGATGAGGAAAAACGATGCAGGGAATCCATCCATATGGGCTTGCCCTGGATTCATATTCGCTGCTAGATCATTGCTCTCAGTCAGAGTCCAAAACTGGATATTATACAGACTTCTGGTCCTTCCCCTCATTCTGAAGGCAGGAGGAGATGGTACCTGGAACAGCCAACTCCTCATGACCCCTTAGAAAAGCAGCCTGGGTGTGATGAAGCAAAAATAATCCAGATCAGAGCAAGGCAGTAGCGTGGTGAGGCCCTGGCAGAGGCTGCCCAGAGCAGCTGTGGCTGCCCCATCCCTGGAAGTGTCCAAGGCCAGGTTGGACAGGATTTGGAGCAACCTGATCTAGTGGAAGGTGTCCCTGACCATGGCAGGGGGTGGAATGAGATGGTTTTTAAGGTCCCTTCTGACCAAAACCACTCTGTGATTCTATGAAGAACATTTCCACTCGAGCCCAGCATAGGGGCTGGTGGGTCCAGGGCAATCCAGTCTTTTGCTCTGCACTGTTGGTCCCACTTGGGTGAAGTGCCCCTGAAGCCTTGATGAAACAGAGCTGTAGTTTTCCATGAGCACAGATTCCCAGGGGGATACATGTGTTATTAAGGGAACAAACCAATGTATAAGTCAGCTGGTTCTTTGTGTTTGGATTTTTTGTTTGGTTTTTTTTTTGGTTTGGTTGGGGGGTTTTGGTTTGCTTTGGTTTTTGTTTGCTTTTTTTTTTTGAGCTTAGTGTTTCACTCTGTATGAGAGGCAATTCGGAAAAAACCCCTCAGCTATTGAAGTATTTTAATTCAAGTATGAATGTGTCTTCAGCTGGGGCAACTGATTGCCTCTTCCCTGAGGGAATAAGCTGTCTTGTAAAGCACATTCACTACTGTAATGGCCTGCTCCCTTTGGGGCAAAACACTCCATTTGAACTAAGAGGGGTTTGTATACAAACAAGACTTAATGCATCCCAACCAAAAGTGCCCTTTCTCCCTGCTCCACCAGCACGTGCTTCCAGGACCCCGACCTGCAGCCAGTGATGAGTAACAGTGGGTTCCCCAGGGCTGTGCAGGTTCAAAACTGGGATGTGGTGAGTAGGAGCCAGGCCTGGGCGTGCTCTGAGCCATCCAAAGGCAGGGAAATCCCAACAGCTGCATGTTCAGCCAGATTAAACTGCGGAGGGGGCTGAAAGGCAGCGGAATTGCATCCCCTCCTTCCCTCGCGGTGGGGGGTGAGGGCTGCTACCTCTGCACAAAAAGGCAGCACACCAGACAATTAATTAGCAGCAGGACTGGTTGCGTGGCAAAGACACACCGCGCACCATATTTGCATGCAAATATCCCCTGGGTAGGGAGGACTGGAGGGCGCTGGCAGGAAATGATGGCTGGGAGGGTTTAACCTTGAATATTGCAAAGGCATTGCTGCTGCTTATTTTGACACATGTGTGGGTCAGCCAGACCATGGAGGAGAATAATTAGGGATGGAAAAGAATGCAAACTCTTATTATTGAAGATACCTGGGGGCTAACGGCATGAATACATTTGTTATAATTGACCCATGGCCCGATGATGATAATTCCTCTGTAGAGATGGCCACTTAATCTATTCCCTGTGCCAACATGGATGTGTGAAATAATTGCAACCTTGGCTCCATCTCGTTTCCACTCTTCTGGAGAATAGCTAATTTATGACAGAAAATAGTGACTAATGTTAGAATAAACAATATTATGACTCAAGTGACTTATGAGTGCTGCAGATATGATGCACATTTAATAGGACATGACTTATCCAGACATGTAATTCTTTTTCTGAGCAGAGTAAAGTAAGTGTGGCAGAAATGCCAGAAACAGCTTTGCAATTGGAATATGCAATTTAAAATAAGTAAAGATTACTCCCAGGTAGTTTATTGCTTTAACTACATCAAGGCAGGTCCCTGTAGCAGACTGCATAATGACTCTAATTTCATTTTTGGTTTGTGTCAAATATCTTCAGTTAGTTTTGCTTTATTGGCTTCATGCAATTTATTGCAGCACTAGAATGTGATTGTAATGCAACTAGTATTTTAGTTTTATCTTCCACTGGTAATTTTTCTTCTTTATGAGGCCTATACTGTCTGCATTAATAAAAGCCATAGAAATTATACAGCGTGGAACCATGTTTTAGTAAGTGCCAGTTTGCTATAGAAAAGCTAAACTAGTATCACCATTTTCCAGCCCAAAGGAAGACACACCAGCACAGGGTGCCAGGATGCTGAGTGGCACCTCCTGTGCTTGCTATTGCTTTGAAAGATGACTCAAGAACTCCTGCTTGCCAGAAGGGAGCATGGAGTGAATTCATCTCACTCCATAGCAGCTGCTCCTCCAACATGTCAATGATTCAAAGGCTCAAAACCATTGGAGTGACCCAGTCTGGAGGGGGTTTGTATGGTCAGTTGGGCCACAGTGTCTGAGCAGAGCCTTCTGCAAGGAGGCAAAGGGAGGTTTACTGGTCAAAATAGCACCCAGGGTTTAGAAAGCAGGAGTTTCCTGCAAGATGCTTCATCCAAGGCAGGCAGGGACCTGACACCTGCCTGAAGAACCTTCCTGCCCAAGTACTCATTGACCTGCAGTTCCTATTGCAGTTTTTTAAAGGTCCTGGCACTTTGAAATGTCCTACTTGGGCTGCACCTTGAATCCTGGATTCAGTTTTGGGCCCTCACCACAGAAAGGACATTGAGGGGCTGGAGCAGGTCTGGAGAAGAGCTGTGGAACAGGGGAAGGGTCTGGAGCACAAGTGGGACGAGGAACAGCTGAGGGCGCTGGGGGGGCTCAGCCTGGAGAAAAGGAGGCTCAGGGGGGACCTTCTGGCTCTGCAATCCCTGCCAGGAGGGGGGACCTGGGGGTGGGTCGGGCTCTGCTCCAGGGCACAGGGACAGGAGAAGAAGGAACAGCCTCCAGTTGCACCAGGGGAGGTTAAGGTTGGATATTAAGGAAAATTTCTTCACTGAAAGGGCTGTCAAGCTTTGGAATAGGCTGCCCAGGGCAGTGGGAGGGTCACCATCCCTGGAGGGATTTAAAAGCCCTGTTGATGTGGTGCTCATGGCCATCGGTTACTGGTGGAACTGGCAGTGCTGGGAAATGATTCAACCTCAGAAGGCTTTCCCAATGTAAACATTTCTGGGATTCTTCTTTACCAAGGAGTAAGAACAAACAAATGCATTACCACACAAAAACATGTGAGGTGCTCAGATGGCCCCCTGCTGTCACGGGCACTCACAGTTTGGTGACCAGCACTATGGTCTGGTTTCCTCCACATGTGCAATACTCACCTGAAAAGCTCACAAGACCTCAGTAAATTTGAGGGTGTTAATTAATCCATCCAAGAAGTTTTGTAGTACAATTTTGGATATATGACTCTCAGCAAATATTTATAGTGCAAAATTGCTGCTCCTCTTCTGACATTTCTTATGGCTTATACTCTAAGTATCTTCTTCCTCTCACGTATGACCAGACATCTCCCACCAGCTACTTCCACAAGCAATAAAACATCTTTCACTGACATGCATGGGGCTCCTGCTCCTCAGCAGCAGAGCTTCCCTTCCTGATTTTGGTTTGTTTTGGCCACAGGGCAAAGATGCTCTGGGGAGTTTGAGCCAGATGCAGCATTCACATTGTGATTGCTGAGATCCCAGCTCACCCCTCCACTAGTAAAACATAGCAAAAAAAGGCAAACAAACACGAGTGAAAGGGGTTTATGTGTCTCTTAGGGAGCACACCTATGCAAAAGCCTTGAGAGAGAGCCCTGGGACACCACCCCAGGAATGGGGATCCTGGTAACACTCGATGGCTGAGGGTTATAGAGGCATTTCTAGGAACCAAACATCCAACCCTCATGGACTCTGAATGGCAGCTGGGTACCTTATTCCCTTAGGCTTTTGTAAATTTGCGGGCAAAAAAATATCCAGTGTACACAGGGGGTGGAGTTCTGAAAGACTGATTGTGCTTGCTGTGAAATGAATTTCCTTTAAAGCTGCATTTATTGCACTCCATGGCTCCCATTAATCAGAAAGTTATATCTGGCCTTCACATTACGGTGAGAGAAGAATGTGAAATATTCCTAAACTGCAAAATTACTCAGGACTGGGTTTTCCCCCCTCGCCTTTGCATTTGATTTCAGCGTGGAAAATAAGTCACTTTTTGTTAACGTCTGACTGAAGCCCAGTTGTGAACTTGGCTTTGTGTAAGGGGCAGCCCCACTCCCATCTGATCCAGCACAGCCTTGGGCACCCTTCTCCTGCCACAGGGTGATCATTCCTGGTGCCTTTCTGGGGGGAATAGATGAGGAACTGATGGAGAACTGTGGGAGGGTTGGTCAAGGGGGGGTTATTCCCAAAGAAGGCTGACTCTACAGCCTTTGTTTGTCCCAGCAGCTCTTTTGTAAGAAATGGGGGTGTGGTTTGACTCTAAAGCTCTTGGCTATAAGGCAGCCTCAAAGCTTAAAAGAATTAAAATCTGCAAGAAGGCTGAAAAAACATCTATTTTCTCACATGGTTGGATTCAATGTAATAATTTTTATAAGACTGAAGGTATGAATCTGGAGCAGGAAAATTCTTTCCATGTGGACATGTCTGTTTGAGGTGCTCAGTGAACCTTTTTGGGGCCAGAGTGATTTCTTCAGTGAATACACATTCACAGTGAGGTCTGATCTCAGCAGGGCTTGCAATGGCAACAACCATCTACACTATAAAAAATACATCCTTCCAGAGACACATGGCTGTTCCATGCTGTCCCTGAGGCCTCTCACAGACTGGTCATGGCTGGCCAGTGTATTTTAGAGTTGTTAAGTCCTGTATACACAAACATCATATTAACCTTTGTTTCATGGGAAGGGTGAAAAAAATCTACGGAAACACTCCACTGACCCTTGGGAGTTTATTCCCATGGCTAAGGGAGCTCCTAAAGTTTTTCACTGGGGCTTAAGTTGCCTCTGAATAGGAGCAGGTTTCCACTATAATGTACCTTTGCACCTCTGCAGAGCAGAGACAGCATCTGTCAGTGTGGGGAACCCCATTTCACCTTCCTTCCAGTAAAGAAATTATTTTGGTAAAATTCCTGTGGGTAAATAAGAATTCACTTTTGTAAAGCCTCTCTTTGATGATGCTAAATGAATTCCCAGAGGGTGGATAAACTTTCTCACAATGATGACCATTTGCAGAACAAAGAGGCAATTTTTTTCTCATTTCAGTGTTTTCTGACATTTCCCCCCTGGGGGAATAAATGGGCCCATTATTCTACCCAGGCATGTGCAGAGCCTCTGTGGGGATGCTCCAGAGCCTCCTGTCTTCAGGCTTTGCTTTGCTGCTTTGCTGGGACACCCAGATGGCCTGAATGCACCAGCCTCTTATCTGGGAGCAGCCTCCCAAATTCCTGAGCCCCTGAGCTGGAGCTGCCACACTGGGAAGGTATTTAGGTACTTCATTCCAAACGCCCTCACAGGGAGCTGGGGGCTAAATCCTACACAAAAGGAGACAAGCAAGTCACAAGAAGCCCCGTGGGACTTTCACTGGGAGACACAATCAGCAACCACATATGGGGGAAACATAATTCACAGAAGAAGGATTATGTTATGGATCACTCCACCAAAAAAAATTTCTGCTTTTTAGCCTGATGATGCCAATCTTCCTGTAATTGCCCAAGCCTGGCAATGCCAGTCCCGATGGATTATTCCCACCCACTGATGGGAAACATGGACAAGGAACCCCAGGAGGAAGGAGGCACGTGCATCCCAAGGCTAGTGCTTACAGGTAGACAACTACAGCCCATGGTCACCACTTATGTGGCAGCGAGAGTCCCATCCCAACAACAGCACTGTCACGTTGCATAAATCTTCTCTGGTGCACTCCCAGTTTCTGCTTGGTCTGAGAACAGCCCAGATTAGGAAGGCAGACAGAAGGGGCTGGAAAGGAAACAGTGAATAATAGATTGGGAAAAACTTGGTATGAAGAGAAAGTTAAAGAAATATTTCCTTTTCAATATCACCTGCTGTACAAAAGCTTCCAGGGAGGGTAAAATCTCACTGCAGATGGGTTATAATCCTTATCGATACAGTAAATGGAACTATCAAACTGGAAAAGATCACATGGCAGTTAAGATAAAGGTTTGACTTGTCCCAGAACCAGGCTTATCAGGGTTTAGCAGTAAGTGAGTTTTGTTGCTTAGACTGCATTTAAAAAGTTCATTGATTTGCAGCTAATACCGAGTTGTCATAGTTCCGTGAGTAAGAGCTTGCAGTTTGCAGAATCAAAGCCTTTTCCTGAATCGATAAGAACAGATTCAGTGAGATTGCCTGAGCCCACTGAGGCAGACAGAGAGGCAACCAGCAAATCCACCCAGGCCTTGACATGAGAGAACGACATGAGAGAACGACTGTCCCAGCCTGCAGATCCCCTCAGGGCCTGTGCTAAAGGTTTTGCAGGAGAGCCAAAAATGCTCAGCCTGGCAGCAGATGGGCTGCTGAAAGGGTCATCTCAGTGGCCACCAGGCTGCCTGGTGCAAACCTCGTGTGAAGTAATTAGCTGATTGATTTGGTCTCTGGTGGACTGAGACACTGTATTTCCTGCATCACTCCAGTCAATACCATTGGATTTTCACACTGCTGGATGCAGAAATGCACATGTACAGCCACGGTGTGGCTGGAGTGGGGAGTCCCCACCATGGCATCCTGGGCCTCCAGCTCCTCCCTAGACATCTTGCGAAGGCTTCAGAGTCCAGGGAAAGAAATAACCAGGTTATTCTTGCTTTTCCTGTGTCTTCATCATTTATTGCACAGACAAGCTCAGAGCTTTAAGCTTCCCAGCTTGCTCATGGGATAGCTCCATGTGTGTCCCAAGGACCCTACTCCTTCCCACCAATCCCACTGGTTTGCACTGCTGCTATTCCAGCAAGCCAAACCACACCTGCTCCTCCAGCAAGAGCTGCCTTGTGCTTGCCTACTACCTAATCCCCAACCAGCAATGAGTTCTGCCCATCTGTTATCAAAATTCCATGAGAAAACCGGCCTCAGGATACCACACACTGTGTGTATCTGCCTCCAGAACCATTGGGCAATTTCAACTAAATTTGGCAGAGAGATGGGGGCACTCACTTATATTAGTTTTATACATCAGGAGAACAGGTAGACATGTAGAGAAGTGAGGTGACATTAATGTGCTCAGCAAGGGAAAGGCTCCCAACTTCCACTTTTATTAAACTTCAAAGAGTCCCCACAGGAGAAGGTGAGGGGTCACCAGGCTTTGTGCATTTTATGGCTCATGTAACAGCTTATTTCTAAATCAAACAGAGCAGAATGCTAGAAAGTGGTACTCTGCTGTTTGATGTCTCTACTTGAAGCCATCCATAAGCACAAAAATACAACACACACACATACAAAAATAGGTCAGAGAGGCACACCAGGGAAGCCAGAGCATGCAGCCAGCCCTCCCACTTGGCAAACTTGGGTAAGGAAGGCTGATATCTTTATGGTACTGGCTAAATATGGTTAAATGTGAGTTTTATGTCTGTGGTAAAAGTGACTACAAGAGGAACCTACCAGAAATTTCATGGAGCACCTCTGCTATAGAGACAGGGTGAGGGAGTTAGGGCTGTTCAACTGTGTCTCGGGTTGAGCTGGCAAAATGCCAACTGCCCAAGAACAGAGAAAAAGGGTCCCTCCCCCCTCCAGCCAGCCAAAGGGAGGAGGGAGAGGGAGAGGGAAAAAAAACTCTAAAGCCAGGTTTCTTCTGAAACTAACTACATGTATTTATACAGAAAAGAGAAAATTAAGAGAAAACTACAATATAACACAAACTCACACAAGTTATATATAACTTCCCACTCCCCAATAAGCACNGGAAGAAGGCTCTGGGGTGACCTTAGAGCTCCTTCCAGTTCCTAAAGGGGCTCCATGAGAGCTGGAATGGGCCTTTGGACAAGGGCCTGGAGGGACAGAACAGGGGGAAATGGCTTACCACTGCCAGATGGCAGGGATAGATGGGATATTGGGACAAAATTCTTCCCTGTAAGGGTGGTGAGGCCCTGGCACAGGTTGCCCAGAGAAGCTGTGGCTGCCCCTGGACACATTCAAGGTCATACTGTTTTGTTTGTTAGCCTTGGTTAAACCTAACTCCCTCCAGCTGAGTGCGGTGGTACCCTGCAGTAATGTCATGGAAACACTCCTTACATCCCTCTGTGAAGTCCTGCTCAACTTGCTTCACCCAAAAGGGGAGATGAGGTAAGGAAAGGCCAGGCATCTTGTACAAATCCACACGTTGTGCTGGTCTCCCAAAACCTCACTGCATGTACTGGCAAAAGAGAAAGAAGAATAGGTTTAGATGGGATACTGAGAAGAAATTCCTCCCTGGCACAGGTTGTCCAGAGAAGCTGTGGCTGCCCCATCCTTGGAAGTGTCCAGGGCCAGATTGGACAGAGCTTGGAGCAGTCTGGGCTGATGGGAGGTGTCCCTGCCCATGGCAGGGAATGGGACAGAATGATCTTGAAGGTCACTTCCAAGCCAGAACATTCTGTGAATCTGTGAATTACCTAAAGTAGTTAGACATCTTTTAGTCATGAAAATGCAAAGTAAACCAGGCTTAAGCTTCAGAAAGGCAAAGGATGGTCTGAATCAGCTTCTAGTGTAGTTGCAGAGAGAGGACATTTTTCCAAGAGGGTTTAAACATGTTGAATAACAAAGCTTCCCACAGAGTTTTTGTATTCAGCATCCTTTGGATGAAGCTGGTACCCTGCCCAGTTTCCCTTGATCCTCCTGCTGGGCCTGGGACTAGTTTCCTGCTATTTGAGGATCTTGTCTGAAGATATGGTCTCTTTCTGCCCTGTAGTAACAGGATAGACCTTAGTTCCAGCAGGTAACTTGAGCACATGCTTAATTTGAAGCACATGGTCTATTCTGTTTCCTGCTCTGCAGAGCCTGTTGACATAAGCTCACAGTCAGGCACTGCACACAACTCTTCTGAATCTTTGCAGTTATCAGTGCACATGCTAATCTCCATTAAGTCGAGGGAATGTGGTAGTCCTGATGCTAAGCATATGCTCAAGTGCTTTGCTGAGTTGGAAGCTTGAACACCAGGGTTGCTACGAGGCTGTAAACAGTATCATGTTCATCCTGAGCATAAAGCAAAGGAAGGATTATAAATCTAACAGGGAGCCCAACTGTACTAAGCTCCATGGTACAGTCTCTCCTTCCTTGAAACTAAATATCAAATGAATCACAATCCTTTTGAGATCAAGACAGTCCCAAGGTTTGCATGTTTAGGATTGTGTTTATGAGCATTGTCATGGATGGATGGAAAAGTATTTGCTCTGAGTGATTTGGAGACACAAGACATAAAGAGAATAAGTCTAAGCATAAGGAGTTCCCAGCTGTGTCCCAGCTTGATTCCTAGAAGAAGACAGGTAAACTTTTAAGATTCCCATTTTGACTGTGACACAATGAAGAATTGTGGGTTTCACAGGGTAACCACCTGTCTCTTGCTTTCCTGGGATATAGTTCAGTGTATAGACTTTTCTGGAATATAGTTTCTAGATAATATAACTCCCCTTTGCTTCCTTCTTCTCTGTTTTTCCCACCCCTCTTCCTGACTACCCTCTCCTTCCATCTCCCCTTTGAGTGAGACAGCCACGATATCTCTGGTGAAGCATTTTAAGAATCCTTCCTCACAAGGCTTTCTATTTGGAGTGCTGAACAACAAGTTGCATTTGAATCCCATCAGCCCAACACAACGGAAAACTCCATTTTTCACACAGAGAGGATTCTTCCTTCGATGAGCCTTTGTCAACTTCTCTCCCTGCCCTGCATGGCAGCAGGGAGACAAAAGGGCCTGGCACGCTCACCCGTGCTCCCTGCCAGCTCCACAACGCCCTCTCTTGTGGCTCAGGCTGCTGATCCTCCTCCTCATCTATCTGGATTTGTAATTTGTCAGCAGCTCTTGTGACAGGGCCAGCTCTCCAGCTCCTGGCTGTGGCCAGCCCAAGGTGCATCTGGCAGAAAGGCTTTGTATGCTTTGATGTATTGCTTTGGCAATGGGTATCATCATTTTTTGGCTTCTTCCGTGGCCGCCTGGATCAGCTTTCACTGCCAAAGCTGTTATGGTAGATAGCTTGAAACCCTCCTGCAAGTTCAGTGGGTTAGTCCGGAGCTTGCCTTTCGACCACAACAGAAATCACCCATCAGAGGGAATTAGCCAGCATGAGGATCAGCACAGTGCTGGGGCTTACACACTGCTTGGAGAAGGGAATTCCTCCAAGTATTGCCTGTTGCTGCTCCTGTCCCATCTTCACTTGCAGTTTATTTGCACCAAGATATCTTTTAATGCTTTTTCTTGCAGTTTCAGCACCTGAAGCCATGTTATTCTGGTCCAACCAACTATTGGAGAGGAAAGCCCACTGCCAGCTCTTGTGGTTGCAGAGAAATTTTAACCCTTCACTAAATTACAACCTCAGGGCTTGGGAAAAAACCCCACCAAATCTCACCAATCTCACCCAAACCTTAGTGCCTTGGGAAGAAAAGGGTTGGGAGTGATGAGGAAGCAATTCACCACGTTGAGGAAGCCATCAGCCATGTTCTCCCAGTGCTGGAGAGACAACTCCCATTTCAGCCCAAGCCTCAAGTGACACCAGCAGTCCCTGCCTGGCTCTGTGGGAGAGAAACCCTCAGCACAGCTGAGCCCAGCACTTACCTGGAGTTTCTGAGAGCAGCTGAAGGATGACCCAGTACCAATAATAACCATCAGATCCGGCAAAGCCACAGGAACCTTTGGCGAAGCCGACAGGGATGCATGGTCAGTTCTTGCCCCTTTTGGCCTAAACTAACCCAAAAAATGCCCTGTTAGAAGTCACCACAGGGGCTGTTCAGGCCAGGCCAGGGAAGCCACAATGCCTGGAGCTGACAAGCAACACCTGGAGGAGACCAGGCTGAACAGCCATCACTCATGGCCAGGGCTGTGGCACATCACTGCACCCTCTGCTCCGCAGCAAACTCCCCCTTTCACCTGGCGAGGCAAACTCTTGCCTAGGGAATGGCCAGTCAGTGTTCAGAGCATGTTTTGTGTCTGCAAACAGCAAAATCGATTCTGCAGCTAGCCCAGAGGCTTCCTGACTGCACTGATGTGTTCCAGGCTCCTTTAAGGGTATTATCCCTCATCAGCCCACCCTCTCCACTCTTTGCCTTTCTCATAAAAGAGCCTTTTCCCTGTGGCAGTGAGAACGTAACCTATAGATTTATAGCCATGAGGGGAAAAGACTACACTCCCACTACCAAAATACCAGCCTATGAACCCTTTGCTGCAGTGTTTTTCCTTCTACAGGAGCCGCAGTGCTTCTGCACTGAACCCTCTGCTGACATACAGCCTGGGGGCACCGTCAGGACTGGCATTGTTCTGTCCTGGCAGTGGTGGAAGGGGTGTGCCCTGGTAAGGCTTGGGACATGCTGGGGGGAGGAGGGAGGGCTCGGGCTCTGTTGGATCCCACTGGATTTGTGTATTCCCAGTCTTGTGTAGAACCTCAGTGTCAGAGTGATGGAGAGGACTGAGCAGCTCTGAAAGCAAAACTTGGGAAAATCTGTGTCTTTTTTTCTAAAGCTTCTTGGTTGGCCCAATGAATTGATTGCCAGAGATAAAACTTGATGAAGAGGCAATGTTTTGCGTGCGTAGCGCTTGATTCCAGAAAGCAGAAGATGCAGTAGATTTTGTTTATATGCAGTCCATTGCTTTTTATTTACATGTACAGGGCTCCAAAATAATGACACATTGCCAGGCAGCACAGAGGAGTTGCTTCCTCCAGCATTTCCCACTAGTTGGAATATGACAGGAGCACAGCATGTGGGAAGGGCCCGGTGCTCGTGGCGTCACTGAGAGCTCAGTGTGCCAAGACCAGGTCTATCCCAGGAGAGAATCCAGAGGCAAGGACTGAGTGGTGGTTAATAAAAAATAGGAAAGCAGCTGTACCATGGTTGAGACCCACTTTAGGGAAGGAAGCAGTTCAGAACTTGGCATTTTAAACTTCCAGGCTGCAAATGAGGGAGATAAGGAAATGCAGGAGAGCACTGCTGCCATAGGAGGAGGGGATGGCACAGGACTGGGCGTGACTGAAGAGCTCCCACGCTGGGCAAGGGAGGCAGACGGGGGAAGTCTTGGGACAGCTCATCGCTCCTGCACAGGGTCCGTGGCCAGAGGGTTGTGCTGGTCACAGATAGAAGGGCCTCACACTTGCAGAGCTTGGCACTGGATCCTCTCTGTGTGTGTGTGTGTGTGTGTTTGGGTGAATGCACCTATTCGGAGACATCTCTTAAGGTTCCCTCAAACTCATCGGAGTTACACTGATCTGAGAATTATATTGTCTGAGTGATTTTGCCCATGCAAGTGAGCAGAGGATTTGTTCCAGACAGTACAACCACTACTGATTCCTCCTAACTGCTTTTTAAAGCCTCCCAAAGGCTGTCAGTGTGGACCAGATCTGGCCAGCTTGGTGGCACTAAGCAAGTTTTGCCCATCACACTGTGCCACCACATCCCCTTCAGATGCAGGCATCAGCCTCAGCACGTGGGGGGGCAGGAGGTGCCCCACTGGTGGGGGAAGAGATTTACTGACAAATAATTGTCATTTGCTAACCTTGTCGTGGCAGTCTGTTTTCCCTTTTTCCTGGAGGCACTCAGGATGCTGAATGCCAGCATCTGTTATGGACTGGGAAACAAGTAAACAGGAATATTCCTGGTGGCTTTGAAAGAGCATTTAATGCTTAGTTCTCTACACTTGCTTTTACCAGGAAAATCACCTCAGGATGTGCTTAGCATGCATATGAAGATGAGTGTCTGGGTAAAAACAGTACGTAGAAGGCAGCTCCTTGTTATAGACAGGCTGAAAAAAGATCCCTAAGTCCTCCCGCCAGATGTTGACATTTTTATTTGCATAAAGGTAAACTTTTGAGTCAATGGCATGTTTAATTTTCTAAAACATCCCCAAGAAATAGGGCATGTTCACAGATAATGAGTTTGCATCATTAGCAGTTTTTGGCAGTCCTCTACCCTGGCAAACTGGCTCAGAACATCTTTGTTTCTGCTGTCTCTGAGCATCTCCCCATGACTGTGAAAGGGGGGAAGGCAGCCAAGGGGGTGCCCAGGAGGTAACATAGGGGCATCTGTGAGTTGAGAAGAGTATTGAGACATTTCTCCACAAACTGTGGAGGAACCTGTAACTCCCATCCCATGTGGGGGACAGTGCCAGAAACAGCCCCAGCTCCAGGACCCTCCACCAAAACCTGCCCTCCCATCTTTTGTCCTCTACAGTAAATTCCAGCTGACTTTGCCTCTCAGACAAAACTTTGTGCTTAAAACCTCACAAAGAAGTTATAAGACCTGTGAGAGCATCCTTGCGAAGGAACAAGGACACACTCATCTCTCAGCTGGGGGGACCAAGGCCCACACAAATCAGCCCATTGCTCCCCTCCATAGGGCAAAGCAGCCAAGCCCAGATACACCTCCCTGTGCCCCAGCTGGGGACATGCACTCCTAGGTCTCCTTGCTGAGCTAAAATAAGCTGCAGCAAGATGCCAAAACTGAGGGAGAAAATAAGATCTTATATCAGGCTAACAACTCTTTCCAAGTCACCAGTAAATCCACTGAGAGGAAATGCTGCAGGTGACGGTGGGTTGGGGGCTCTGTACTGCAGTGCTCAGCTTGCTCTAGGATATAAGCCATGCCTAGAGCCAAGAATTCTCACCATATTTCACTAGACTTTGGGTTTCTTTCTGTCTTGGGTTGAGCTGGCAAAATGCCAACTGCCCAAGAACAGAGAAAAAGGGTTCCTCTCCCCCCCAACCAGCCAAGAGAAAAAGAAGAGGGAGAGGGAAAAAACCTCTAAACCAGGTTTATTCTGAAACTAACTACATGTATTTATACAGAAAAGAGAAAATTAAGAGAAAACTACAATATAACACACACACTTACACAAGTTATGTATAACTTGAAATAACTTCCCACTTCCCAGTTAATACAAAGTGTATTACTCTAGATCTATAAGTACTCTAAAAGACACCTAGCAAGAAACAGAAAGAGTAACAACAAAATATTTCTACTTCCCTGAACTCAAACAAAATGCAAGCAGCGGCAACAGCAAGAGCGAGGCCCACTCCAACAAGGCAGAGCTGCACCACGTTCGGCCCGCACCTCGGCCATGGCAGAACTGACTAAGCCACTCCCACACACTGGATTTTACCCCTTTTGAGATGATGTAGTATGGTGTGGAATACAATATTATTGGCTAGAAGAAGCCAGCTGTTAGCTAGCTCGGCCCAGCTCAAGGCAGCTGACAATTTCAGGCCCAAATCTGAACTCCAAGGCCCAAATTTAGGCCCATCAGCCAAACCTATAACACTTTCTCTGAAGAGGCCAGGAGAGTTTGATTCCCTTTGAGTGTGAGCTTAACAGTGCAGACAGATAAAACAAAGCTCCTGCATGTTGAGTCCTGGAGCTGGGGACCCAAACACCAGGGACACTTCCCAAGTGCCATCTGAAGGGGAAGAGTCCTTGATCTGCTGGCTCTGCTCAACAGCCCAGCCCAGCCACAGGATCCCAGTGAGTGTTTCCCTGCCCAGCTTGGGTACCTGCTCACGTAAAGAAATAATCTCGTTATTCCTGTTGGAAGAGCAGGTAAAAACAGTAGCTAAGGGACAAGCAGGCTCTCCTGTGTCCACCACAGAGCTGATCCAGCTCTTGTGGACAGCAGAGCCTGTTCCTCAGTGTGTTCCTCTCACAGGGCTCCAGCACCTGGAGCTGGGCTGGCTCTGAGCAGGGATGCTGGTGTGGAGGGATGGACAGATGCCCAGCAGCACAGGACTCCTGGCACCCCAGAGGAACTCCCTGCTGCTGTGCCCAGCACTGTCTCACAGAGCTCTCCGAGAGCTGAACAGGGAAGACGCGACTGAAATGCAAAGCACTATCATTGCTGTATTAGCCTGAACTGAAATGTGCTACATAAGTGCAAATTGCTGTTATAAATCATAAACATCAAAAGGCCATAAGTGCCTAATAATGGCCTAAGTGGCTAATTTGTTTTATGTGCTACTGGAAGAAGCACCGTAAAGATACGGAACAAAAAATTTCCCTCATTGTGGTTTGGCCTCTGATACCAAGAAAGGCTGGACGGGGGTGGGAGCAAAGTGCTGCTCCAGCAGATATGCAGGAGCATTTCATATCAAAGCCTGCAATTAAAAACACGGCACAAACCTCGGCAAGAGTCTGGTCCCTGTGCAAGGCAAAAGTGGTCAGTGCTGGAGATGAGGGAGTGGGATGGGATGTGTGGGGCAGCTGCTGGTGAGCTGGACAGAGATAAGCAGCACCATCCCAGACTGTGAGCAACTTATTTGTGAAAAGAAATGAGGTGGTGTCATGGCCAATGGACTCTGCTTCTGGCACTGGTGCAATACATGGGCAGGGTGCGATGCCCGCTGCTGTCCCCTGCTTGACACTGTGTCTCTGCAGGGGCCCACTGAGGTCTGACACACCATCCTGAGCTGAGCTGAGGGACACCTTCAACCCAGTCTGGCTCATCTGCACCTCTGTTTCAATGTGGCAGTCTCCTTTCCCCATCTGAACAACAACTGTGTGGCCTCCATCCGGCTTTTAATTGCTTTGGGCCTTTTGGGGTTACATGGTGCTTTAAAGGCTCTTTCTGGCTGGCTGGCTCTGCTTGTGAAATTAGCCTTGGAGAACCATAAATACCCTAATCCAGCCCTGCTGTGCCCTGCAGATATGTTCCTCATGCAATTCTTATGCTGTTCAGGTCAGAGCTGCTTTTCTGCTCCGCTTGGCCCAGGACAGGCTCAGCGTGTTCCACGCATGGCACACTTGATGCAGTTTTTCTGGTGGAGCAGAGGAGGCTCCTGCATGGAACTGCTGAGTCCTGTGTGGGCCAAGCCCTGTTTAAGGATGCAGCACATTGAACTCATCTCCTTTTAATTCAGAGACCTGATCATGGCCCAGCACATCCCAGCGGAACCCCTGTAGCACCCTGCAAGCCCCAAAGTGCACTTGGTGGCCACCTGTGTGAAACATCCCATGCAGCTGAACCCTTAGGGATGAGCAAAGCCAGTCATTCCTAATAAGGTACCCGAGCACTCTCCCCTCTTTTGCCTTGATGGATTTCACTTTCTGTAGATATTTTGGCTTTAATTTACAGTAAAATTGTGGTGTCCCTCTGTAAGTGCCACAGAAGAATTCCTCCAAGTGTATTTAGTGGAGGCTGGTGGAGGAATGGTGATCAGAATAATGTGTTTTGCTGTGATGCTGCAGCAAAGATTGTGATGGCAGGGGAAACCCTGGCAAGGAACAGGATCTCAACACCCAGGGTCCCTCCACATGCTCTTGTATCCCAGATGGACCCTGTGGGGACTGTTCTCAGCACAAGAAATTAATTCAGTAATATTTCAACTGAGGTACCAATGATTTATAGTACAAACAGTCCTGCTTTCCTGTAATACTTTGCCCTGCACAAAACCCTTGAGGGAATGGCCCAGGGAATAGTCCTAATTGGTCTGTTCCTCTTCTGATATCTGTGATAACATGAAGGAAGGAAAAAATCTCTTTAACCCAAAATGGCATGCCAATGAACAACATTTTAAAAAATAATTTCTTTGATGCTTATCACTTCCATAGCACCTGTTCAGTGTGCTTTACAAGCAGGAATCACAGGCTGTGGCTGATGAGAGGAGCAGCACCCACTGCAGAGTTTTATCTGTCACCTTGGTGGGGCACAGGGAAAAAAAAATCTAGCTTTTGCAGCTGTGGATGAAGGTCAAAGGCATAGAACAACATGCTGGCAAAAAGGCCTCTGTGAGCTTTGGAAGTGGCTGAATGGGCAGAGCTGGGCTTGGCAGCTTTTGTGGTGGCGGCACAGAGTCACTGTGGACACTGAGCTGTCCCCTCTGCAGGGCAGGTGAGCTGTGAGCTGTGCCTTTGAGGGGATATAACCCTGGAAATGGAAATGGAAAGTGGCTTTTTCCTCCACTAGCTGACTCGACAGAGGGAGGTACAATAAGTGTTCATCTTGCTGAGTGGAAACCACACCAGGTCTATGATGCTCTCCTGCACTAGCTCTGGTGATACTCAGAGCCTCTCTGGACCAGTTTAAGACACTAACCAAAAGAAATCTGCCTGCTTTTTCTTTGCTGGGCTGTTTGTTGTGCTTGTGGCAAAGTCAGTCAGGCTGCAGAAGGGCTCTATTGACCACAGAGCCAGCCCAGAGGGAGCAGGAGGAGAGGGACCATTGTGGAAGGAGAAGATGGGACCTTGCTATGCACAAAGCAAACCTCTCCTTTCTGAGCAAGAGAAAACAAGACATTTTCTGACATTTGCACATGATGCAGTAGAGGTGTCTCAGAGAGGATAAGACTGGGAAAGGGAGTGACAGACTGCCTCTGCTCCTGGGGAATGCCAGGCCTGGCTCTGATTCAGTCCATTTGGCTGCTTCCCCACCTCCCTTCAACAAAGCAGTTCATGTGAGAGCTCTACAAGCCCAAACCCAGGGGCAGGTAACACAGACCCTGAAAATTGTGCTGCTCCATCACAACTGCAGCTCAGCACCACCACTGTGCTCTGGCCTGGGGTAAAGGCACTTCCCAAGGCCTCCTGCTCCCACAGATATTGGAAGGCAGAAGTTGTGTCATTTCCCACTCTCTGGAATACTTGAATGTGCAAAATGGATTATTGTTTGTGCAATCTCAGATCCCAAAATCTTTACACCATCAGTTGATGTTATTTTATTATATTACTAACTGTAAGTAATAAAACCCAAATAATGTACTGTATTACTGCTTTTAAGCAGAAACAGCTAATTATTGATCTGTTTGTTAAATGACAATGTAGATGTTTTGTGATGGCAGCAGGAAGAAGGCAAGGGTCAGTCCATGGACTCACAAGCAGTGGTTCTTCCTCCTTTGCACTGGGAGCACCTTTCTCATGGCTGATTCCCAGTTGCAAAGTCATTGGGGGGGATCCTCTCTGAGCTGGCTCAGACCTCCCTTTCTGGCAGCCTTGCAGAGCTGGAGTGATGTCTGGCTGTCCATGAACATCTGCTCCAGCTTTCACCAATACTCCTGGGTTGGAGCTTTAGTGAGGCCAGAGGCATCCTGTGATGGGAGGTGCCAGTGCTTTCTGCTCATCCTGGTGCTGCCTGGCATGGGCACCAGTGCTGCCTGATGAAGCACCAGCTCTTGTTTCAGAAAGCTTGCAGTGACCAGTGACCTGCTGCAGGGCTGTTTCTAAGGTCTTTATCGAGGTGCATATATTCGACTCCACAAAGCTGGTTGCCCTACAGGATTGAGTACACAGAGCTGACTACATTCAGTGGAAGTCTCTTCCAAGGAAGTGCTGTGATTGTCCTGCTTGAAGCCTGGCATGTGGCTGAGGCTAAGCAGAGGCAGTGGGTGCTGCTGGGGAGCCAGTCCCATCCTGCTCTGCTGCAGGAGGAGCCTAACTGAGCTGTGGGCGCTGAGAACAACAGAATCCCTACATGAAATCTCTTCTTCACACTGGGATAACCAAGTAGGCTCTACTGCTGCCCACTCTTCCTTTTCCTCTGTTTGTGCTCTCCTTCCTCCCTGCTTGGGGTGGTGGCTGTCCTCTTCTCTTCCCAGGCCTTTCCATTCATGTGCTAGGCTGCTGATGGTGCCTGACTTCATCTCCATGTGCTCCTGCTGCTGCTCTCTCCCCGTTCCCCATGGCCCATTTCCCAGTGACATTTGCTTCTTCAGTTACTTACTTTTGGTTAGTAAGTACCATGAAAGCACCATCCAACCTGCCCAGCCCTTTGAGCAGCCACAGGAATGAGCTGTCACTAATATAATTTCATATCAAATGAGATTACCCTTCTCCCCCATTAGGCACACTTCTGGTCTAGGGACAGCAGCAGTGCAGGGAGAGAGCAACTCCTTCAGCCAAAGCCTGTGTTAGAAACTGCCTTTTAAGGATGACAGTTAGTTCCAGGCTGTAGCTGATACCTGTGCTTTGAATTCGAGGTACTGAACGGCATGACTTGGCTTCGAGTTCAGTGGATTGATGGCACCTGTCTGCCTGTTTCACATGCAATTGCCTACAAACAGCTACACCTCCCAGCTGTCACAGGTGGCTGTTATTTATGAGTGCCATCCCTGGCAGGTGTGGCAGCCCCTCACTGTCCCAGTGACCTCTGAGGAATCATGAGGGACATGTCTATGCTGCTGAGTATTTTTGTGCCCTCGTTTGCTCAGCAGTGTAGGCCTCTTGATCATGTGCACAGTTAGTTCCCATGTATCTGCTCTTCTCTGAAGACATGAGCTGTTTTGCTGAGACAAACCCGTGTGCAACTCAGAGGATTATTTGCTGAGGGAGCAGCTCTGGGAAACAGCACAGGCAGGGTTGTACCAGGACAGGCTTTTCCACACCAGTGAGTCCTCCTGCATGAGGCCAGCAGGCAAGAAATGCATCCAGTGTCATGACAGATGCAGTGACACTAACCTCCTCTTATCTTAGGAAGTGAAAACCATGCAGGAGAAATGGTTTTAAGGCCACAAGACACCCCACAGGGCTGAGGGATGCACATGCTGTGTGGCATGGCTTGATAACTCCCAGGATGCCTAGTTTTGCACAGAGCTGCCATGAGCCATTTGCACCTTTTGACTAGAGAGCCAGGGACTGCTCCTTGGGGTAGATGAATGTTGGTTTGCTGGCAAAAGCCTTTGAGGATCTAATTTCAAGTGCTTTCAGCTCCTGCCAGACTTTGTCACTGCTGAAAACACAAAGGAGGAGTTTTTCACAATTGCACTGTTAAAGAGTGATGCTCTCAGGATGTTACAAAGGATTTCACAGACAGGTAAGATCCATTCGCTGATCCCTTAGCTGCCGCAGAAGATGTGCAGAGACTGACCCAGAAAAGCTAATGCCTGGGGCTACCAGGAGAAGGGCTCACGCTGCACCTTCCCCTTGCTGCTCCTGCTCCTGCCCTGCTGGCAGCACCTCCCACTCAGCAGCTCCAGGGCAGGATCCTCAGCTGGATGTTTAGCAGCTGCCATGGGGCAACCATTGCACTGACCTGTTCCTTTGGATCACACAGTGGTGGATTTAGAGTTCAGACATTTGTATGTTTGGTGGATGCTCCAGACTAAAACTGCTAACAGCATTCAGCATGTCCACAGCATCAGAGCTGTCATAAGAAATCACTTATCTGCCTGTGCTTTGTCTTTGGACAGGACATAGATCTGTTTTTCTTTCTTTAACTTATGGGTAAAAATCAGAGTTTTCATTATCTGTGAATTTTAAGAGGAAAATACACATAATGATGGTGGCCCAAAGCCATGTCACTCCAGACTGCAGCCTCAGCCAGGTCCATCAGGGAGCTGTTACTCCCTTGGCCCTCCTCGGTTGACTGACCTGCAGCTACAAAGCTGCTGACCACAATTTGCTGGGCAAGACATGACAGCTTTCCCTCTAAACAGTTCTTTTTGCTTTGCCATCGGTTTCATGCTGGGCTGGAGGGTCACTTTTCCTTAGGGATCATTGGATGAATCCCACCTGACTCTCAAAGCTCTCCTTAACTGCAGGGTGTGTCTCATCCCCTGATTTGTCAGCCTTGTGGCCAAACTCCAGCTGAGTACTTTATCCTGCTTACCTTGAAAAAGGAAAATAATCCCATGGATTTGCTGTTTCCTTGCTGGTGATTACTGGGTGTTAGGCTGTGGGGTGGCTAAAGGATTTCTGTTGTATTTGGAGTTAAAGTGATATTTTAGTGCCAGGCTGACAGCTCCTTCCTCCTGAAGCAACCGACCCATAAAAGCCATAGCACCTCTCCTGGCCTTTGCTATGGGTCACGGGTCAGCTTTACTGCTGTGGGTCAGTTTGACTCAACAAATCAGAACTTTGCTCTTCAAATAGTCTCTTGCCATCTCAGAGGAGGCCCACAGAGAAGGAAAAGCAGGGAGGGGATTTTACATCCTCATCACCACGAGACATTCAACACATCAGCTCCTTGCTGCAGTAGGAAAGAAGGGTTAAAATTGTGGGGGCAGGGAAGGGAAAGGTCAAATATGTAAAGCCACTTTCATGTACTTAGGAGAAGAGTGGTAACAGGAGAGCTGTTAAAAATTTTTATAGCTGGCACCAAACAACACTGGAGTTAAAAATCATGGAACTGTTTAATAGCGAGTGGAGGTGTACATGAGTTAATTAGAGGCATGCTAACAGTGAAGCCAATTGAGAGATATTATTTTAGTATTTTTTCCAGAGGGCATATCAAGTCTACTCACGAATTAATAAACAGATTGTAAACTCTAAGCAAGCATATTAGGGAAGTGTGTGTATGTACTGGGTCTGTAGACTGGGGCTATGCACACTTGTTTGTTGCCATTGAATTTGAAATATGTTTCTTGTTTTCCATATAGACCTCGTGGAAGAATTATAGCACACTGGGTTTTTCCAAAGACTCTAATTAAGATCTTCAGAGTTGATGTGTGCTGTCTTGGGTTGAGCTGGCAAAATGCCAACTGCCCAAGAACAGAGAAAAGAGTCCTCCTCCCCCCCAGCCAGCCAAAGGGAAAAGGGAAGAAGAAGGAGAGGGGGAAAAAAAACCAAACCAGGTTTCTTCTGAAACTNAACACCAGCATTCAAATTAACCCATGAGTGCCAAGGCAGCCAAGGTAGGGGAGCTGTCCCCTCGGAACCTGCCCTTGGTGCTTATTAAGAGAAATGAAATCACAGGATTCATTCAACTCATTTGACCCTCTGACTGAAGTTCTCAATGAAAAGGCATTTTAAGAACTATTAAAAGCTGTCTAAGTTAAATACATACCTCTGGCCTCTCAACTCCCCTAGCTGCTCTTTGTCAGTAAGCGTCTTCTCTGCTCACACAGGACCCCACAGCGCTCAGTGGTAGGACAGACTGTGGCCTTTAGGCAAGGAGGGACCATCCCATCTGTAAAATGAAGCTTCTCCATAACTGGGACTGGTGGATTTGCTCTGACAGCACCAAGCACCAGACTACACTCTGTTAGACATTTTCCTAACTCAATTTTTTTGCCCCTAACACTGGTTTGATTCCTTTTTTAAATCCACTCGTACACCTTCTTTAATACAGAGTTGCCACTTTGCTTTCTGTGGGAAGACAAGCTGTCCAACTTAATCCATTACTGAGCTCTGCATTAGGAAAACCACATGGTGTTTCATGCCTCATTAGCAGGCAGGGAGCTTCCAGGCTGGAGTCACTGCATGTCTCCTGCACTCCTGACTTCCTTCCTCGACTCTACTTTGCTATTTTACATTTTAATAACAACAGCAATGACAAATTATGGCAAAAAGTCTGCCCACAGTGGGTATCTCAGTGCACTTGGTTTCCTCCAGCAAGCGCAGGCTCATCCCCCTGCTCAGCACTCCCATCTCTGCCAGAGAACTCCTCCATCCTGGAGAGCTTATTCCAGCACAAACCCATCTCCTCCTCACACCACCATCCCAACGAGGCTGGAGGGAAAGACCAATGGATTGCACTCGGGAGGACAAGATGGATGGCAGACTTTGGCTCTTTTCCTTGGCTGGGGGCAGCCCCACAAGCAAGGCAAGTAACAAAGACAATAAATGAAGGATGCAAAACTAAAAATTCTCTTTCTGCATGTCTACTGATCCTCCAGCAAAGGCCTAGTTCCTGGCATTTAAAATAGAGAGACAGTTTTAATGTAGTGGCCCTCCCTGGGATGCAGTTAAAGCAATTTGCCTCCCAGAGATTCACAAAAAACACTTTGTGCATCCTCAGCCCAAACAGTTTTAACACCAACACCTGCTTGGCCAGTGCTCTTGGAGGACCGGAGAAGCAGGAGCCAGGGGAACCACAGCAGGGGAGGGATGCTGAGCTAACACCAGGAGGGATTTCTCTGTGTGCAATGGGAAGATGATCCAGAGGGGAAGCAGACTGTTGCCCTGTCTGGAGCTTCCCAAAACCTCCTGCCCAGGGATTCATGGACATCATCACTAACCACACACCCCAGCAGACCTTTACTCTAGAAAGGTGGCCTTTCATAAGAGCTTCAAAGAGACAGAGAAACCCAGAATTTGGTTTCAACATGTTGGGATTACTTTTAAACCTGCGTTTTTTCTCTTAGAAATATTTTATTACTTTCAACCTGGAACCTGTAACTAATGGTACATATGTGGTCAAATTAACCATTAATTTACCCCTATTAACTGCTGATGCTCATGCATTTATTTTGTATCACCTACACGTTTGTGATCCCATAGTCTGAGCCTAAGAAGCTTGTCAAGAGACTATGAATTAAAGCAATATACAGATGTTAACAGTTACCTATCATAGCAACAGCCTCAGGAAGATCTGGAAAAGAACACATCACAAAAATGAATCTATTTTTTTTCTGCACAGTAGCTGGGCTCTTTTTTTTCAATAATAAAGTCTCTAATTAACTCAGGAAGGGTTGATCTTTCCACCACTTCCTACTGGAGGACTGATCAGGGTAAAACTACATTTGATTTTCAAAAGCAGCAGGACCAGTGTCTGGAGGTTTGGGAGAACACAATCTTGGAATATTTCTTCACCCTACAGATTTCCAGTCTGTATGCATATGCTCATAGTTTCCTCAATGCCATTTTTCATGAAGCTCTTCAGGGAATAACACCTTCTCCATACCATGTCCAGTTTGATTAAGCCTCTGCCTTGGCACACGAAGTGAGCAGGTCTCAGCCCAGGCTCTTCAAGGATAGGACTCTGACTCCAGGGCTCTCCCCTGCTTTGTGCTGGTTCAACTGTATGGACATCCAGGAGGAAGATTCGTAGCTGACACTAGAGAAGTGCCTCCATTCCTCCCCCTGCAAACAGAAACAGCACTTCCCTGCCTTGGGAGAGAACACCCCTGTTCTTGTGTAAGATTTGCTTTGCAAAGGCAGCCCTTCTCCAGCTGGGTGTGCTCCAGTGCCCTGCCCTGCCTCTGCAGCAGTCTCAGCCTGAACCTCAGTTTTCTCTGAAGGCAGCACTCAGGGACATGGTCAAGTGGTGGATGTAGTAGTGTTTGATTTACTGCTGGACTTAATGATCTTAAAGGTATTTTCAAACCTGAATGATTCTCCATGCAGGGGCAGTGCTAGATAAACATCTGTAGTGATGCTCCTGGACAAAAGAAGGGTATTTTGTAATTAAGGTGAAGGAATGACATGCACTTGTTGGAGTGAGTCCAGAGGACGCCATGAAGGTGATTAGAGGGCTGGAGATCCTCTGCTGTGAGGAAAGGCTGAGAGAATTGGGATTGTTCAGCCTGGCGAAAACTCCAAGGAGGGCTTGGAGCACCTTCCAGCACTTAAAGGGGATCTATAAGAAAGATGGGGACACACTTTTTAGCAGAGCCTTTGGGGACATGACAAGGGAGGATGGTTTTAAACTGAAAGATGGTCAAATTAAGTTAGACATTAGGAAGAAATTGTTCCCTGTGAGGTGGGGTTCTGGCACTGGTTGCCGAGAGAAGCTGTGGCTGCCTCATCCCTGGAAGTGTCCAAGGCCAGGTTGGGCAGGGCTTGGAGCAACCTGGGCTGGTGAAAGGTGTCCCTATCCATGGCAGGGGGTGGGACTAGATGATCATTAAAGTCCCTTTCAACCCAAAACATTCTGTGATTCTATGATTCTATACTGAGAGATTTAACCACAAAGGAAAGCAATGCTGTACCATGTACAGACTGGAACAAAAATGAGAACAGAAGGGTAAAACACCCCATGTGAAATTCTGTGATTCCTGTTCTGTTGAGGGTCAGGTGAGGTTATCACAATGTTCCCTGGCAGCCAGAAATCAGGTGAAGTACAACCTCCTCCACAAAGCTGTGCCTTAAAATACCTACGCCTCAGCTATTTATGGGTCTGGTATCCACCTGCCTGTAAGTTTTGCCTGACAGCTCATTTAGCAACATATGGTGTAATATTAAACTGTGCTCCTTCATTTGAATGTATCTTTGGGTAACTTTCAGTGTCACTTGGTTGCTTACTGATGTTGCTACCATGTGCAAGAAAGTACGTGAAAAAATTAAACTGGTTCTTGATGTTGCTGGTGATGCTGTGTCAGCTGTTACTGGTCCTTCCTTCCATACCAGTTTTATGCTGGTGCAGCTTAGCTCAATTAAACTGAATTGCTCCACTGGATTTTCATTGACTTAAGTCAATTATATCAGCATGGAGGAGGTATAAAGGAGTGGAAATCAAGTCCACTTAAAGAAAAAGCAAAGTAGATATTTCTTTAGGACATGAACTGTTCATAATCCAATGGATATCTTTTATCCTGTGTATTGATCTTTTTCTTGTGAGAACTAAGTTAAAGTTAATTTCTGAATTGCCTGACCTCAAGCTGTTAAGATACTGAAATCTAAAAAGTCATAGTTCAATTAATAAACCAATGATGGTCAAAATGTTTGATCAATACATTATTATACTTCCCTAACACAAATGTGAACACAGGGAGCACCCAGCATGAAGGAACAAGGTACATACTGGAGGAGCAGGAGAAACTGTCCCTGTGGGGTGGCAGAACACATCTCTTCTGGGGCTGCACTGAGGGGGTAGACCAGAGGTGTGATTATCCTGGGGTTTTGAGAACAAAGGAAAGGGAAGAAAAGGGCTCTGGGTGACAGCACTCAGTCCCTGCCTGGCAGAAACTGAGAGGTTTTCAGGGAATCACAGAATCATGTTTGAATCAGAAGGGACTTAAAGCTCATAAAGTTTCAACCCCGTGCCATGGGCAGGGACATCTTCCATTAGACCAGGTTGCTCCAAGCCCTGTCCAACTTGACCTTCAACACTTCAAGGAAGGTGGCAACAGCAGAAGCCAACAGTGGTTAAGAACTTGGAGGATGGAACTGAAATATGTGCAGAGAGCAAAGACTTTGAGGAGGAGCCCCTGTCCCCTGATTCTGGCCAGAACACCATCCCACTGTATCAGATTTGCAGACAGCACTGTGAAAATAAAGACATCTCATGAGGCACCTCCATCCTGTAGTGAGTTTCCAAACCAGCACAATTTCTCCAGGAATTTTGGGCAAAGATTTTGTCCAATCCCAATGAAAAAAAAATCACTAAAGATGAGAGTTGTTTCCCAGAAATTTAGAGAGGAGCTTGACTCTTTTACCAGCTGTCAGAGCTGATATTATTGCATGTAGCAGCAGCTTGTTCGCAGCATCTCTTTACAATGGTAGCAGGGAAGCTGGAATGTTGTTATATCAGACTATCAAGTTGTTATGTTGGATTACATATAATGCTATCACAAATGACAGAATGCTTGCCTCCCATCAAAAATTTAAAGAGCAATAGACCTCTTTTCAGCTGTCAGTGCTGATAACATTTTATGCACGAGTTTATTCAAGCTCAAATAGAGATGCAGCCTGTCAATAAAGAAGCCCTGGCAGATTAGGCATCGAGTATATTAAAGCTAACGGTGCTAATGTGACTGCACAGCCTAATCTGACATTTTCAAACTGTGACAAAATGAACCCTTGAAGTTCTCACCGATCGTCCCAGCGCGGCACGTTCGCTGCTGGGGTTTATGGAGTGGAAACCGGAGTACATGTACAAGCAATGAGATGGGCTGAAGCTGCAGAAAGGTCGGCACAGCCTTGATTCCCAGGAAACAGAGCCATGCCTTCCCTGCCTCCTGCTCTTATCTCCTCTGCTCCACTGCTCTCTTCCAGGAAAGTGGGTAGGGCAACAAATAACGGCTCTGAATCGCTGCAGAGGTGACACAGATTACACATTAGAAAAAGCACTTGAGGGCAGGAAGGGTTCAGCACTGAGGAGATTGCTGGAGAGGTGTCACACCTCCATCATTACAGGGCTTTAAGAAGGGGTTAGGGAAACCTCTGCCAGGAACCAGGAGGGGTGGCTGGTGTTGCTTCAGAGACCCAACGTTATTTTCTGCCATTCCCTTTCTCATTCTCAATAATAGCCATGGCTTTCCACTGCCATCAGAAAGGGGGGTTGAGTGCTTGTGCTCTGGAAACTGGGCCAAAAATAGTCTATTGAAATCAATAATGAGTTGTGGTTTTACAGCAGATGGCCTGGCTACACTCTTACACTCCTCTTTCTCCCTTCCTACTCTAAGAGGTCTCAGCAGCTGTTGCTGATCTTCTGAGGGATGTAAAAACAGGGCAAAGTCTTTCCCAGGTCTGGGAAAGTGGAGTATCCAGAAATTTCTATCTGTCCTTTGCAGCTGGCAAACATTCACATGGACAACCTGATCGTCAAGAAAGACAGTCTGTTCCTGGCAATCTGTACATTACAACTGTGGTGTCTTCGTGCTGTTCTTGGTGACAAAACACAAACCTCCACTGTTTGGTAGTTCTAGCTAAAATCCAAGTCCATATGCAGTGCCTCCCTTCCTGGGGAGGGAAGGGGAAGATGAAGGGCTGCTGAGAGGCTGGAGCCTGGGCAGTGAGGGTTCAGCACTGCACTGGAAGGTGTCATGTGGCTTTTTGAGCAGTGGGCCGTACTTCCCTGCTATAGAGGGGAGAAACATGCTTGACAATATTAATACAATCTACAAAGATTAAAGGCAGCTCAACAACAGTAATTGAAAGAGAAAAAAATGCATCACCCAGCTGTGTTTTGCTTGAGCCAGAAATAAGAACAAAAGAAGGGCTGAACCCTCTCTTTAAGGGTACCTAGGAGAGTTAAGCCTGTGGAATCTTTACCATTTAAAAAAAAGCAAAAATCTTTGCCATATGGCTGTGTCCCACCTAACACATTGCTCACATGGAAACCTGGAAGCACGTGAAGAGCCACATACCCAGTAGCTGTTGCTGTGGCTCATGCTGCCTCTAGACAAGGCTTGCTTGTCTCTCTGGCTGCTTTGAAGCCTGGGGATTACAAGTCTGAAGAATAAGTCCTCCACTTATTTACGCTTTAAAAATATTTGTGTTTTCAATAATAACTATCAATGTGGTGAAATGAGGTGTTTGGTTTCTGAAATGACTCTCTGCGTGTTTCTCTGGTTATTCACTGTCTGTATTCTAGGGAAAAAATACTTTGAAAAATAATGACAATGTCTCTCAGAAAATAATGAGTTCCTTCCAGTTAGCTGTTGAATTGTTTACTGCCATTGCTGAATAATAACAGCACATCAAAGATGACTGCTGTAATTAAAAGATTTGTGAACATAGGTTAACAAATTAGTGCATCATAATGTGCAATTGTCTAATTAGGACAAAAATGCTAGTTCCACGTAAAAGACCAATAAGAAGAAATTACAAGGGAGAAAATAAGATGGGCAACAGCATTGATAATGCAGAACACTGGCAAAGATGTTATCTGTAACCTTTTTGTGGGTATCAGCCTTTTTGTGGATTAATTTTCAGACAAATTTAGTCTGCCATATGAATCCCATGAGCTGGTTGAGGGCTCCCATGAAAAGACTCTAAATTTGTTATTAAATGTTTTAAAGTCTTTTTCATTCTTTTAGCATACAGGAGAGCTGTGAGCAGAGATGCTGTGTCTGCACACAGCCATGAGAGCTCAGAGTCCAGATGTGACAGACGGAGATGCGGGACATTCCCAGTGCCACTGGTGGGCATTGAGGCAGAGTGGGAGAAAGCTTGGGAGCTGTGCCATCAAAGCTAAAGACCAAAGTCCTCTTGAGTTTAGTGGGTTGGGAATTTCATTTGGAGAGATGAAGGTCAGTGTTTCCTTGCTCTGAAGGGCAGATGGCAGAATGAGTTTGGCTTTAATTCAAGCATGAGGAGGAACTCCTGTGGTTTCAGGAGAGTTCAGTGCATAGATGCTGAGCTCTCCAGACAACCTGCTCACCCATCGACAGGGATATTACTGAGTCCTGAGTCTCCTAAGGATCTGCCTTAGCGTGAGATGAACCTCTGGGAATCAGCTCTCTGTGCAGGGGCTGGGCTTAAAACCAATCCCTTTGTTCCTCTGTCCTCTGTGCACTTCGCTGTTGATCCGTTAGGGAATGTGTGGCAAAACCCAGAGTAAGAGTCAGATGCTGAGCGCTCCTGTTCAGTGCTTTCATCTAAAGCAGACAGAGCCCCTGCACAATCCCCAAGGCACAGTTAAGGGCTACACAGCCTGGTGTTCACACAGGGGAGGATAAAACAGGTCCAGGCACAGGGATGCACACCCCCACAGGGCTCCTCACCCCAGCCAAGGAGATGCAGAATTGCAAATCACCGAGCATGCTAAGAGATGTGTGCTCTCATCCGAGAGCAAATGCTTTCAAGTGGCTTGATAAAAGGCATGACGACAAAAAACCTGGAGTGGTAGCTGCCCCAGGTGGATCTCAGGAGCAACTTGAGTCACACTGGAGGGAAAAGATGCACATGGTTAGAAAAGCAACTGTCATTTGTCATCTTTATTCCCAGTAATGATGCTGCAAGCTTCCACTCTGTCTTCAGAAAGAGCACACAGCCAACTTTTGCACAAGTTAATAGCAGGGCTTGAACATGCAGTCTCCTGCATTACAGCTCCTCTATCTAATGTACCAGATGAGCTTCATTAGCTGGTGGCTGCAGCCACTGCCTCCCTGCACTCCGACAGCTGCTGGAGAGAGAAACATGACAAACACTCAGGCAGTGACCGACCTTGACTGAGTGAGCAGAACGCTTCACCTCCTTGGGGTTCAGCTGTCTGGGTAACTCAGAAATCAGAGCATAGCTCAATCTCCTGCAAAACTGCTTCAAACATGGCTGTTTCTGATGTTTCCTCTCCCTGCTCCAGGCTCTGAAGGAGCCAGGGTCTGTGTCACCCTTCAGCAGGATGGGGCTGAGCAGCTTCACCTGTGAGTATGAGCCAGCCCAGCATCAGGGGCTCTGCACAGGGCCCTGAAGCTCCTCTGAGTATCTGTCAGACCAGCAAAGGTCCTTCATGTGTGTTTTCAAGGTAAATTTGTCTTGAAGTCAGTAAGGTTACAAAACACACATATTGATAAGCAAGGATTCTGTAAATGTTTCGTTTATGTCTCTTTGTGTTTAATGTACATATGTATGAGCTCTAGTACATTTTGTTATGATTTGAGAAATCCAATTTTAAATTGCTGGTGGGGTATTTCCTCAAAGCTATTTTTAAATGGAAAAACACACCTTTCAGAGAAAACGAGGATTTTTGTGAGTTTCTTCTTCCTGCCAGTAACACCCGAATGGGACCAGGACTGGAGAATATGCAGATTCATCAGAGGGCATTCAGCATTGTGTTGTCGCAGTTGGGCTATTTTGTTTCCTCTTGATTTGCGGAATAGTTGTTAATCGCTACCTAATTTTAATTTTAAATAGGCCATATTGATAGGACTCGATTTCATAAGAAAGAAAAACATAGTAATTGAACTTTGTGCAACAGTTTTGGGCAACAATTGAAATCATGGCAATAAACACAAACACACGAGTGTTTACACAGTCAGAGCCTTAGAAAAAACTAAACAATAAATAAATCAGATCCCTAATTACTTGACTAAACCGGGATCTGAGGGAGGAAAAAGGCCAGTGGTTCAGGAGATTTTTCTGCTGGTCAGCTTTGCACATGAAGCCTGGTGTCTTCTGCAGTACAGCTCAGACTCTCTGGTGCCCCAATGAACCACTGTTGTTTCTGCTGCTCCTCTGAACGCAGCACCTCCTGCTGCAGCCTCTGCCTGCCGAGAGCACACAGAGGTGCTGGGGGCACACACACTGCACCCACCAAGGGGAATACTCGGTGTTGTTTACAGATACCTCTGTCTTAATCCAGTGGAATAATGTTTGTTTATGTCCTGTCTGAGATGAAGAGTTAACAGCCTTCATGAATTGATTCTGGTTTGTGTGTAAACAAGGAAACTTGTAAAGTAAGGCAATGTTGTGACTCACTGCTTTTTGTTGGGGTGCTTTTTGTCCATATGTACCAATTAGAGGTGACTTATCCTTTTTCCACCTCAGCTTTCAGAACGTTTCAGATAAATTTCTCAGTGAAGCAAATTGGGGAATATGGCACGTATTTTGGCACAAATCAACTTCCTGTTGGATGAGAAACTGCCTAAACAACAAAAAGACTGACAGAACAAGATCCAAGCAAGTCTCTGTAGGCAAACGTGTAGCCTTGGAAAGGGCCCTACTTTGTAAAAGTCCTGTAATAAATCAGAGAAGCTGCAGACACATAAACAACACAAAGCCCTTCAGTTTGTGTCACTATGTTGTTTATATAACCTTTACTATAAGCGACAGGATCCCCAAATCCTCCAAATACTTCCAGAAAATCAAGTAGATGTTTGAAAACATGGGCTAACTCTAAGCACCCTTGATGAACACACTGAAGTTATGCAAGTTCTGTGAAAATTAGGGGAATAAAAAGGAGACAGACCCTATTATAGGTCATTCCTTGTGGATATTGGGAAATCCAGGTGGAAAAGAACTGTTGGAAATCATATTTCATTAGTTCTACTGTTCAGGCTTCTGGGTTTTCTATATAGGTCAAAGCTTTTTCATAATCGAGAAGCTGAGTCTTAACTATTTCTTTAGAGTAGATCTGAAAAGAGGTGGAGGTGGGGTTGCTCTCAGACCAAGACCCTTCTCAGTTCAGGGCCAACCCAGCACAGAAATCTCTGCCTCAAAGTGTGACCTGATTTCCAGAGGGTTTGTGAGCCCATATGTTTCGATGGATGCTCAGTACTTCTGGTGCCTTTCAATTTCTAAATACGGACTTGGGAAGCCTAATTTTAACCATGCACTTTTGGAAAGTGTTGGCAATAGTTTAAAGAGTCTGTGCAGCCCAGCACGCCGTGCTGCAGCAGATTGCTCCGAGTGATTTATATATTCCTGGGGCTCACTGTCTCTGATGCCTTTTCAGTGCCTTACAGCTGTTGCATTTATGCAGCACTCTTTATCTTGACCTTAGCCCTTGGATTTCTCAGCTATTCTACTCTCTTAACATCTGGGCCTGAAAGGTCACTAATTTACCTTATGTTTCCCTGCTGTGTGTGCCATTGGGTTGAGTGGGTACACTTTGAAAAATAACACTCTGTTGGTGGGCTGCCTGTGCAGAGGGCTTTGTCCCCTCGGCATCCTTGTGTTACCTTCTCCCACTGCAGCAGCTCGAAGTCATCAAACATCTGCCCTCGAGAGCATTGGAGTGTACTTGTTGGATCCTTATGTGTTCAAGCAGCACACCAGGTATCCAGTGGGCCGATATTAAACTGCTTTTGCAGCTTGCCTAGAGATTAAGGAAGGGAGCTTTATTTGTACTAACACCCTTTTAATGCATCTCAAAAGACCGTAATAAACATCCTCTGGACTGTAAAAGGAAAATGTATATTTAGAGGTGGTGGTAAATTATGAAATGCTGGTGTACCTAATAAAAATTCTATCTCAATGGGTTAACATTTAGTGAAATGGTAGATAATGTGAAACCAGACCTGGCTTCACTTCAAGCCCAGGTCACTAAAGTCACTTGGGGAAATTATGGGAACTTCCATTAACTTTGTACTGGCAGACCTCCCAATCTATTTCACATCTCTAAGTTTTTAGCACCCCATGAGCAATATGAACTGTCACTTCTCACATCCAAGAGCCAGGCAATATTGCAGAACCTCTCTGCATACAGGAGGCTACTTCAGAAATTAACAGGTCAGATGTTGCATTGATTTTAATAAAGATCGGTTTGTGGCAAAGTTCTTGGTTATAGAAACTGATGACTGCTTTGGGCTTCCTGTCAAAGCCAGCACAGCAGGACAGAGCTTCAGAGCATGGGGAAGGAGTGCAAGAATGTTAAATCAGACAGATTTTAGACATCTAGGGCCAAACTCAGACTGAATTTTGAAGTTGCTAAGACTGGTTCACCACACGACCCCTGAATGGGGAAGCCTCAGGCAGAACAAAGTTAGTGATAATACTTTGGGACAGGGACACTCATAGAACTATTGAACTATTATGTCAGATGCACTCTTTCCCCTATTTTCCCCATAGAACCCCCTTTTACCTCCAGCTTATTCCCCTTTAGAAACTTGCTGAATGATGACTTGTTTTGGAACTCGAACCAGTTGGTCTGGAAAGGACTTTCCATTAAAGCCTAAGAATTGGAGCAGACTTAAAAGCGGCTGGTAGTATTTTCAGAAAAGAGGTATTTGGCAAGTCTTTAATGTCATGCTTGCCTGAAACTGCTCTCCTCTTTAATTACCTCAGTAAAAATCCTCTGGTTACTCCATTTTATTTGCTTAAACCACTACAGAAAAATAAATGCATACAAAACCGATTAATAAATCCATAGAAATGGGCTGTTGTTTACTGCGATGCAGTGGAGCACCAAATTCCCAGTACATAATTCAAGCCCCTGGCAACAAAGGCACTTGTGAAAGTCCCCTGTTTTGACACAAACATAAAGGTGGAGTATCCTTGGAGCGAAGCACAGACTGCGGTTTTCAGCCCATCTTCTCGAGGAAGCCTTGAGGTGGGTATTAATAATTGAAGTTCAAAGCAGTGTCCAGGATTTCTCAGGCTCTCCGCACACTCAGCCTCCTGGGATGTGTGTACTACAGAGCCTGACCCGTGACTGCTGCGCTGGGAATACAAGTCCCAACAGCCCGAGGTGGGGAGCTGCAGCTGAGCTTTTAACTCCCAAGTGCCCAGTGCTCCAGACAAAATGGTTACAGACCAACGAAAGGCGGTGACCGTGACAGTGAATCATTACGGGCAGGTTTTGAGCCCTAAGTCTCAATAAGCGAGTGATCCATGACTCGATGCTTGTGCTGAGCGATGCCGAGGGTGACTCAGACAAACGCTCCCCTGCGGCCGCGCCGTCGTGGTCGGGGAGCAGAGCTGGGCACCCCTAGTCCTCACACGCCGTCCTGGAGGCCCACAGCGTGAAAAGGGGGAAATATTTCTTTAGCTCACCAAATTGATGTCCTGACATTTAGCTTTAAGTATCTTCTATTTCCCTCAGTATCTGACCTTTCCCTTTCTCATATGGCTATTGCTCTGCTCTGCAAGCGGAAAAGGCAACACGCGGCCACGAGCAGGCTCATCTCGCCAGGCCTGGCCATCAGCGTTCATCATTCCTGCTCGAGCCGCCGCTCCCGTCCCGCATCCCCACACCAGCATCCCCGCACCGGCATCCCTGCACCAGCATCTCCGCACCGGTATCCCCGCACTGGCATCCCCACACCAGCATCCCCGCACCGGCATCCCTGCACCAGCATCTCCGCACCGGTATGCCCGCACTGGCATCCCTGCACCAGCATCCCCGCACCGTCATCCCCGCACCAGCATCCCCGCACTGGCATCCCCGCACNCCCGCCGGGAGCATCCCGGGCGCAGTGGGAGCCAACGCGAGGGGACTTCAGCGATGATGCAGGAACGCCGTGACACGAGGCCGCTCCTTTCCTGCTACCAGTGCGAGTGTCCCTCTCTTCAGCAGGAGCAAAGCAGTCAGAATTAACGCAGGAGGCCGAGCGCCGTAGATCATCTCGCTGTAATTTCCCCCGTGGCTGATGTGACGGCTGCAGCGAGATGCACTAGTTGGTGGCACATTAACGCTGCCACGGACTTCCATCTCCCAGAACGTGCCTAACACTGGCCACTCATCCAGCAGGGCACGCCAGGGATGCCCAGCACTGCTCCGGCTGCCAGGATGGGCACGGGGGGGGGCAGGTGGGGCTGGGCTGGGAACGCAGCAGAGTTCCACTAGAAAGGGACAGAAAATGGAGAGGGCGAGGAAAAAGGGCAGATCCAAAATGCTAAGCTGAAGGTGGCGGATAAGAGGGGTGATAAGGCAGGGAAGGAAGTAGAATCCAAGTACAGAAAGGCATGCACCAGGAATGCAAATGAGGAGCTGGACTGGGTAGAAAACCAATGGGGCTTTATCTGGAGATTGATAAAGAGAGGTTAACCCAAAAGTTCAAATGTTAAAGTGTGTTTTAGAAAAACAGGGAGCTCTAGGGAGAGAAGACAGCACTCTGACATACTGACTTCATCCTCAGCATCGTGAGTTTCCCAGGTTGTCTTGGCCAAGAGAAGAAGAGAAAAGATGGGGAGTGGTAACAGGGCTAGAAATGACAAAGAGGAATGGGTGTAAGAACAGCAATGGAAACCAGGTGAGGACTCTGCTGTTGGAAAGCAAAGGTAATTTTGTCTTGTAGCTGTGCACTCACTCAAGCTTGACAGAGAAAGAAGAGGGAAAAATACTTTCCTGCTATAAAAAATCCGTATGTACGTAAATCAAGTGGCAAACTCCACGGCACGGTTGGGGTGCCCAGGCTTGGCTCCCAGCTCTCCTGAGGGCTACTTGCTGAGCTTGGGCTAATTGTTCCTGCCCTTCTGCACTCCCAGCCTTTCCCTCTCTGACCTTTGGTGATGCTCATCTGCTGGGGCTCTGCTGCTGCATCCGTAGGTGCAAATATTCCCTCTCTGTTGGCAGTGTTAGGAACATGGTTAAGGCTGGAGATGCCAGTAGTGCTTTGTGTAGGTCTAGCCCTGGTCCGGGGGAGATAAGCTGGATTTTGCACTTTTAAATATAATTTTGCCACTGTGTAACGTGTCACAAATATGAAGCTTTTGTGGGAGATGAGGTAATGAACTAATGTGGAAGCTAAGGAAGGTCATCTTGAGAGAGCAGCAAGAATAATGCCTACTGCTGGGAGACTTCTCACCAGGAGCCCTCAGACTTCAGCACTTTCCAGTCTAAATAAGATGTATACTTCCCTGACCTTGTCTTCTCCAATGTAAACGCAGAGCAGGATGTACTTAGAATAAAGATAAATAAGGCCTTACCCAAATAAAACACTAGTCTGCAGAAACAAATCTCCTCCAAGGAAGAGAGGGAACGGAAGCAGAAACTCATTCTACTCCACTGGAAAACCCCTATATACTATAGAGATGAGCAAATGTAATATCTGGTGCAGAGTGCAATAGTAGTAAATGCAACTTAAGTTTCAAGGTACTGTTGCAAAATCTTGTGAGTTTTACTAATTAAGTTATAGAAGAAATAGCATGTAATTTCTCTACCTGAACTTTGTTTTTAAAGATACTGTGGGTTCAACAAAGTGAATTGCAGGGTCCTACACCCGGGTCAGGGCAATCCAAGACACTCCTACAGGTTGGGCAGAGAGGTGGTTGAGAACAGCCCTGTGGAGAAAGACTTAGGGGTGATGGTTGATGAAAAACTCACCATGAGCCAGCAGTGATAACTCACAGCCCAGAAGGCAGCTGGAATCCTGGGCTGCATGCAGAGGAGTGTGGCCAGGTCAAGGGAAGGCATTCTCCCCCTCTGCTCTCCTCTTGTGACAGCCCAGCTGGAGCACTGGGTACAGTTCTGGTGCCCCCAACATGAGAAGGACATGGAACTGTTGGAGCAAGTGCAGAGGGGGCCATGAAGAGAACTGAAGAACCTCCCCTGTGGAGACAGGCTGAGAGAGTTGGGGCTGTTCAGCCTGGAGAAGAGAAGGTTGTGTGGAGATCTCATATCAACCTTTCAGTGTCTGAAGGGACCTACAGTAACGGGTTCAAACTGAAATAGGGGAAATTTAGGTTAGATAGTATGAAGAAATTTTTTACTGTGAGGGTGGTGTGACACTGGCACAGGTTGCCCTGGAAAGTTGTGGATACTCCAGTCCTGGCAGTGCTCAAAGCCAGGCTGGATAAGGCCTTGAGCGACCTGGTGTAATGGGAGATGTCCCTGCCCATGGCAGGGAGTGGGAATATGAGCTTTAAGGTCCCTTCAAATCCAAACCATTCTGTGGTTCCATGATTCTCCTCTCAGCCAGCAAAGCAGAAGGAGGTCAGTGTGCTCCTCTGGCCTGTCCTGTGCAGCACAGCCCAGGGGTTAGCACTCCTAGCACAGGGCTGGAGGAAGGAGCACATCTGAGCCTCATGTTTTCAACACCACATCCTGGTGAGGAAGCTGAGAGGCAGTAAGGAACTGGGGAAGCAGAGGGGAATGATTTGTATTACAAATAACAAGGTGAAAAGGGGTGGAGGAACCCTGCCAAAATGTAAATGTGCATTTTACATAATTGGGCAGACAGGATTAAAGAAGCAGAGAAAAGGACAGGGATTAGGTGGAGGGACAGAGAAGGGGAATGAAAGCAGTATAGAGAGAAAACACTGCAGATAGATGGAAGATCTCAGATAAGCAAGAGCAAAGGGAGAAGTTGGAATACGCAAAGGCAGGGAATGGAAGGGGAGCTGAAAGGAACTCTAGTGTGTGTTACTAATCCAGGCTGTGTTTCAGCTAGCTAGAAAGTGTGCAAATTAATTTTAAAAGGAGCTTGAAATCAAAGGGGAGTGTCTGCTGGGCATTAAATATCCCCTTCAGTGGTGACCCTGAGAGCCTGGACCACCAGTACCTAACAACCAAACATAGCACTCCTGAATGCTTCCTTCAAATCTCATCCATAATTAATTTTGCCTTTGATGAATGGATCATTCTGCACCTGGATATTTGTCAGCTGTCAAAATCACCCAGGTGGTGGGCTCTGACAGCCTTCTTGCTGTCTCTTGCCCTGGGGCAAGCATGGTAGTGGTGGTTGCTGACTGTCTGCTCAGATTTTCACAGGAGCTGTGCTTGATGTGCCTGGTTGGACCCAGCGTGGTCTCAGGTGCTTACACTGCTCAGCAGTGACCGACATTCCAAGCACCCAACCATCCAATCTCCACTTGCTGCCAAAATTCCTCTTCAAGTCCTGCCAGGTTAAGGAGCCCTCCAGCACAACCCTGGGAGTGTTGCAGCCAGCCTGCAGCCCTTCTCCTTACCCGCTCCTGAAGCTCCCAGGGACTTGCTTCCCTATGCCTTGTTTGCACAGAGAAGATGGCTGTGGCCAAGGCAAGTTCAGAGCCACATTCTACACAGAGCCATATGCAGAGGCAAAAATGTAATACTTCTTTTAAGACTTGTTTTGTGTGAGTGCCTAAGGGCAGGAATTGCATTGTACTTGCTACTGTGCACATGTAAAACATCAAGTGTGTTTGCTGCCCTGGAAAGCTTGTGTCTGATGAGAAAGTGAGGGAGTGAACACAGGCAGGGGAGCGTGAAGAACAAGACAGGATGGGGCTGTGACACAGCAGCCTGATGGAGGCACCTCCTGCTTCCCTGCAAGGGGAGTCTCTGTCAGGTTCTGGCCACTGGAATGGAGCCACATGGTACTTTTTTAACATGCCATGGAATATGAATATTGTTTTATTGTCTTTATTGCCAGAACATAATTTGCTCAGTTGACACTCAGAGAGATGTGGGAACAAGAAAAGATGGTGGTGGATGCAGGTGTTCAGAGAGAGCTTGTTTTGCTCGTGCATCCGGCTGAAAATACAGAGTCTCTCTTAAATGCATCCCTGGTTGGTCTGTTTCTTAACACTCTAAACTAGGATTCAGCAAAAATAAAACCTGCTGCATGACAGCTCTTTGAAGGGTGATGGGAGGAGAAGATGGGGGAGGGAACGTCTTTTTAAGAAGGTACAGATCAGTTCTGTTTTTACTAGAAGTGTTACAACATCTCGCTGAGAGCTGAGAGTAAATTCAAGGAGTGAAACCTTCCAGGTGGGATGTGGGCACAGTTTTTCCTTACTTTCTGTTGTCCTGACTTGCTGTTGTCTCTGCAGTTACTTTTCAGCAGGTCAGTGTTTCACCTGGCTGACTGCAGTCTGACTTGGTCCCATCATCTGGGGTTTCTGTCCCCAGGCTTTTCCCCTGAGCCCAGTAATTCAGCCAAACCACTCACATGTTAATTCTTCAACTGGGTATCTCAAGAAATGCTCTTATTCAGCATTCTCAGTGTGTCAGAGGGGAGAATGTGGGTGAAAGTTTAATACAGGAAAATGTGAGTCCAGCCACAGGAGTGAAATTAAGTGTTAACAAAAAACACCACCACAAAGCTTTACATACCCAGACTGTAAATCTCTTCCTATCACAGTTACTCAAGTCTCCTGTTTTATGTAGTGTCACATTTGACTTATTCTCCAGCTATCACAGAATGTTTCAGACACAGGAGGAACTGAACTCCTAATAAAACAGCAATAATAAAAAAACCCAGACAGGCCTTCATCAACCCCTGGTGAGAAGCAGAGCTTGAGGGGGAGGGAAGGGAGATTAGAGTAGAGAAAGGGGAGAAGAGGAGAAAACATAACCCTGTTCAACTTGGTTATCCTTTATGGACCACTTGATTTTTGCCTTATTATTTCTCTTTTTTTTTTCCTACAGGCAAGCTGTATGACCAGTTAAGTAAAGCAAGTAGAGAGCTTGATGTTGCAGATCTATAAATCTGAAGCAGTTGGTATCCCTGAATTTTATGTCATTTTATTACTCAGGATTCTTCAAAGAATGTCATGGCAATTTTGAAAATACTGTCTGCCGTCACAATTTAATTAATCTCGTACTCGCAGGGTTTGTAACTTTGATTGTCTAAAATTTACAATACTGTGCTTGTAAATTAATTTGAAGGTTATTATATTGTCACTGTCTCTTGATTTATACATCATCATTGCTTATGACAAAAATTAAAGTCCAGTCTTGACTTCCCCTAAATTTTGGTTGCTTCAAGGTTGATAATTTTCCCTGCAATGTTGTTCCTTTATCTCCGTTGTTATAGTGCTCCTAAGCTCTGGAAAGATCAGCTTGGATCCTCAGTGACAGTCATCCCAGTGTCTCCCACACACTGACAAAAAGGAGTGTTCTACTGGATTCCTATGAGTGAGGTTTCCTGTTTTTAAGTCAAGATAAAATTGGGCAGAATAATCTTTTTGACTCTGGAGAAAAATGACAAATCAGTCAATAAATCCTCTTGTCACAACTTTGTTATTGTACAGCCTTAGTCTGGCTAAGCTGCCGAACCTGGAGCTGCATTTGCACCTCACTGGTGGAAAATCACTCCCAGAAAACAACAGCTCCTTCCATGGAAAGCAACTCCTGAAGTGGTTCTCAAAGAGCTTCCTGGCAAAATGGAACATCTGACACTGCCTATGGGAGTATAAATAATGAGAATGAAAAAAACCCAAACCCATAATAATTCATGTTGTTTGACCCAAACCTCTTCATCTTTGTAATGCAGATCTTCAGCATCTTTTGTAGCTCCACACTGTAGCCTGGGATGCACCCAGTGCTCAGCTATTAACTCTCATTTGTGTGGTGAGCACAGCAATTCCTCCCCAGACTTTCCACTTACTCTGTGAACAAAGAATGAATTTTCTGAGACTCAACTTAGGTAAACTAGTTTCATACCCTTTTTAAAAATCAGTCTTTAAAAAGAAAACAAAAAAAAAAACCAACAGATTTTCAGTAATTACAGAGAGATATTTCATACTCTCAAAAGTGTGAAGTCCAAATTTTCTAAAATCAAGGCAACAGCCAGCAAAATTACAGGGCTGATTTATGAAAACTGTGTTGAACAACTCATTGTGAAAGGATGTGATTTGTATACTACAGACTTTAGACTTGTGAAACTATTTTTCAAAATGGTGAAGGCTAATATCTTTTTTTCTATTATTATTATTATTTAAAAGCCAAGATAACTGAACTTGTCTTCAGCTGCTGTCACTTTGGAAATACTAGAGCTGGACAACAAAGATTTGAGGTAAGAGCCAATCATATCCTACTCCACAAAGCCAAGATGTCATTGAAACTGGGTGTTTCTTTTTCAGTTGAAACTATCAGATTACTAAATTTAGCTGTTTAACAAAAGTAACAAATTATGACTATAAAAGGACCGAACCTATGAGGGTTGGTTTCTTGTAGCCTTGTTGTGCTGTGTGCGGAAGGAAATCTGCAACGATACGGTGCTTCTCCTAGTCCTGGATTTGTTAGTCCATTAACCCAGGAGAAGTGTGTGCTCTGTGCTTTACCCCGACCATGTAGTCTCTGAGAGCCCCCGAGAAAGGACAGGCAGAGACCACCGGCGAAGACATGAACAAAGAGGAAGTTTATTCAGGGGAACAGGTGTATATGGACTTTGGAGGGATACAAACTCACCAATAAGGGACAAGAGGGGAACCTGGCTTTGGGCCAATGAGGGTAAGGGGATTTACATTCAATGGGAGAGGGTTTTAGGTAACATGAGGTCACAGTTTTCTCCCAGTCCCCTGGCCTGGCAGGGGATTTTGGGAAGAAGACAGTGACATTGCAGTTTTTGCATTCAGTACATTCAAACCACATTAAAAACATCAGTTGTTAAAGCATTCTCAGTGGCTGGTCGATTTTCTTCATCAGCCCATTTTTGGCAGGACATTCTCCATGCCATGTACTGCGAATGCATTGCTACATCAACCCATAGTGGGTATAACTCATGCTCCTCCTGAAGTCATGGCAGTGTAAGAAATAATCAGCCCCTCACAGTCTTGCGACAGAGATCCCTGCAGTGAGGGGATTCATAGAATCACAGAATCACTTGGGGTTGGAAAAGACCTCCAAGATCATTGAGTCCAACCTTTCACTGATCTCCACAGTCAACTAGACCAGAACACTGATGCTACATCCAGTTGTTTCTTGAATGCCTCCAATAGAATTCAGCCTGAGCTATAATGTCCTGGTCCTGCTCACTCCTGTTCATACTCTGAACATTTTGCTTCTGATTAATCACATAGATCCAAATATTGAAAGCCCTGGGAGTGTTCTAGGTAAGGTTGGATGGGACTTGGAGCAACCTGTTCTAATGGAAGGTGTCCCTGACCATGGCTTGGAATGAGATGCTCTGTAAGGTCCTCCCAACGCACCCCAGTCTGTGACTCAATGAAATAGGGCTTCTCCTGGCAGTAAAGTGAAGCAGATGCAGAATTGCTTTTACCACAATACAGTTTGTAAATGCTTGGTACTACATACCATTCACCACAAAGAAGCTTCTCAAATGCCGCCCTCAGTGGAGGAGCAGGTACGATTTTCCCCCTTCAGCTCTGGCTCTGTTTACAAGGTGTGCTGGAGAAGGACCACAAACAACATTTGCCCCTTGGGAGGCAGAGGAGTCCTGATGCCTTCCCTTCTGGGCTGCAATTTGTGTCAGTGGCTGAGGGCAAGACAGGGCCCAGAAGAGTGGGCAGAGTGCCACAGCACAGGGATGCAGTGCCTGCAGCTGATGCCAGAGCAGCTCGGAGCCTGTTGCACGGAGGGGCCTGTGCAAGCCCAGCTGTTCTGTGTCAAACCAAGGCCTGCACACAGCTGCACCCTCTCTCCTCTGAGCTGTACCATCAATATTGCAGCCATTAGAAATACTGAGCCCAGTGGCAATCATATTTCACACTCCTGCATTTGTATTTCCCTTTATGTTAATATGGTTGTAATAAATACGGGAATAAGACTTTCTGCCTGAAATTCTAACATTTCTTCAGCAATGCTATAAATATGGCTGTGATCTCTGAGTCTGTGAACTTGCTTAAAGACCAAAGGAGGTATCTAAGGAACCCCTGTACTCTACTGTTCTATTTGATTAATTTAGTTGAAAAGAGGCCTCAACATTTAGCTGTCAGAACACCATTAGTGTGACCCAAGTGAAAACAAAAGAAGGAAGGCCTTGGTGGGAGTTCTGTGGAGCTGATAAGATATTGAGACTCCATACGTTTAAGCAGGGAGATAAATGCATGTATTAAATGGCAATGCAGGAAGAAAAGAAGCCAAATCACTGAAATCTCTGTGTGAAATGTGAAAAGCAGAAAGGAAAATTGCAAAATCAATACAAAGGGAAACGAAAAGAGAATTGAGGATAAACCAAAAGCAGTTAGAAAACAAGAGGGAAAAACCTTCCAACAGTCAACAAATTGAGACCCTGACAAGATAACATTGTCAGGCAAGTGAGGCGTGTTCTGATTTTACATTTGGCTGAAATAATAAAGCCCTACTCATTTAGGATGTTCAGAAAAGGTATTTCCTACCAGAACTGTATCTAGCATTTCCAGATTCTGGTTTGCTGTGGCATTCCCAGAGAAATTCAGTGCATGTAATACCAGCTGTTTGTTTGTGTTGAGGCCCTGGCCCAGGTTGCCCAGAGCAGCTGTGGCTGCCCCATCCCTGGAAGTGTCCAAGGCCAGGCTGGACAGGGCTCGGAGCACCCTGGGCTGGTGGAAGGTGTCCCTGCCCATGGCAGGGCTGGGACAAGATGAGCTTTAAGGTTCCTTCCAACCCAAACCGTTCTATCATTCTGTGAGTGTACAGTGGCTGATCCTGAAGGTCACCAGCCCGAGTGGTTCTGTGAGTCTGTGGTGCCACAGGGCTGGGACAGAGCTCTTTAGCAGCTCTGTGAAAGGGACCTTTGAAGGCTGGTCCTTGATCCATCTGCTGCTGTAAGGTCTGCTGTAAAAGTCTATATAGCATTTTTATACTATTTGATGGTCCATATTTTTTTATCATGAAGTTATTGCTGCTATTATTTAGTTTGGGATAGACTACAGAAGTAATGGCCCCACACAAGAACCACTGTTTGCACAGTGCCCAGCAATGAGAACACAAGGATTACACCAACCTCAAGGGGTTCACGGTTCCACCAGTCTGGTGCTGGAGAGACCTGACCACGCTTTACAGCTGGAACTTGTAGTTTTCTTTTATTACCTCAACTGTGCCCTTGCAAGCAATAATCCTCCCTTATTCGATTTTCTTCCCTTGCCCCCTTCAATTATGCATGGCAGTTGGTTTTTACCTAGATTTCTTTTTCTGAGAAATTATAAGTATGTTTCAGTCTGGGTAAAAAAAAGCTGCATTGGAAAGTGGAAAAGGAATTGTAGCAAGTGGCAGGGAGGACAGGGGAAAATGTCGAATCAAGGGATTAGCTTCAAATGGCAAGAACACTGACAGAAAAAGGAGAGGATGAAAATAAAATGCAAAAAAAAAAAAGAAGCTTTAGCCCAACTAAACTCTTCCTTCAATGGACCCTGATACTGTTTGTTTATTTAATTATTTGGTGTTTTGCTTCATTTGACAGTTTGTTACACTCCTGGAAGTTTTATGGCTCAAAGGTCTCTGCTTGAAAAGAGGCAGGAACAATGCAAAGGGAGTGGGGAACTGGATACACAGGAGAAAATGGCTAGGGGAAAAAAGCTGCAGTGATTATGGCTGGGGATGCTCAAAGATGACCTTTTAAACTCTCCCTGGTGATCTGGATGCCTGTTAACATTCCCATTGATTGTATCCAAATCCTCTGGCCCCCTTTGGCACTCTCAGTTCTCTGCAGCCTGGGTGCCCGAGGCAGCGTGTCCTCAGCCCACCGCAGCCCTGGCTCACCACTGCTGCTGTGAGTGGCACTGGGGCACTCTGCAAGCAGGGAAATTAATTCCATCCCTGTTTCCATGGCCAGTCTGAGAGAAGAACAAATGACCAGAGTAATTTGCACACAGCTATTCACGATGCGTGTCAGAACCAGAGCCAGAAAATGGATCACAAATCTCCTGATGTCGCTTCATCTGATCCTACAGTCCTGCTCCAACTTAAAGGCACAGGGAGACTTGCAGCTGAATTCAGGAGGACCCAGGATTTTCATCAGGATTCAGGGAAAGAAAAGAGAGGTTATTCCCTGGAAAACAGCGAGTGCTGTCAGCATGAGGTTCCCGCACAGTGCAGTGCTCCATCCCAGAATTAGGAAGAGAGTGATCAGGACTGCATTTAAAGTCTATTAAAAGAGCAGGATTTTCTTCTTTGACTTCCCTGGGTTGGCCTTCAGTGCACTAAAAGAATTGCTGCATAAACAAGCTGTGTATGGAGATTGTGGGAATGATGAACAAGAGACAGGATATTATAGACCAGCTTCCCTGCTGAAACATGGTGTCTGAATTCAGCCTTTCCTCATGAATGAATAATAAAGTGGCCATGTTTTATTAGCTTTACTTAAAATTGTCTACCAGTTGAACACCCTTTTGTGCCTTTTAACACCTCTACAATTTGCTGCAGTAATGATTTCTCTTATTTTTTTGTTCTTCTCAGGACACAGGAGTGAAGCTGATCTTGGAGTTTCAGTGATTATCCCCGTTAATGTGAATAAGGTGTAATTCCATCTGTGAAATGAATACTAGGTGAATATTTAACTCATACAAGCCTTGTTACATGAACTTATGGGGTAGGCACATGCATTAATTTCTAAGCTGTTGATTTATTAAGTAATTTATTTTTTTCTTAGCTTTGTGTACCCCATTTCTGTGGTCAGGTCTGACAGCAGAGAACCTCAGAGGGAGGAGGAGCTCATCAGATCACAAAGGGGCTTCACACATATGGTAAGTCTTGTGCTGGTAAACCAGTGTTGGACCAGCAGCTTAACCAAAAGATACATTGTTCTGTCACCACCACAGCTTTGTGTGAGCCCAACAGCTCCTTCTGCTCAAAAGAGTAGCGATTCACTAATGATACTGGGATGTTTCCTATTTAGTCTCTAGAGGCTTTATCCAAGCAACAGAGCACCTCACTGGGAACTTTTCCTGCAGTGCAACCACAATGCTCATTGCAGCCAGAAATTATATCTGAGACAATGATGTTTTTAGTGAAACTCTTAAGCTGACCGATGCTGACACAAATCACTTACCTGCAGTGGCATTTGTCCCAGCACTGTCTTTGGGGCAGAGCAGAATTTACAACAACCTGCAAAAACTGGTTAGATTTGTTATTTAAAACCCAGAAGTGTTACAGTTTTATTGTTAATATCAGGGGAAATGCTACTTGCAAAGCTGTGCTTTGATTTTTCTTCTGTCTCCTGATGCAACATGCTCATGGAAGAATTCACAACCCTCTCACATTACTTAGTACAGCAATGACTTATTTCACAATCCATTCTGAGCACAGCTGAAAAATGTGTTTAATACCATTCCTGTACTTTCTATCTTTTTCCATATAAAGTTAGGGCTTGATTTTATGTGTCATCCTCAATGAGTATATATTTGCATAGCTCTGTTGCCACCAATAGTGCTGTATTGATTTATACTGCTTGTATCTGCCTCATTATTACTTTTATTTTTTTGTTCAAGGAGCTTGGTGTTTTTTCAAGTTCATGGCACATAAATAGGGATTGCCTTCTCAGAACAGACCATACACGGTGTCTGCTGATGGGATATTTTAGATCGGGGCAAGTAAACAGTGAGACATTATCAGTGGAGTTCTGTAAATATTGGGGCTGCTTGAATACCATCTGCAGCACTTACCAGATCTGTATGTTAGGAACAGGCTTCCCAGGGAAGCTGTGGCTGCCCCATGCCTGGGAGTGTCCAAGGCCAGGCTGGACAGGGCTTGGAACAACCTGGGACAGTGGGAGGTGTCCCTGTCCATGGCAGGGGGTGGAACAAGATGAGCTGTAAGATCCCTTCTAAACCAAACCATTCTGTGATTTTTAAAAGTGTCCTATGACAAAGGCTGCCAGTCATGATTTATTATTTACAAGCAAACAAACCTGCTTTTCCAGAGGTGACTGAAATCTCCATTTCTCCTGACTAAAGCATGAAGTCTACAGATGAGAAACAAGATGCAAGAGGGCACAGGTAGAAGTGGGGAAAGATTGGCCTAAACAAGATAAACACCCAAGAGATGGGTGGCCAGGAAAATATATCCATCCCTCTCTGGAGGGAGATGCTGCATCACTGTATGAACAGCAGCTGTGCCACATCTTGCAGGACTGTGAGAAAATGCCTCCACACCTTAACACACATTGCTCAGGAACAGGCTCTTGGGTCTGAATGCAGGAAGAGGTGAAAAATGGCTGAAAATACACAACATAAATCACAGAGGAAAGGGGTTTACTGCCCTTTACATCTACCAAATATGCCAAAACTGCTGAGGATGATCAAAATCTTTTGCCTGAATGTCAGGGCACTCCTGTAAAGAGAGGCTTTTCCAAGGCACTTTGACAGATCTATGATCATGTGTTCACCTTTACAGAGATTATACCAGGAATAAGATAACCCCATCCTATCTATTATCACCTTTCAGATGTGAAATCCCTTTGTGTTAGTGCTCCACAACCTGGACAGGACTGTCCTCCTCCCAGATCTCAGCACAGGTCACACTGGGCACGGGACCTTCCTCAGTCCCCAAGTTCAGCACATGAAGTGTTCAAGCAAGAGAAACTGCAGATTTCTTCTCCCTCTGCTTTCAGGGACTTCCCATCAAATTTCCTTCACCCTTTTTCTTTTCTGTGCACTGCACTTCAGATGGAAGCATCTGGATTGAAGAGAGTTATCTCTTAACAACAACTTGAGTTGCAATACGTTTTCAAAGACTCAGGTTTTATTAGTCACAGAAGACCTTGTAAAAGTTTGCTTGGGATCATTTTGAACAACAACCAATAATCCTTCCCCCATCAGCCAATGAAAAACAACCCAAGCCTCCCCCTCAACTGCTGCACAGATGTGTCTTACAGAACACCACAATTTGGGAGAAGCAAAAGTGACATTTTTGCCATGCTGGAGGTTTTATCCACAGTAGTTTATACTAATACAGACCTAATTTCTTTCTGGAAGCTACCTGAGCACGGAGCATGCTTGATGCTCAGTTTCTGCAATGTTGTTTGGAGTGGTCAATAGTTGCATTTGACTTGACACTGTACCTTTCTGTCCTCAAATTACTTAATGCCACAGGAGACCTTGTCATGCTGCAAGACCAGACTCTGCTCCTGCACGTTCAACGTCAGACAACTGTTTTCATCAAAGCACGTTAATACAACATGTTCAATAGCAAGCCCAGAAAGTTCTCTTGCCCCTTCCATCTGCAGCAGTTGAAAAATCAGGTGGATTAAAAAGCAGCATTCCCTGCAGGGTTAACTGGTTTAGCATCCAGTGTCATGTTCAGTCCGCTACCCCAGAAGTTGCCCTCAGCAGTTAGTAATAAGGAGAGATAAGAGGCAGAGGATGACAGATTGATTCCAGGGATGTGGTGTCCCATAATTCTCATAAAACTAGAATGAGCTGAGCACATTCAACAGCTTTAAAAATCAAGACACTCTAGTAAATGCCCAAGTGCAGATGAGGGACTTCAGGTACTCAGGTGTGCAGATTTGAACCAGCTAACACAGTTCTGCTCTCTGCACAGGAACTTCAATAGAAAACTTCACTGTTTTCATCAGTACAATCACACTGATAAATGTAAGTAAATTACAGCATATTTCCTAATCTATTTCTAACAAATAAAGATACTGTAGCTGCCCTACTCTAGTGCCAACAAAAATAGTGGAAAGGTATGAACTTCAGAAATGTAAACTTGAGCTGTCATTAAAAATCAATTTTCATGATAAATTTAATTCACATTTCATAAAGAGCTGTGTAATATCAATAAAAATGCTTTAATAATTGCTGTGCTGGCACACAGCACAGTGTACAACATAAAGAGATATAAATTTTTTGTAATTTAAAAGATGTAGAACTAAACACTGTTTTTCAAAAGAAACTGTTTCCCAGTGAGAAAAATGAATGTTAGAGAAGATGTCATTCATTAGCAATTCCACTCCACCCTTTTCTACAAAGACTGCTCTGAAATTAAAACTTTGAGAGATTAGGTTTCTAATTTATTCATAGACTTAAAAGGCCAGGAAAGACCAGGATCAGGTAGTCTGACCTTCTGGATAACCCAGGCTATTAAATTTCACATAGTTCTCCCTATATCATAACCTGTGTTGGGCTAAAACATAGTTTTCCTTAAACGTTAATTTTAAATGCTGGGAAAAGCCATTCTTGGGTTTCTTTCCTGTGCTTTTTGGTGAAGGTGGGAGAAAAGGAAAAATGTAAAATGATTGTTTACTGTGACACACCAGCAGAACTGGTATAGCACACAATAGTGCAGCCTGAACTGGGCATCACTGAAATACAAACAGTTAGTATTTGCTGGTTAAAAAAAAGGTGAGCAATTTAAGAGCAGAGATATATGCTACCTACTTAGCAAAATGCTTCAGTGAACAATTTTTGAAGGGAGCAAAGGGCAGATTTATGCTCCTAAATCTCTCTCTTTTTTTTTAAATCCCATTCTCAAACTGGAAACCCAGATGAATTTCCTGAAGAAAATAATAGTTTTCTCATTTATATGTAATTGAGGTCAGAATTTCACCTTGGAAGACCAGTTCACTTTTTAAGATGTAAACTGAAGAACTGTAATTTGCAGTTTGTGCTCTGCTTCCACAGTGAATATAATTAATGACCTCAGACTCCTCTCTTTCTCAGGAATAATTTTCTCACAGAAGGGGTGGCCGGGCACTGGAAGGGGCTGTCCAGGGAGGTTTGGAGTGCCCACCCCTGAAGGTGTCCAAGGAACGACCGGACATGGCACTCACTGCTCTGGGCTGGGGGACAAGGTGGGGACTGGGCACAGGTTGAGGTTGGACTCAATGATTTTGGGGGCCTTTTCCATCCTTAATGGTTCTGCTAATTATTTTTTTTTTAATTTAAAATCTTGTTCTTAGTATGCCCTATACTTGTTTCTCAACACCCATGAATATTTGTGGTTCTTCCAAATCTAATGCACTCTCCAAATTCCATTACTGTACTGTTTATTTAATATTCTGGATATTAGATAGTCAGTAAAAAGGACTGCAGCATCAAACCTTCCAGGATCCTCCATCCACAACGACACAAACTCTGGTCTTGCCATTTATCACCATCCTTTACAATTTCACAATCAATACAGTATTTTTTCTGCCCACATAATCTGGAATCATGTTTTCAAATGAAGCTTCTTGTGATGCAGTGACACCTGTTTGACTCTGTATTTGTGAGTGCTGCTGTTCCCCAGTGTTCATGCTGTGGGATAAGGCATCTCAGGCAATTAGAAGCACAGGTTCAGTCAGCTTCCACTAAGGTGTTTATTAACAAATCCCAGGGAACCAGCAGGATCCGAAAGTTCTTGAGTTTGTCTGGCCATTCATGATAAACGTGCTCAGCTTTATTGCTTGTGACTGTCCTGTTCTCCAGGGGTCACGTTCTCCTCTGCTATAAATTACCATAGATCCACATGAGTCAATAGATCAAGACTCTGAAATTCTTTCCTCCTTGTTGGTCTGATTTATTTTTCCCCTTCTATTTTTTTCCTGATAAAATTACTCATATTTTTATTTCATAACTATATTATAACCAATTAGAAAAACAAGAAATGCAGATAAATTAGTTTTTCATCTTTTGTGGGAGAACTTCTGCTGATGCCATCCAGCTTCTTTTATTTTTTTTTTTCACTTCTCAGATTTCCTGAAATCTAAGGTATTTTTAAGAAATAGCTGCCAAATACACAATGATTTCCATCAGATACAAAAATCCAAACTTCAGCTTTCCAGGACCAGCTAATCTACCAACATTTTCCTGTACCCCTGACCTGCTGGTGCTGACGAGGATGGTTCTGGCATTGTTCTTAAACACAGGAAATAAAACACCCGAGACTTGGAGACAGGTTCAGGTGTGTGCCTGCCTTGGCCATTAGTGTCAGGAGGGTGCAGATGCCAGCAGATTGGATCAGGCTGCTGCTCCATCTAGTTCAGTCTCCTGCTTTGTTTTAGAAACTGGTTTGGTTGAAAGGCAATAAAATGGACATCCCTTTCAGCCACTCTGTAACCAATATTCTGGTTACTCTGAAATTTCAGCCACTTTATAACCAATATTCTGGTTACTCTGAAATTTCAGCCACTTTATAACCAATATTCTGGTTACTCTGAAAGTTTTCCTTACTCTGGCCCTCTGAGCTGCCATGTGCCTGTGAGTTCCACTGCCTGGGTTAGTTTCTTCCTTTGTGAAAGGAACGATTGTCTCGTCTCTGTATATTTTCTCTTGATATTGTTCTGGAAACTTGCTTTGCCCTGGGTTTCCACTAACTCCTTTTGGTACAGCCTTTATCATTATTCTTGAACTATTTGTTTTTTTAAAGGTCATGGGTTTCTGTTCTTCCCTGTGGGTTCACTTTGGATGCTCCTTCTGATTCTGTTTCAAACCACCTTGCAGGAAAACACCTTTTCAAACGACCATCGCAGCCTCAGCCACGAAGCCAGCCAGTCCTCTCTGATAAGCAATACAATTCGGATAAGCAATTCAATTTGGAGTAAATTGGTTTAGTTTAGTGGAACTGTTTTACATTCCTCTGCCATCCACACAATTGCCCTGACTTTTATTTTGTATTAGAATGTTGGTTCTCGTTATTTGCTATTCTTATAAATGCACTGTATGAGCAGAGTGGAAACAATAACAAAAGGACTCTTTCCCCCATTTCTCTAGATGTGGGGGGTTTTATTATTTTTTTATTCCCAGATCAAACCTCTTTCTAAAATCAAAATAATAGTCTGCAAGACAGACATTTTAAACTACCCATCTCCTAAAAGGATGCTAACCCCAGAAAGGTACATTTGCCTCTGCTGAGGTTCTTATGTGGACTGAACTCTTAAAAATTTCATCTTTGGAGCTTAATGCCAAAGCACAGTGCAAGTTACTCTTGCTAGAAGCAAAGTTCTTGCCATTTCCTTAACCAAAGAATTACCTTCTGATATTCAAGTTATTTCAAAATATCCTTTTCAGTTAGGTATGCCAGGGGCTGGTCCTAAGAAAACCCCTTTTAGTGTTTTTACAGTTGCAAATTTTATTTTGCTCTAGTGCTTAATGGTGACCTGGAAATTGCCATTCTTGCTTTTGGTCTGTGTTAACCTTTCTCTCTTCATTACTTAGAAACAGAAAGCTTTTGGTATCTGTCTCAAATCAGATTATAGGTCTGTTAGTACACGTTGGAGGAGTACCCTTTCCATGGGTGTTAATTACTGAGTCTCCAGGTGAGTACACTAGTCATTAACCTCAAAAACAGTGACTCAGCAAGGTACCATAGCATATTGGTGCCCATAAGAAAAAAAAAAGAGGAAAAAAAGCACACTATTTTCTCACACTAGATGCCAGGCAAGATGTATTTCTAGAGGAAAAGCTAACAGGCACTCTAAGAACAAATGTGCATTGAAGTCTGTGGTATCCTTTCTGCTAAGATGACTTGAAATACTCAGCTGGAGGCAAGAGCCCACTGGAGAGAGAACTTCCCGAGGATGTGCCTGATACTCCCAAATCAATTAAAATTGGAGGAAATGCTCCTGCTGGATCACACCCAGAAAAGGGATAATTCACCTGTATCGTACCCAAGAAGGTGACCTGTAATTTCTATGCTTGACATAAATATTGCTCAGAACAAAAATGTTTTGCAATGGAGGGTGAGTTAGATGAATGGGTTTTAATCATTTTTTTCCATAGACATTCAAGTCTAGGGATTTGTTTTACAAAGAATGCAAAATAAATCACATACCATTTCTGTTTTTCACATATGTGCATTCCAGAAGAAAACAGACTGAGCAGACTTTCAGCCATGCAATGAATGTCTGCAGAAATGTATCCAACTACAGCTCTCCTAAGTCACTTTAATGGTGATGGATATACAGGAAACTATAATCAATTACACTGCCCTGAAAATTACACAGTTATTTTCCAAAAAACCCAACAGGTAACAGTTGTTTGACAGAGCACAGCTTAATATTTCTCAGAAGACAGAGACCTTGTAATAGTTGAGCTTGCTGTGCACACAAATTGTATCACCTCAGCTTCACTGGTGCAGCTTCTGAATAGTCAGATTATATAGATCGGGCAGGCAGAAGAACCCAAAGTAAAACAAAGAAACGTGTTTGTTAAACAGAAAAAGAAATCTGAACAGGGAGATCTAAGGTCAGATCTAGGAGGTGATGTTCTCTAGCTAGATATTTGAGAATGTTTAAAAACTAGCTATGTGCCTGTGCAATGAGCAGCGTGGCCTTCTGTAAGGTACACGCTCTCAGATTATCAGGTTACCAACAATGTTGTGCTTCCTCCTCTTCTGGTTCACACAAGCTTAAAAGTCACTGCATGTCATCCAGGAGATGTGGTGTGGAGAGAGGTGGCAAAGGTGTCACGTGCCTTCTGGATAGAAAAGGTGTATCTGATTCCAAATATTTTACATGATATCTTAATACTCATATAAAATGCATTAAAAATGTATTCCTTGATTGGTGGCCTAAATTAGGGTACAGAGTAAACAACATATTACACAGTCAAGCAGAGCCTCATCCCCCGAGAGTCAGAGCAGCCCAGAGGGAGACTATTGGAAAAATACACTCAGCCTGTGTGTGTTCCCCTTGCTGTAGCCCTTCTGGGTATCTCAGTGGAGGAATGATTAGCAGCTACTGGAGGCAGATTTGGTTCTTGTGGAGGAGTATTAAATTATTTCCCTTTCTCTTCCTGCCCTTCCAACCTTTCCCAATAGCTTGATCATCTGGTAGATGGCAGAAAACCAATGCTCTGCTTCCAGAGCCCCTCTTCTCTGTTGCAAGCACTGAGACTCTGCAGGCTTGGTTCTCTTCCCCACTTGCTCCTCCTCTTTCTCCCTTCTGACCAGATCTCCTGATTCCCCCAGGTGTCTGCTCGTAATGGTTTTCCCCTTAAGCCAGACTCAACAGCTTCACACTCCCTTCTTCCATATGCCTTTTCCCTCTGCAGGCTCCCCTGGGCAGGTGATTAGAAGCACCAGGTGAGAAGGAGACATTGGGAAGTGAAGTTGTTGGTTGCACAGCCCTGTTGGTCCTGGGGTAATAATATGGGCAATGAGCCCTAACACGGCCCCTCCACACCAATGAGGGGGAAACATGATGAAGGGAGACAACACAGCCAAGGCTGATGGAGGGGAAGGGACGTGGGAAGAGCAGAGCGAAGGGCAGGTGAGTGGACAGACCCCACCTGAGCAGCCTGTTCCAGTGTGGACTTCACTGTTCCAGTGGGAACATCCCTGTTCCAGTGGGGACATCTCTGTTCCAGTGGGGACATCTCTGAGGGATGGGGAGGCAGGGCATGGGCCAGTCAGAGGGGAGTCAGTGGGTGACAGTATTGGGAGGGTGCCCATGTGTGGGGATGGGGAAGGTGATGGGGATGGGGAAGGTGATGGGGATGGGGACAGGAACGGGGAAGAGGAATGGGATGGGTAATGGGATGGGGATGGGGAATGGGATGGGGAAGGGGAATGGGATGCAGAAGGGGAATGGGATGCAGAAGGGGAATGGGATGCAGAAGGGGATG
>VWZD01006861.1:1504-29492 GCA_013396695.1 Sakesphorus luctuosus
CCCAGTCCCAGCGCTTCCCCAGTCCCAGCGCTTCCCCAGTCCCAGCGCTTCCCCAGTCCCAGCGCTTCCCCAATCCCAGCGCTGTCCCAGTCCCAGCGCTTCCCCAATCCCAGCGCTGTCCCAGTCCCAGCGCTTCCCCAATCCCAGCGCTTCCCCAATCCCAGCGCTGTCCCTATCCCAGCGCTGTCCCTATCCCAGCGCTGTCCCAGTCCCAGCGCTGTCCCAGTCCCAGCGCTGTCCCAGTCCCAGCGCTGTCCCTATCCCAGTGTTACCCCAGTCCCAGTGCTTCCCATGTTTCCTCCCCCATTCCCAGCACTGTCCCAGTAGGATTTCGGCAGTGCTGATCTGAGCTCCGGTGGTTGTGGCTGTTCTTTGGGAACAACTCCATGAGTTTCAGGGCAAAGGGCAGGGAAGGGTTTGGCTCGGGACACGCTCCCAGCCCCGTGCCAGGCCCTGGCAAACCCTCCCAGCAGCAAAGGGGCTGTGGGGGGAAGGGGGTTTGGAGACAAACATTTGCTCCGACCTGGGTGAGCTGGAATGTTTTCCCTCTGCCTGGTTTTGGTGTTTGGGCTGTTCAGGGATGGTCCCTCTCTCAGGATGGAGATCCCCACGTTGTTGGTGGAGATGAGTCCCTTTGGCTTTGTGCTGTTCCCACGAAATTCCCGAGCCCTCGCACAGCCAGGATACCTTGGGAAGCTTTGCCCCTCTGCTGTCCCTGTTCCACACTAAATCCCGGTGCTGGCTGCTCCCCTCCTGCATTGCTGTAACTCTGCTCCCTTAGCCATGGAATCACAGGATGGGGAGGGTCGAAGGGGCCTTGGAGACATCCAGTTCCAGCTGCTCCTGCTGTGGCTTTGCTCCCTGAGCTCTGTCCCAGTGGACAGAACAGCCCAAACCCCACTGTCCCTGTCTCCCTTTCCTTGCAAGTTCCTTTGACATGCCCTTCTGCTCCCCAGAATTCAGGGAGTTTCCCCTGCCCTCCTCCCGTCCCTGCTGCTGTTCCCTGTACTCTGCTGTGCCTTGGCCAGGCCATTCCCCAGTGGAATTCCACTGGCATTTGTGTAATTCAGGTATTTTCTGTTCCCTGAGCTCATTCATAAGGGGATGGAGGGACAAGACAAGGCGAAACGACTTCAAACTGCTAAGGGAGTCAGATGGGATATTGGGGAGGAATTGCTGGCTGGGAGGGTGGGCAGGCCCTGGCACAGGTGCCCAGAGAAGCTGTGGCTGCCCCATCCCTGGGAGTGTCCCAGGCCAGGTTGGACAGGGCTTGGAGCAGCCGGGGCTGGTGGGAGGTGTCCCTGCCCATGGCAGGGGTGGCACTGGGGGGAGCTTTGGGGTCCCTCCCAACCCAGCCCAGTGTGGGATTCTGTAAGAGCAGGAGCAGCCCCAGGGCCTGCCTGGGAGGGAGTTGTTATTCCCTCCCTGAGGAAAACAGAGCCCACGTGACAGTGTTAAATATCCCGTGAGGAGCAGACACATGCCAGGCCTTGCCACACACCCACTGCTGCCTCACAGCAACACCTGCAGCAGCTCTGGCAAGGGCTGAACAAAACAGTCCTGGGGTGCCCAAAATAATCTGGATAAGTGAATAAAGTCCTTGAGATTGTTTTGTTTGGCTGCCACCTATGGTAAACAATAAAAGTGAAATGTAACCCAAAATAAAAGATCTAGTGCTGCAGAGAGAGACACAATGTACTGAGCAGCTGCTCCCAGCCCTGTGAGCCTTCCCAGCCTGCTCCAGCCCTGCTGCACTCCGGCATTCCATGCTGTTTGTGAGCAGGGAGGCAGGAATGGCACTGTGTGTGCCTGTGTGTCTGTGAGCAGGGAATGGCTCTGTGTGTGCCCCTGTGTGTCTGTGAGCAGGGAATGGCTCTGTGTGTGCCTGTGTGTCTGTGAGCAGGGAATGGCTCTGTGTGTCTGTGAGCAGGGAATGGCTCTGTGTGTGCCTGTGTGTCTGTGAGCAGGGAATGGCACTGTGTGTGCCCCTGTGTGTCTGTGAGCAGGGAATGGCTCTGTGTGTGCCCCTGTGTGTCTGTGAGCAGGGAATGGCTCTGTGTGTGTCCCTGTGTGTCTGTGAGCAGGGAATGGCTCTGTGTGTGCCCCTGTGTGTCTGTGAGCAGGGAATGGCTCTGTGTGTGCCCCTGTGTGTCTGTGAGCAGGGAATGGCTCTGTGTGTGCCCCTGTGTGTCTGTGAGCAGGGAATGGCTCTGTGTGTGCCCCTGTGTGTCTGTGAGCAGGGAATGGCTCTGTGTGTGCCCCTGTGTGTCTGTGAGCAGGGAATGGCTCTGTGTGTGCCCCTGTGTGTCTGTGAGCAGGGAATGGCTCTGTGTGTGCCCCTGTGTGTCTGTGAGCAGGGAATGGCTCTGTGTGTGCCCCTGTGTGTCTGTGAGCAGGGAATGGCTCTGTGTGTGCCCCTGTGTGTCTGTGAGCAGGGAATGGCTCTGTGTGTGCCCCTGTGTGTCTGTGAGCAGGGAATGGCTCTGTGTGTGCCCCTGTGTGTCTGTGAGCAGGGAATGGCTCTGTGTGTGCCCCTGTGTGTCTGTGAGCAGGGAATGGCTCTGTGTGTGCCCCTGTGTGTCTGTGAGCAGGGAATGGCTCTGTGTGTGCCCCTGTGTGTCTGTGAGCAGGGAATGGCTCTGTGTGTGCCCCTGTGTGTCTGTGAGCAGGGAATGGCTCTGTGTGTGCCCCTGTGTGTCTGTGAGCAGGGAATGGCTCTGTGTGTGCCCCTGTGTGTCTGTGAGCAGGGAATGGCTCTGTGTGCCCCTGTGCTGCCACTGCCCAGTCCCTGTGCTGCCACCCCGGGCAGGGTCCTTGGGACTGTCACTGCCCAGTCCCTGTGCTGCCACCCCGGGCAGGGTCCCTGTCACTCCCAGCCTCCACCAACCCCCCTGAGTCACTCTGGGCTTTCCTCTGCCCTGCAGGGTCCTGGGTGGAGCTGCACTTCAGCAGCAACGGGCATGGCAGTGCCAGCTCCGTGTCCTCGGGCAGCCAGGAGCCCGGGCCCGCCTCCCTCTCCATCCACAACGGGGACATGGAGAAGATCCTGCTGGACGCCCAGCACGAGTCGGGCCGGAGCAGCTCCAGGGAGAGCTCCCACTGTGACAGGTGAGCCTGGCTGGGCTGGGGGGCACGGGGGGCATGGCCAGGGGCACGGGGGGCTCCCAGGCAGGGACAGGCCCAGGAGTGGCCATGGGCATGTGTTTACATATGTGTGCATTCACATGTGCCTGTATTCACATGTGCTGAAGGGCACAGAGGGTGCCTGGGGCAGGAGAGGCACGGACAGGGGCTAAAACCAGATTTCCAGGAGTGTCCCAGCCCACCTCACCCCTGGGGCAGGTGCTCAGGCAGTGTCAATAATCCATTTACTGCATTTGGGTGGAAACTCCAGGACTCAGAGCAGGCAGTGGGATGCAGAACTGCCTGCTCTGACCTGGTTCTCTTGGATTTATTCCAGGCCACTCTGATACCCCTCATTTGCTGCCCATTGTTACAGTGGGAGCGCTCTGGGCAGAGGGTTGGAAATCAGGGCTAATGGCCCGTGCTGGGCTGTGGCCCCCACTGACAGATCCATCCCATGGTCATTCATGGGCAGGGCACACACTCAGGGCCCCGAGTGGCTGTTGGGGCAGGAACTGTGTCATGGAAACATAATGATCCTTCCTTCCCTGTGCTTGTGTTTTCCTCAAGCCCTCCCCGTTCCCAGACCCCCCAGGACAGTCACAGAGCTCTGGAGATAGAGAGTCACAGCAGTGGGGAGAAGAACAGCTTCCAGGTAAACCCCCCCTTGCTTTGGGAAGTTCTCACTCTCTGAGGGTGTGGGGAGGAGCAGGGGGAGCTGCTGGAGCAGAGACTTCCATAACTCAGATAACCCTGGGAGATCCAGGCTGGGAGTGTTTGTTCCTGACTTGGATGGAAGGTTTGGGTTGTTTTTTTTTTAATCTGTAACTGAGATTTTTTCAAAAGGATTTCCCCTCCCCCTTTGTCTGCCAACTGGGTACATTTCCTGCATTCCTCACAAAGAAATTGCATTTAAATGCACCTCCACCAGTTTATTAGGAAAGAAAAAGGGAATTTGACAGCAGCAAGAATTTCTAGAGCCATTTAAATGTGGCATCCAGGAACAGGCAACTTCCAAGCCCTGCCACAGGATTCCAGGTTTTTTAACAGCTGGTACTTAACCAGAATGCTGCTTTGGAAAACTCAGTTATTTGTAGATTAGTTTACATATTTGCAAGGAGAGTGAGTAAATACATTTGAGACAAGAGTGGGGGAAAGATTGCTGTACATGGACCATGTTTTATCACTACAGAGCTCATTGCAGGATGACAGCCTGAAATCTGAATTCTTCACTGTAATAAATTAGCTTTTAATATGAAAAAAATAATTACAAAACATTTTGAGGAGGGAAGTATTTAAGGGAAGTGAATTTCCCCATCATCTCTGGGACTCCTGCAGGACTCCAAGGATCCACCTTTAGGTAGCTAAAATGGTGTTGGAAATTACAGTTTTTATTTTGTGTTTTCAGAAACACCTCTCAGCTGTTTCAAGATCATTATTTAGATTGAGAACAAATAATCCCAGCTTAGAAAGCCATCAGAATTCCAGCTGCCTGGGCAGTTTTATTTCCATCCTGTGTGTATGTGCATCATGAGCTGTTGGAATTCTGGGAGCAGGATCTATTTTTATCCCAGGCCTTGGCTGCATGGAATGGAGCTGTGCTGAGCCAGGAGCTCTGCTCTTACTCAGCGTTTCTGCTGGGATTCACCTGACACCAAAGCTGAGGGTTTTGGGATTTATTCCCTGCACAGGTGTGAGCACAGCCCGGGGTGGGGTCACCTGGGTGCCCAGGATGGCCCAAAAGCCAGGGAGATTCCCAGGGCTGGAATAACTCCCTTGGAGGAGCTTGATAAGGAGCTTCAGTGGCATCTGCCCAGCTCTGAGCACAGGCAGGAAACCCCCTGCCCAGTGTCCCTCAGCCATCCCTGCCCAGTGTCCCTCAGCCCTGGGAGCTGGGATAAAGCAGGACATCCCTGCCCAGTGTCCCTCAGCCCTGGGAGCTGGGATAAAGCAGGACATCCCTGCCCAGTGTCCCTCAGCCCTGGGAGCTGGGATAAAGCAGGACATCCCTGCCCAGTGTCCCTCAGAGCTGGGCATATCTCGGATCCTGTGTGAGGATTAAACACAGGGCTCTGGCATGTCACTGCCCAGGCAGCCTTTACTTGGGCAGATGTGGGATGTGGATATGGAACGTGGTCTTTGCCATTCACATCCCTCTCTGGAGGTGGATCTCGCTGCCCCCCAGCTTGATGTGGGATCTGGGCAGTGCTGCAGAGGTGGGATGGGGCAGGGTGGGAGGGGTGAGTGGCAGAGCTGGCTGAGGAATGTCCTCGAGGCAGAGCAGGAGCCCTGGCAGCTGCCCTGCCCTGCCCTGCTGGGAGCGCTGTGTGACACTGTCCCTGTCCCTGTCCCAGTCCGAGGAGGATTTCCTGGAGCGGAGGAGGGAGGTGGAGCGGCTGCTGCGGCGGAACGCGGACTGGATCTGGGACTGGTCCAGCCGGCCCGAGAACACCCCCCCCAAGTGAGTGTGGCACAGCCCTGCCCAGCCCCTGCCCAGCCCCTGCCCAACCCCTGAATGAGCCCCTGCGCCTGAATGAGCCCCTGCCCCTGCCCAAACCCCTGCCCAAAAACCCTGCCCAGCCCCTGCCCTGCCCAAACCCTGCCCCTGCCCAGCCCCTACCACTCTGCCCTGCCCAGGCCTCAGCACAGACCCCTCACTGCTGGGCCTGGGCCTTCCTCCCCACCCCAGGGAGTTCCTCTTCAAGCACCCCCGGCGTGCAGCCACCCTCAGCATGAGGAACACCAGTGTCATGAAGAAGGGGGGCATCTTCTCTGCAGAATTCCTGAAGGTGTTCCTGCCATCCCTGCTGCTCTCTCACCTGCTGGCCATTGGACTGGGGTAAGGTTCAGCTACCAAAAAAAGGAACGTTTTATACCTATTTTCTCTCAGGGTTAATTCTGATTCTAAATCCCCCTTTGTCCAAGAGAGGAGTAACTTTTCTCCATGCAGGGGGACAGATGGTTATTCAGGAAGTGCTTCCTGCCTGTGGTCTTACTGGGTAGTTCAAGTTTTCCTTTGGTGCTTTCCTCACTAGTTGGGAATTTCTCAAAACAATTAAGGGGCAGTGAAACGAGTTCTGTACATTGGAACTGTGGTTACTCAACACTTGGCTCTGCTGGAGATGGGACTAATTGCAAGGGGCAAAAATAGTATTTAATGTATTTTAAAATTCCACTGGCATCTATTTAAAATATTTCATAGTAATTTAATTTATTTAATAGATTTTAAAATTCCCTCCTGAAAGGGATGAGGGACACAGAAAAACAGAAGAATTGTTTCTTTTGATGATTTAGGGGTTAGAAACAGCTCCAGGACACAGACTGACCCTTTCCAAGGGGGCTCTGCCCTGATCTCCCATGGTGCCTGCAGTGTCTCTGGAATCATTCAGGATAGGGGAGGGCACAGGTTCTCTTCCTGCACAAAGTCAAGATCTTGGCCAGATAATCCTGGAAAAGTAACACCAAACTCACTCAGTCCCTCCAAAATGAGTGTGTAACTGCTGGAGACAGTGAGAGCCTGACGGGTTTCCTTCCCAGCACTGGGGTGGGGTCAGTGCCCGGTGCTGGGCAGCGGTGCCAGAGCAGGGGCAGGCACGGGGCACTGAGCTCCAGAGCAGTTGATTTTCCTGCCTAACCACGGCTGGCAGGGCTGCCCTGTGGGAATCCCGGGCCAGTGGCCTGTGGAGTGTCCCTGCTGTGCTGCAGTGTCGGTGCCGCCCAGCCCTCGCCGAGCTCACCCTGTGTCCGTCCCGCAGGATTTACATCGGGAGGCGCCTGACCACCACGGCTTCCAGCAGCACGTTTTAGGCTTTAGGGCCGGCGGGATGCTGGGATCGGAGCGGAGCAGACTCACCTGGAGCGCAGGAGGTGCAGAGCCGGGAGGGGGAGCTGGTGGCGGCGCCGCCGCCGTGTGTGTCCTGTCCGTGTCTGTTTAGTTTAGTCTTAACGAGTGGGAAGGGCTCCCGTGTCACATAGAGCCGCCTGGATCAATCCCTTCTGGATCAATCCCTTCAGCACGTGGCAGATGCTGTAACGTCCCTTAGTGCTTTGTAGTGAAGTACCTGAGAATTAGAGCTACTCAGTGTTTAAATCAATCCCAGCTTTAACCAGCCCTTGAGAGGGGCGAGTGTCCATCCCGCCCATCCCGTGCCCGTAGGTGGGAATGTTGTCACTGCTCCTGCAGTCCTGACGGGGAGGGATCAGCCCAAACAACGTGTGGCCTTATGGACTGATACGGGAATTCCGGGGAGCTGTTCCTGCCCTGGGGCAGCTTCTCCTCAGGTAGGTGTTGCTTAGTTAGTTCACTTTGCTGTGAGGTGTGACGTTGAGACAGAGGGAAGAGATGAGCACATGGGTAAAACTCCATCAGTTTGTCCTAGTTCAGAGGTAGAATTTGGATTTAGTGCCTACTACAGAGCTGCTTTTGCCAGGACATTTCTTTAACCCCATCACTAGTTCTCAGCTGTACCCACTGCAGGCTGTCGCTTCACGGGCTTTATCTGTCAAGTAGCAAATCTGCACCCGACCCCCCAGCCCTGGGCTGATGTTCCCAGGGTGGCTTCTCCTTGGTTTTTACTGATGCAATGCCTTTTCCTTCAGTGATTTTACTGTATTTAATGAGAAAATGAATGTTTGCCAAAATACCATGTTTTATATATTTAAATAAAAAGGTTCCTGGTGAATTCAGAGTTTCCTCTTTCCTTTTTATCTAGCAGTGGTTGAAAGGGGCTGAGGAGGCTCGTTGCCTCCAGACACATTTCACAGTGGTCACTTCACAACTGACCCAAACTCCAGAAGTTTCTGTAGGAACAGCCCCAAAGCAGTGGCACATGAGGCCCTGCTGGCAGCGGGCACTTGGGACCCCCAGACCCCCCCAGGTGGGCTCCCCCCTGCTCAGGCACAGAGCTCAGTGGCACTTACACAGTTTGTGCTCACTCATCCTTCATTTAGCTTGATTTTAATTGGGGATTTCAATTAAATCCCCACAACTCCAGCCTGGGCTGGGCTGGAAGGGACCTTAAAGCCCATCCACTTCCCATCTCTGCCCGGGGCAGGGACACCTTCACTGGACCAGGCTGCTCACTGGGCAGCAAGTCTATCAAACACACTGAAATCTGGCTTAAGGTAAAATGAAAAGGATAAAACTGCCATGAGTAGTCAAAAACTATTTAATTGGAAGTGGTACAGGCAAACAGAATTGAAATAGGAGATTCCATCCTATCCTCCTTCCCTTTACTCATGTGCCACTTTTATTTGCTGAGAAAGAGACCCAGCCCAGCCGTGCTGTGTCCTGAGCAGGGGGAGCAGCCCCAGCCCCTCCACACCCACCACCCAACTGGAAACACACCCTTGTGTGGCCCATCCCCTCCCCTGGTGCCAAACACAGGGAGCATGGCCAGGTAAACATTTAAAATTTATTAAACTTTTTGGTCAAAAGAACTGAACAATTATGTACAACCCCACGGATCGGCTCGAGCAGGGGCTGGGAACGTGTTGGGTACCAGCTCAGCTCCCAGTTCCACATCTCAGGAGTTCCAAAGCGTCACAACCAAGTACAGTTTAGGACTGAATGAACTGAACCTCTCTCTGTAGAACTTTCCCAGGCCCCCCTGGCTCAGGGGCAGCACCGGGAGGGGCGGGACAGCCACTGTTCACTCTGGGAGCGTCACACCCCTTTGCTCAGGGCACGGGAGTGGGACCCACACTGGGGCTCCCTGGGGCAGCTGGGGCTCCGGGCAGGCATTCCCAGGCTGCAGGCACATGGCGAGGGCAGGCTCTGGCCCCTCGGGGCTGCTGCATGAGCTGCGGCTCGCCCGGGCAGGGGGATGTGATTTAGGCCTCTTTGGAAGAAAAAAAACAAAAAAAAAGTACCTAAGGCTTAAAACAAGTCGGGCAGGAGCCCCAGCAGCTGCTGTGGGTGTCCAACAGCTCCCTGGGCACAACCCGGGGCTCGGTCTGGGACTGCAGGGGACAGACAAGGGACTGTGCCAAACACAAAATAAACTGTTCCCTTGGTGACAAGTACTAAAAAGGTTAAAAACCGTAATGCACGTCAGGTCTCCTCTGGCCGAGGGGCAGATGCACCACAGGAGGTGCAGTTTTGTCCTCAGGGCAGAGAAGGTGCTGCTGTTTTGGTTCCCTCCGTGCAAGGCCGACACTTGGTTAAGGCTGTGGATGTTTCTAGGACCCTTCCATCTACTGGGCACACACAGAGCCTTTGACAACAAATCCAGTGCAACTCCAACTCTATGACAATGCCATGGAAACTAAATTTAGAATCTGAAATAGTACACAAAAAAGTTCGTATTAGTTGCCAAAAAGTGGGTGTTTTGGGGCAAACCCTGTGAGAGGTGCCACCAGGACTGCTCTGCACCAGCTCAAGACATGCAGTACAAAAAGAAGACTGAATACATCCCTTCAGCTTTAAAAACACGTTTGATAGGCTGTTATTTATTAAGTGGTTTACACCAGAAGGTGTGGTTATAGATACAGTTGGTGAGTAAATAGTCACGGACACCTGCCTAGAACCCAACTCAAGCCCTACCTAAGTGTGCTCCAAGGTCAGGCCCTGCGCTGGCTCCAGGCCTGAGGAATGTGTACAGGCATCAAGCACAAGAAATGTTCTGAAAGGCCCAAATATTACAGCAGAGAGAGCGAGAGAGAGAAATTACACTTTTATGACAACCTTTTCTTCTCAGGTGTTAAACTTTTTGGTCTATAAACTGGAAAGGAAGGCTCAGACGTCAATAAATACATTTGTTTTGAGTGTTGGCCTCTCTGAGCACTGTCCATCAATGCTGCCTGGGGGTGCTCCCCCCACCGAAGCAGAACCGCTCCAGGGACTCAAGGCCAGGCCAGATCCTCTCCGTTAGCTCAAGGGAAGTAAGTGCATCAATGTTCTTCACTGGTAGGACAACAAGGCCTTCTGTTACAGATAAACAACTGAGCTGAACTATGCGAGACGAGACTCTGTCCACGGGCAGCCATCCCTAGTTAACCTTGTCCTGGAATAAATACAAGTTATTGGTGGCAGCTACAGCGATGAAGTTCTCCGTGGGGTGCCATGCTGTGTGCAGGATCTTCTTGTTGAAGTCCAGACTGTCAACGCTGATCTCGTCCTTCTTCCTCTTGCCCCCTGTGCACACCTTGCGCGGCTTTAGGATGGCACGGGATTTGCTGCTCTCCCTGGACGCCTCCAGAGTGGTGTCCCGGCGTGTGTTCCGCTCAAACATCCTGAAGAAGTTGTTGTAAGATCCAGTCATGATTGTACTGGGGAAGGGCAGAAAAAGCAGATCTTGTTAGGTCTCCAGAAATAACCCCCCTCCTCTCCTCTCCTCTCTCTCACACACGAGGTGACTGCCAGGCCATGCTCAGGACCAGTCCCTTACACTCCGTTCCTCCCCGATGGACACCTTGGCTCAGCTCCCCTGGGACTGCTCCCACTGCACTTCCTCTTCCAGGTGTTCTCCTGGTCCCCCCATCCTGCCTCTGGCACTTGGTTGCAGTTTAATGCTTTGTGCATCTCTACAGGAGCAAAGCAGGTTTTCCTGGTGCTACTTCATCCTTTTATCCTGTGGCAACAAAAGCCACAGACTGGTTTGGGCTGGGAGGGACCCCAAAGCCCTCCCAGTCCCACCCCTGCCATGGGCAGGGACACCTCCCACCAGCCCAGGCTGCTCCAAGCCCTGTCCAACCTGGCCTGGGACACTCCCAGGGCTGGGGCAGCCACAGCTTCTCTGGGCACCTGTGCCAGGGCCTGCCCACCCTCCCAGCCAGCAATTCCTCCCCAATATCCCATCTCTCCCTGCCCTCTGGCAGTGGGAAGCCATTCCCCTTGTCCTGTCCCTCCAGGCCCTTGTCCAAAGTCTCTCTCCACATTTCCTGTCAGCTCCTTCAGGTCCTGGAAGGCCACAATGAGGTCACCCCAAAGCTTCTCCTCTCCAGTCTGGACAATCCCAGCTCTCCAGCCTTTCCTCATCCACCCCTCTGCCCATCCTGGTGCCCCCTCTGGGCTCTCCAGCAGCTCCATGTCCTTGCTGTGCTGGCCCCAGGGCTGGAGCAGCTCTGCAGGGGGTCTCACCTGGGGGGCAGAGGGGCAGAATTCCCCCTGCCCAGCTCCGTGTCTGTGCTGCCCCCAGGGCTGGAGCAGCTCTGCAGGGGGGTCTCACCTGGGGGCAGAATCCCACTGCCCAATCTGTCTGAGTGAACCAAGTGCTCCGGTGGGGTGTGTGTCCTCAGTAACCCAGAGCCACCTGCACCTCCTGCTCAGAGGAAGCCCCTGTGGAGCCCCAGGTGCTGCCCTCACCTGTCCAGGCCGTTCCAGCAGCACTCGAACTTGTCGAAGATGCAGTCGTTCTCGTAGAGGGAGCACAGCTTGCTGCGCAGGTACTCGTGCACCTGCAGACACGGACACGGCGTCGGACACGGGGAGGGCATGGGGCAAACAAAGGGCTGTTGGAAAGGAGGGGGCCTCCTACCTGGTAGGTCTCCACAGGCCTGTTCTCCATGTTGAGATCCCACACCTTGACAGACAGGTAGTCCCTTGTCATCATGTATCGCCCGTTGTGGCTGAATTTCACATCAGATATCGAAGATATTATTTCTGAAAAAAATGACCTGCTGCTAGGATCTTCAGGTTCCTCAAAAACTGCAGAGAGAAGACACAGTTCCAGGTGAAACCAACACCAGGGCTTGGAGCTTCCAATGTTCTTCAGTACTGGAAAATTTTAAATGAGTAACTAGTTTCTTTCTGAAGAAAGTTGCTGTTGGATACTTTTCAGAAATAACCTTTAAGCAATACTGTGCTTTAGGTCATCAGATCACCAGATGTCCATCTCCAACACTTACCTGGAGCACAGCCCCAGCAAAGCACAATCACTTGTCTTGGGGATCAACCAGAGGAAAAAGGTTTAAACCAGCAGGTGGGTACAGTAAACACCACACCTGACCTGCACACCCATGGAAGGGCAGCAGATGGAACTGCAGCATCCCAAACACAGGGAGAACATGGACAAATGTTCTCTTTAGATCTGAATCAATGCTGTACTAAACACCCCACTGAACTGTGAGCAGCCATGCTTAGAACACAGTTTGTGTGGGTTTAGACAGCAGATCAAGACGTGTGTTGTTTAAACCCAAGAGAACCTCTGGAACCAGCATTTCCTGACCCAGGCTACCCAGAACTTGTCCTCTTTAACAGACCCCTTGTAACAGGAGGTGACTCAGTCACCAGCAGCTAAAAATAAAGTACTTTTAAGTGATTTAACGCAACACTGAACCGAATCAATGAAGTGGCCTCGCATTCTCCACTTCCCATTGCATAAATATTTCCTTCCAGCACCAAGAAACCCTGCTCTGCACTGCAGGAAGCTGCCCTGGAACAGTCAGTGTGGCAGGTGGGCACAGGGCTGGGAACAGGGCACACACAGCTGGGCACAGGGCACACACAGGACTTCACAGCAACGCTGTCCTTCCTCACCTACATGAGTTTTCATGGAGCGTTTCATGGAGCATTCACCTTGCACCCCTGGACACCTGCAGAGGGTATTCCTAAGGACTAATCCTGCCCCAGGACCTGCACTGCTCTCAAGGGGAAAGGATTCTGGTGGCACGAGCCCAGTTTCTAACACACAAAGTGCATGAACTGCCCTGAACCAGCCCACGATGAGCAGATACCCTGAGAGGCACCAAGCCCGAGTGTGGCCAGCACCAGGTGCCACTGCTGCCCACGGCACTTGTTGCCTTCAGTTCACAGGGCACCAACGGGCACAAAGAAGCAGGGACTGTGCTCCCACCCCCCAGCACAGCAGGGCACAGAGGAGCAGTGACTGTGCTCCCACCCCCCAGCACAGCAGGGCACAGAGGAGCAGGGACTGTGCTCCCACCCCCCAGCACAGCAGGGCACAGTGTCCCTGCCCTGGCACTCACACTTGGAGTGGCGGTCGCACAGCGCCGAGGAGCGCATGTCGCACAGCCGGATGGTGCCCTTGCTGCTGCTGTACACGAACACGTTGCACTGCTGAGGGTGGAACTCGGCGGCCGTGATCACCTCCGTCAGCTCCTCCATGTTGGCAGGCTTGATGTCCACGATGTCTGCACGGATGGTAAAGGCAGGAAACGGCAGTGTTGGGCCCCTGGCACATATTAGAAATGCCATGTTCGGCCCCTTCCAGCAGGGAATGGCTCGTGTTGGGCCCCTTCCCGCAGGGAACCACTGGCATGTGTTAGAAATGCCATGTGGAAAACCAGGGCGGGAGCTCTGATTTCTGCCCTGGGCAAGGTACACTACGTAAAGTGGAGCCTTAAGAAGTCTGGATTTGACAAACCTCAGAATCCCAGAATGGTTTGGGTTGGAAGGGGGACTGTGTTACTCCAAGCCCTGTCCAAGCTGGCATTGGACACTTCCATGGATGGGCTCCCCACCCTCATAGGGGAGAATCTTCTCCCAGTATCCCATTTATCCCTGCCCTCTGGCAGTGGGAAGACATTCCCCTTGCGTCTGTCACTACACATTCCTGTAAAATGTTCCTTTCCATCCTTCTCCATCTGGAATCTACAAATGCTGGACAACTTTAGGCTCTTGAAATCCCAGAGTATCCCACAAGGATCATTAAAGTCCGACAAGTCCTCTCAAGCCTCCTTAATGCTTCCTCTTGAACACCAAACATGCCTCAACTATTTACCTCAAACTTCAGACAACTTGACCTATTCAGGAGTCAGTCCTTCTGCAACCTCTGTTTTACTGCAGATTTGTCTATGTAGAACACACTGTTAGTTTTGGATACACAGGTGTGCAAAACAATCTGAAATTTTTTTCTGCAGATGAGATCATGTGACAAGAAAAACCCCTGAAATTTAGTTTCTTTAATAGAAGCGTCTCTTGGTTAAGAGACCTTAAGCTTTGGAAAGAAGTAAGACAGGAACAAAGGATCTGCTTTTCAAATCTGGCCACTCTTATTTAAGTTGAGTGACCTCCTCAAATTAAGGATGCTCCCACAGTCCCTTAATTTCTCCTTGGCAAACAGTCACTGGTATTTCACTGATTGGAAGCTGCTTGCCCTCAGGAATGACGGAGCACCCCAAGGGCTGCTGGCCCTGCACTGCACCCCCACACTCCACAATGCTCTGTTTGAATCCCTGGGTTCAAACACCCCCCTAATTAGTGCCATCAGAGTGACTCTCCCCCCTGAGCTGCACAAAGGATACTGAAGCTCCTGTTGGTGACCTCCAGGTGCCAGAGGTTGATGCGGAGGTCGTCGGCAGACAGGTACGTGGCGTAGTCGCTGTTGACCGAGATGGAGTTGATGTGGTACGTGTGCGCGTTGGCGAAGATCCGGCGCGGACTCGCCTCCACCATCAGGTCCATGGGCTTCAGGGTGGGCACCTGCACGGGACAAGGGCACTCACTCTGGGCACAGAACTCGCTCCTCAGGAGATTAATGAGAGCCACAGAATCCGTCAGGTTAGAGAAGACCTTCAAGTCCATTCCCCCAGCACTGCCAAGGCCACCACTGACCATGTCCCCAAGTGCCACATCCACAGGGCTGTTAAACCCCTCCAGGGATGGGCACTCCCCCCCCTGCCCTGGGCAGCTGTGCCAGGGATGGACAGCCCTTTCCAGGAAGGGATTTTCCCACTATCCCCCCTGTCCCTGCCCTGGCCCAGCCTGAGGCCGTGCCCTCTCCTCCTGTCCCTGTGCCCTGGGGCACAGCCCGACCCCCTGTCCCGGCTCCCCACTCCTGGCAGGGATTGCAGAGCCAGAAGGTGCCCCCTGAGCCTCCTTTTCTCCAGGCTGAGCACCCCCAGCTCCCTCAGCCCCTCCTGCTGCTCCAGCCCTTTCCCAGCTCTGCTCCCTGCCCTGGACACACTCCAGCCCCTCAGTGTCTCTCCCGTCTGAGGGTCCCAGCACAGGGACAGTCCCTGCCCTGGGGCTGTGCCCACACTGAGGCTGGCACAGCCCCGGGACCATTGGCCTCTTGTCCCCCTGGGCACACCTGGGCTCGTGCCCAGCCCCTGTCACAGCCCCCGCAGGGCCTTTCCCTGGACTGAGAATGCACTCAATCTCCTTGTTCAGATCATCAATAAAGATCTGAAACACAACTGGCCCCAACACTGAGCCCTGGGAACCCCACAGGTGTGTTTAATTAATTGATGGCAATTAGTTAATTGCACACACCAGATTTCTGTATTGATTTAGTGACTAAACACTGTTGAAATCCACTGAGCGAGACAAATAATGAAAGAGTGTGTGGATGCTGAGTTTGGACACTGCCCATGAGAAACCTGAGGCACTGCCTCCTGCCTCAGTCACCTGTCAGCCCCAGCCCTGTGTGCCTCACCCACGGGGCACAGGGTGTGTCTGTAACAACACCTGAAGGTGAGAGAAACAAACCCTTGGAAATGTCCCCAGATCTCAGAGGGGTGCTCGGGAAATAGGCAACACCAGTCCCCACAGAAATGCCCACTTTGCTCCTGAGCAGTCAGCAGGAATTGAAGGACACGTGGGTGTCCTGCTGCCACAGCCAGCTGGGCTCAGGGGGCAGGGTCTGGCAGGGCCAGGCCTGAGCTGCCCTCGGGCTGCTCCTCAGTGCCCAGCCCTGGGCAAGGAGAGGTGGCACAGCTGGCATCACACAGCTAAGGACCAGGCCTGACAGTGCCCAGCACAGCCTGTCTCCCTGGGGCAAGGAACCAACTCACCCCAGAGCTCCCTCACTGCTTTCCCTGGGTCTGTGTCTCCCAGGCTGTTTACATACAACTAATGATTACAATTAATCCATTCCTTTTTATCAGGCCGTGTCCCTATCTCACCTCCCAGCCTGGCTGTGACATCACAGGGGCACTAATGGGAAAACCCAGGGATGGTACTTGGAAATGCCATGGTCTCTGGGCAAAGGGCTGCTTCTCCTCCACATCCCCTTCAGAAAATATGGGGACTATATTTCTGTAACAAAACATGCCATCAAAGCCCCAGAAAGCCAAGGGCCACTCTGGCTCTTTAAATCCTGAGCGTTTATCCCCTGGAGGCAGCTCCAGGTGAAGCTTTTCCTCCTCTCCCAGCTGCTGCTCAGGCCTGGCTCACTGCACCATCTGACTTTGCCCCTAACAAACACTCCTACCCAACCACAGCATACCCAGCACCCTGTTCCAACTTTTGAGTTTTCCTCAAAATACAGTTTTATAATCATGAAAGTTTCCCTCAAGCTTTCCTGGGGAACCTTATTTAATAGCTTTTATATATAAAAAAATGAAGTCTCTCCATTTTTTCCAAAGTTTCTAAGGCCCCTGACCCAGACATCATTTTCAGCCTGCCCATTTCAGTTTGGGAGCACAAAGGTAGAGAAGTACATGCAAAGAGAGATGTAAAGTCAGAGACGTACCCGTAGTTCTTTGATTCTGACAGGATCCCTAAGTCTTCCATCTTCATCTTTTAAATTATAACCTTCGGCTCTTTTATCCCTTTCACTTATTTTCCATAATTTAATAGTTTTATCTAAAACCAAAAATTCACATGCTTGAGAATGAATTCAATTCAAAATGCAATCCCTAAGCAGGGAGTGAGCAGAGTGGACACAACTGACTGCCTGGGTTTGCTCTGCTGGCAGCAGAAAGGCCCCTGACAGGGCTCTTTACCCCGATGGATTCTTTATCCCAGTGGGATGTGCAGCTTGAATAAACCCCAAAGTTCTGCCTGTGCCTCCCACTCACCCCAAGGACCCTCACAGGGGGGCTTCACACACCAATTACCCTTAGTGCCCCACTAAGCCCTGTAGGATTATCTAAAGAGCATTAACAGCCCAGTGCCAGGGACAGAATCCAACAAATCCAGGCATTCCTCACACCAACTGTCCTAAAGGAAACCAGGCTTGTCCCAGGTGCCTGCTCAGAGCCAGCTCAGGGCAGAGAACAGGACCTGCCCCATTACTGAGGGTTCCTAAGGAATGCATTCCCAGCCCTTACTAAGGGAAGAGTTCCAAGGGCAGGCAGTGACGACATCCCTGAGTGAGATCCTGGGCTAACTGGAACCAAATCTCTCCTCACCCAACTCCTGCAGAGCTTTGAAGCATTTCAGATGACAAAGTTTAAATAATGGTTTAAGTTTATGAAGACTTATATCAAAGTAAATTATTTTAATTTCAAAGTCCAGCACAACGAAGTTGCTCCTGGTTTTAAAATTTCATCCTGACCTGACATAAAGTCATTTAAATACAGGGCAAAAAAGGATCCAGACTCCAAGGAATGTGCAAATTCCTCTGGCAACAGGAGCAAGTTTTTCCATGGTGTAGTTTAGGTTGGAAAAGACCTTTAAGATCACGGAGTCCAACTGTTCCCCCAGCCCTCCCCCCTGTCCCCAGCTGTGCATTTCCATTTACAGGTAATCCATGAGGCACCAGAACAGACCTGACACTCACACAGCCCCCACACCCACCATTACATCAAACCATGTTCTGCACATAAAGACATTAAAACAACCCCAAAACACTTCAGAAAACCCTCACGTGGGTCACAGGTGAGACAACACTCCAATGACAAAGTCCTTTGTGCAAAAAGAAAGGGTCCTTACCATTTGTGGACAGCAGGAAGTGAGCAGCATTCTGTTGTGGTAACCACCTGATTTTATTGATTTTTTCCTCAATTTCTAGACTTTTCAAGTAGTCAAACTCAGGCTCGTGACTCTGGAAGGTACTGTAAACATTGTATTCTCCCCGAGAGAGAGGACGGCTTTTATTCTGCAAGAGAACAGAGCACTCCTTGAGGCTGGTGTTGGCACTGGGGCACCAGGAGCTGCCCACACTCTGGTGGCTGCAGACTGTCCATCAGAATGGCCACTGTCACACAGATCATGGATTTTACACCCTCACTCTGTGGGGCTGTGCCAGTTTAGCATCATTACAGTGCACACAGCCTTCCTCTCCCAAAAGGCAGCTTTATCCATGAATACCTGTGCACCCCTCAGGCTCTGCTACCCTTGTCTGTGGATGTGGGAGCAGCAGAGAGCAAAGTTCCACGTGTGCACAGACTGGCATTGTCAGATGTGAGGTGTCAGGCTTTTCAGGTAAGTCATTGCTTGTTAATGGTTCTGTTGCCCCACCAGTGCCAAGTTTTCCCCTGCAATGTCTCATGAGAATGGAGTTCCCACACTCCCTCAGTGTGGAGTTCCAGTTAATTCTGAGAGTTTCTATGATTTTGCCTTCTACAGGCCATTTAACTTGTAGGAATTTGGGGCAGGATCCTCTCAGCTGACCCCACCCAGCAGTTCCCTGCCCCTGGCACTGGTGCTTTCCCTCTCTGCTCACACATCAGGGTGCAATGATTGGCTGCTTGCAAGGGAAATCAAGTAACGTGAGCCCAGAGGATGATGCACAGCATTCCAGTGTGCCTTCCCAAATCCAGCGTCTGGGGAACTGTATAACCACCCTAAGCTGTCACTAACCTGGTTAACCCAGTCTTAAATCCACACTGGGTAGTACTGTTGTTACATTTAACCACCATGCACTTACTTTAGATGTTTCCTGCAGTTTTGCCCAAGACAAGGGCAATGTCCTTCAGGCCTAACTCTCCCCTCAGTCTCCACGTGCTCCCAAGGGACAGCTGAGTATCCCTGTGTGCCCTGGGCTCTGGCTGTCCCCACCCTCTGAGGAAATGCTGTGGCAGGTGGGCTTTGCTTTGTGGAACAGCAGAGCTGTGGGGCTGAGAGCCCCCCAGAGCAGTCCCAGCCCTGGGCAGGGGCACCCCAACCCCCCCCCCGGGCCTTGGCTGAGTCTGTGCCCACAGTAAATGATGAATGAGCTGTCTGGGGCAGCGGGTCACGTTTCAGCAGTTTGCATTTCACACCTCCACAGCCCTCCCAGTGCAACCAGTGCAGCTCCTCTGGGAAAGGGCTGTGAGCAGCACCACAGGGAGCAGGAGAGGCACAACACTGGCCAGGTGTCCCTCAGCTGAGCATCCCCTGGGCCACACAAGGAAGGCAGAGGGATCCTGCTGGGAGAACCCACAGAACCTGGAGGTGTGCAATACTCATGCACAAACAGGCTGAGTAACATCCCACAATCCATTCTGGTACTCCTGGCCCAGGAGAAGGCTCCAACTCTCATCTGAGGTCAGGATAACCCTGCCCTTTGGCCCATGCCACGTGAACACAGACTCTTTAAAGAGCACAGTCCCAGACACAACAATCATTTTCCAGCACTCAGTGCATGTTCCAACCCCTCTGTTGCTCTGGGTATCCCCACTCAGGGATGTGGCTGCAGGATGAGGGCACAGGGATGTCACAGCCCTGTCACCCAGCTCAGCCCCATGCAGGAACCAGCTGAGGAGCTGGGAACAGCAGGAGGGACAGGCCTCCCAACTGGAAATGCTCAAGTGTTTCTGGAGAAGTGGCTGTTCACACTGGGTTTGAGTCACAGCACCCTAAAACAGTTCTGAACCACCTTCTCCTGTTGTCTTTGCTGCTTATTTTATAAACTTTTCTTACATTCTCTCCAAAGCATTGTGATTTATCTCAGCTCAGCCAGGCCCAGTGGAAGGTTCAGGGAAAGTGCACAGGCACTTCTGCAAAGTGACACTGAGCACACCAGGCACATACAAAGAACCACCTGGAATGTTGGGACTTTTTTTTTTCCCAAAGGAGGGAGGGGAGCCCTCACCAAACAAACCCACTGAGTGCAGCACAGGGCACACAGTTAGAAGCTTGGCTGACTTGGGGTTTTCTGAGAAGACTCTCCAGTAAAAGCCTTTAAACCCCAGGGCATGAACAGGTGAAGTGAGACTGTGCAACTCAAGAACAGTGTAGTAACAGCACTTTTGTTTTTTGAGTCACTGACCTCTTGTTCCCTTTGAAATATAACCACTCTGCCACCTTTGTCTCCCGTTGCAAGAAGATCACCAGAGTAATTAAATTCAACTGTTGAAATTATATCAGCTGTAAAGAGAACAGAAATAGAACAGCACTGTAATGTGGAAAGCACATCAGGGAGTTGCAAGACTGGAACACAAAACAAAACTACAACTTCTATTGATGCAATGACACAGTTCTTCATTTACACCCCTAAATCAAGCCACATTGCAAAGATTATTTTACTGACAAGCTGCACCCCTGACTCCTGTCTCAGTGTAAGCTCTGGGTGCACTGGCTCAGGAACCCAACCTGTGTGTCCTGCTGTGACAGGAACACTGCTGTACCCATGGACACACACCTGCTCCAAGCTGCCAAAACGGGAATGCTCTCCAGAGTGGAACCTGTGGGGTGTACCCGTGTGGTGTCCCTGCACTGATCCAGGTATGGCTGGGACACACGTGGGCTGGCTGTGCAGGGAATCAGCTCAGGGGCTGGAATGGGACCTGTGTGGTGTCCCTGCACTGATCCAGGTATGGCTGGGGCACACCTGGGCTGGCTGTGCAGGGAATCAGCTCAGGGGCTGGAATGGGACCTGTGTGGTGTCCCTGCACTGATCCAGGTATGGCTGGGGCACACCTGGGCTGGCTGTGCAGGGAATCAGCTCAGGGGCTGGAATGGGACCTGTGTGGTGTCCCTGCACTGATCCAGGTATGGCTGGGGCACACCTGGGCTGGCTGTGCGGGGAATCAGCTCAGGGGCTGGAATGGGCAGCTCAAAGGTGGGAAATGGAAAATTCTTCCAGAGGAGCCTCCTGAAGCAGTTCCAGCAGGAGCATCAGGAGGGATCCAAGGAGAGCACAGGCAAAGCCCACAGGTGACAAACGGGGGCAGTCAAGAACAGCAGGGAATTGTTACTTCAGAGCAACTCAGCAAAGAATCAGCGAAAAAAAAAAAGATAAAAGGAGCAAATGAGATCAGTGAAAAAAAATAGAGATCCTTTAAAGGAACAGATCATCAAAGAGAAATGAAGAAATTTAGAAACCAGCACCTGCTAAAGGGTAAATAATACAAAAAACGTTTTAGACCCCCAAGTCCTACAGGAGCTCAAGTCCCAGACACACAAGGCCTGGAGCTGCTGGTCACTGACTCACAGTAACTGCACTCCCCACACACTCCCGGGGGATCCAGGAGCACTGGAAGGCCCCAGGGAGGGCAGAGGGAAGCAGGGCTGTGCAGGGTGACAGGACTCAGCTGGGCTGGTGCAGCCACCACATCAGGAGCCCCTGGCACCCACCCTGCTCCAGGCAGACCCCCCTCCTCCTGCTGAGGCAGGCAGACAACCCTGGGATTCCCGGCCCTGCAGGAGTCTGACATCTCCCTCGCTCCTGTACCTGTCACTGACTGGCTCTCAGGGCAAGGAGGATTCTCCACAGTGCGGCTGCCAGGACAGTCAGTGGGACAGAGTGAGCTCACCTGCAGTGGGGGTGGACTCAGACTGGTATTGCTGCTAAAATATGTCCTAAAACACTGATTTTCAACAGTTGATAGAAATGAGAATTGTACTGAAAAGTGAGCTGAACTTTTCAGCTACCAATAACCAACTGACAATCCACATATACACAGAAGTTACTCAAAATCATCTGTTTTTCAGACTATGTCACTTTATATACTCAGGTTTTATATTTGCACTCTTAAGATTTCTTTGAAGAGTTAACACAGGAGTGAGAAGTGCCAGAAGTCAGGACAATAACCCAAAGGGGTGCAGTTTTGCTCAGATCAAACCTCTCCCAACTTACACCACTAAACACTCTGCCAACCCAAAATACCCATAAGGTCTAACAGTGTTTTATGCCCTAACAGGCAATGCACTTACAAAATGGCTTGAACTGCCTTTAAGAACCTGGAAGGGTTTAACTGAGTCCAAAATAACTGCTTTTGGAACTAATTTAACTCCCTGAACAGACCGCAGGGCAGGGCAGGGCAGGGCAGGCCCCCTGGCTGCCCCTCAGCACAGCCAGTCTGGGGGCAGGAGCTGCCCGAGGGCAGAGCTGCTGTGGCAAACTCCAAATATCTTGTCTGGAGCTCTCTGGGACAGCCTGCCAGCTCCTGTGTGTCCTGGGTGTCTGGAGCAGAGCCACCTGGCTCTGAGGAGGGCACAGGCCACTCTGCCCTGAGTGCTGGAGCACACGGGGAAAGCGGCACAGGAGGTGCCAAACTGTCCCCAGGGCTGGCCCAGAGCACGCCCAGCAATCCCCCCCAAACCCTCCTCTGGGGATGGAGCATCAACCCTGGAGCTCCATCCCTCATTAGTTAAACGTGTGTTCTCTTGTCACTGGAACCAGACTGGGACTTCACACTGGAAGTCCTTTCCATTATATCCCCCCAAACCCTCCTCTGGGGACGGAGCATCAACCTCAGAGCTGCACCCTGGAAAAGGCAATCAGTGCCCCTCCCTCATTAGTTACATCTGTGTTCTCTTGTCCCTGGAACCAGACTGGGGCTGGATACTGAATTCCATTCTATCCTCAAACACTGTCTCCAGCGAGCCTGGAGTGCACAAAGTCTCCTGATGTGTCAGTGCAGAGACAGCAGGGAAAGCACAAGGGTGGCACAGCAAGGAAAGGGAGCAGGAAAGCCAGAGTTCAGTGGGACACATGGAAGTGTTCCCTTCCTGCCTGCAGAGCTGGATGTGCCTTCCTTTCTAATATTCACGACATAATCCAGTACTCTCTGTGCAGATCTACTGCCTCAGTATAATTTTTTAACCTTTGGAACAGCAATTCCAGCAAGCTTTCTCCTACTGGAAGTGTATTTAATGAATTCATGCTATTGTTAGTTTTTCCTAAGCAGCTCATTGTCATGCTGTTCATTGCACTTCTGGTAGGAGTTCAGAAAGGTGAGGGGAGAATCAAATTCTCCTTCTACTTGCAGCTTTCCCACCTTCCTGTCCTTTAAAAAGAGCTCCTTGTCTTTTTTGATTAAGCTTTTCCTGATGTTAAATCACTCCACAAACGGCCCAGGAATGAGGATGCAGGTGAGAATGTATCCAGGATTTCCTGGGTGCACAGGGCCCCTTCCTGCTGGAGAGGGTTTATCAGCCCTGTGTTCTGAGGCTCCCCATTTCCATCAGAATGTAATCATGGAATCACAGATGGGGTTGGGTTGGGAGGGACCATGAAGATCATCCCATCCCACCCCTGCCATGGGCAGGGACACCTCCCACCAGCCCAGGCTGCTCCAAGCCCTGTCCAACCTGGCCTGGGACACTCCCAGGGCTGGGGCAGCCACAGCTTCTCTGGGCACCTGTGCCAGGGCCTGCCCAACATCCCAGCCAGCAATTCCTTCCCAATATCCCATCTAAACCAACTCTCTCTGTCAGTTTAAGGTCAAGTAATTTCACTTCTCTCATAGCCTAGTGGTTGCTTAGTCTTTTAGAAAACCTTTTAATCTGTTCTTTAATGTCCCACCTCCATCTTCCACTGGTTTGGAGGACTTTTTCCCCTTCATTCCCACAAACCTCCAACTGTGCAGTTTTCTGACAAGGTCCCAACTCTTTAATGTGTCAGTCACCAGCCAAACAAGGCACTTCTGAACCCTTCAGGGTCTCCCCTGGGCCACAACCTCCTCCTTTCCTTTACAAAGTGACAGGTGGCCCCTCCCAGCAGGCTGAGCACTTCTGTGCCCACCCCCTGCCCCTCCTGCCCTGCAGCCCCACTAACCCACCTTGTGCACATGCCACAACAGCCACAGACACCGAACTGTGACCCCATGGCAGAGATCACGGGTGACAACTCCCTGTCCATGAGCCGCAGGACACACCCTGTGCCTAAAGAGACCTGACAGCACTCCCATCACCACCTCTGCAAGTCCTGAGCATCACCTGCAGCTTTGTTTCACAGCACAGCTACTCACTTGTAGATCTGGGACAGAAACTTCCCAAAGGTGCCTCCTGTTGCATTTCTCACACAAACCCCCTGACTGACAACCCCCAGAGTTACTGACATGTTACTGTGCAGCAAGGCAGTGGAATGCACCTTCCAGGGCCCCAGCACCCCGGGGGTTCTGTTCTCTGACACAGCTGGAACTCCAAAGAACACCTCTGAAATACTTACTAACTACTGGCTGAGCACAGTTTTGGGTGACAGGGTGCTGAGGGACCCGGGGTGAAGGCAGACCCTGGGTCCATGAGTTGTATGAAACCACAGGAATAAGGTGGCCTGCCTGAACCCTGGGCCTGCCTTCCCCAGCTGGAACCCGACTGGCCCAGGGCAGAACAGTCTGTGAAACACCTGCATGGAATGGTCTCAGTTGGAGGGACCCCAGAGCCCACCCAGTGCCACCCCTGCCATGGGCAGGGACACCTCCCACCAGCCCAGGGGGCTCCAAGCCCTGTCCAACCTGGTCTGGGACACTCCCAGGGCTGGGGCAGCCACAGCTGTTCTGGGCACAAGGGAAGGGCAAGGGGTGGGCAAAGAGGCATCTCAGGTCCTGCTCATGGCAAACCTCTGGTTTCCAAGGAAAAAACCAAACCCAAAGCACAGCTCACTGCCCACCTTCAGCCCCACCCCAGCAGTGACACCCCCAGGGATAACCAGTTATTGACAGGGAAAGGAAACACTAACAGGGCTCACTAGTGGAGTCATTAGTCCCTAATTTTTCAGCTTCTACAGAAAAAGGAAAATGTTTAAGCTGGTCAGAACCAGATCTCACAGAGCTGAACCTCTACTGGAACAGTTTTTCTAAAAGCCAGAAATCATGCCAGAATTTCATTTAAAACCAGTGAGAACAGGTTAATTCCTGAACAACACACGAGAACATTATAAACCACTGATTTTTACAGACAATTTAAGAGCATTTCTAAATCACTCCTATCTGCCACTGAGAACAGGTTCAGGATTACAGGCCAGCATATTTTTTAGACTGTGGTTGTCTCTGCTCGTGGTGTTCTCTTTCTGGCAAAGTGCTGAGGTGCCTGACCCCCCGCAGTGGCTGCAAAGGGAGGCCTTGCTGAACTGGTAATGAGGGATCTCCCACTCCATCAGGGATGTCCACACCAGTCACTGTCTGGAGAACTTACAAAAAAAGTGTATTTCTTTGATCTTTAACTGGAGACACAGACTCACAACCAGAAGCAGCCATGGATTAGATGCAGCACATCTGGCCTAAGGGATTTTGGGCACACCTGGACATTATTGAATAAACTGGTTTATCTTTTGGTTGCCAAAAAACGCCTCCCCAGAACAGACTGGTTGTGACCATGCAAACCAATTCAGCCCTGAAATCACAAAAGCAGTAAGGGCTCAGGCAGCATTTGTGCTCTGTGCTCAGAAAGGCCCTTTCTGCAGGCAGAGTTGCCCCAAGGATCCCAAGCTGCACAGGCAACCAGGGTGGGCTTTGGGGCCACGAGCTCTCCACCAACAGCACCACCACAACACATCTCAAACTGCCTTTGGTTTTGAATTATTCTTGCCGCCTCCTCAATATTAAATGTGTCACCCAACATCTGTTTCACCCTCCAGAGCTCCTCCTGGAGTGCAACCAAACCTTTGTGTTTGGGAATTGGGAAGTCCATCTGCAGTGATGGCCATTCCTGCTCTGGACACTGTCCTGGCCCAGAGCAGAGCTCAGGGACACTCACTGGACAAGGGGAGTGCCCACAGGAGCCAGGGAGCAGCCAGGGCCGCCCTGGGCATGGAGGGGGCAGTGCCAGTCTAACACAGACACCTGGCACAGGATTTATCAGCAACACACCTGAGAAACAAACCAACCCCTGGATATAAAATGTCTGTCAGAGCTGCACTGTGAGGGAGCGATGGCTGGGCAAAGCTGCCTGGGTGTTGGGCCTTGGAGTTTCAATCAGAGTGAGCCCTCTGTGAGGGAATCTGGGAACACAGCCTGCATGAATAGGGTGGACATGCTGGCATTTCCTCTACAGAGCTTACAAACTCAAACACATGGACAGAAACAGCAAGTTTTCACTATCACAAAACCTGTGTGAAATCCCAAGGCTATTTCATGGCAACAGTTCCCATCGAGCAGGTTTGGATGTGCAGTTTGGTGAGGGAATATTGGAAACCAGTAATTAGGAGTCTGGGGCCAAAACTCTACCAGTGTATTTGCACTCCTACTGCATCCTGCTGGTTTAAGCCAGGCAATTATGAGCAAATAAATCAGGTATTTTCATTACTGAGTTCCAGTTTCAAGGCAAAAAGTGAAAGGAGGGGAAAGTCCACAAACCAAAACAAAACCAAGGAACACAAAAATTGTAAATAGTTCTGGTATTCCCACAGGAAAACAAAACTCTGGTACCAATTCTGTGCCTTCCTGCTCTGCACAACCCCCCCTGCTCAAGAACTGCCCCTGGAGGTGTCCACAGTGTCCTCTGCAGCACAGAACTGACTCCCATCCCACAGGTGACACATCCCCAGCAAAAAGGACCATCTGACAAACATAAAAGCTACTTAAATACATTCCCTAAAGAATTCTGGGAGCTTCAGAGCAACAGTGAAAGCCACAAAATGTATTTGGGGGTGAAAATAAGAAGAAACCAACTGAGTGAGTCCAGTTTCCCCAGCAGTTTCCCAGTCAGTTCCTCCTGTGGCCATTGTTTTGAATGGAATGCCAAACAAGTGGAACGAAAATGAAAACAGTGTCAGCAGAGTTCCCCTGCAGCAGACAGCAAGGAAAAATATTTACTGCACCCAGTGAGAAAGAAGAAACAAAAAACCCCCAAGCTGAGCACAGACAGCCCTGCAAGTTGTTCCCTCTTTAGAAAGGAGCAACCTGGACAGTCTGAACACAGGAAACTCAGGGGCAAAAAGGAACTTGCTCATCAAAGTCAAGCAAAACTCCACCTCAGTTCAGCACTACAGAGAAACACTTTTCCCAATTAAAACATTTCTTGTTTTCTACTCCGTCCAAAACATGCCATGCTTGGAAAGTTTTGGAGAAATGTGAAGGTGTGCCCTTCTTCCCTGCTCAACATTCCTATTTATAGCTCCCAAACGTTAACAAGGGGGAATAAAATCTCTGCACAGCTGCAGGAAGCCTTTAAACTGCACTTTTTAATGCAGCACAAATGACAGAGCCGCACTCTGTGCGTCAGAGCAGAACTTGACAGGCCCGACAGGCTCCACTGGGGCTTCTACTCCCCTCCTCTCCCTGGGTTTTGTTGGTACCTTCTCTCTTGAGCCCAGAACTGTGTCCAGCTCTGGCCCCCTCAGCACAGCAAAGACAGGAGGGGCTGCAGAGGGTCCAGCAGAGCCCCCAGAGGGACTTTGGGCTCTGGAGCATCTCCCTGATGAGCAGAGACTGCGGGAGCTGGGCCTGGGCAGTGCCGAGCAGGGAAGGCCCAGAGGGACCCCAGCAATGCACACAAGTGTCTCCAGGGGTGGCAGAGGGTGGGCCCAGACCCTGCTCAGGGACAGGGACAGGACGAGGAGCAACGGCCAGAAAGGGAAACACAACAAGTTCCACCCTGGCACGAGGCAGAACTTCTTTCCATGGAGGTGCCAGAGCCTGGCACAGCTGCCCAGGGAGGGAGTGGAGTGTCCTCTCTGGAGCCATCCCAGTGCCACCTGGAGCTGCTCCTGTGCCACCTGCCCCAGGTGACCCTGCCTGGGTTGGGGGACCCCAGAGGGCCCTTCCAACCCTGATTATCCTGGGATGAGCAGCAGAGACCCGGCGGAAGGGGCCGTGAGCTGTGTGTGATGCTGTGAAGGCGGGATGGAAGGCTCGCTCAGGCCAGGCCCGGCGGGCTCGGGGTGTCCGCGCCCCCCTCACCTTCCGCCACGTCCTCGTCGATCGCCCCCTTCACCTGCGAGAAGCACCACTGCAACTCGTTGCTGCCGCCGCCGTCGCCTCCAGCTCTCGCCACCCCTGCGGAGGGAAGGGGGAGATGGCGGTGAGGAGGGAGGGAGGGATGGAGGGAGGGATGGAGGGAGCGCAGCCCGCGCCGACCCCGGCCCGCCCGGCGCCCTCAGGGCCGCCGCGCTCCCGCCTCGCCCCGGGGCCGCCCAGGCCGCCCGGAGCG
>VWZD01006861.1:30880-57220 GCA_013396695.1 Sakesphorus luctuosus
TCCCTGCGCTGTCCCCGCACTATCCCTGCGCTGTCCCTGCGCTGTCCCCGCACTATCCCTGCGCTGTCCCTGCGCTGTCCCCGCACTATCCCCGCACTATCCCTGCGCTGTCCCCGCACTATCCCCGCTGTGTCCCGGTGCTGTCCCGCCCGCGGGAAGGGGCAGCGGTGCCGATGCGGCCGCGGAGCCTCCCGGGCGGCAGCGAGAGCTCCACACGGGGCGGGACCGGCCGGGGAGATCGGCCCGGGGGGCTCCCCGCGGTCAGTCCCGATAAACACAGGGCGAGCCTGTCCCGGGACTCGCTCCCCGGGGCCGGGATGGCGGAGCGGCCGCGCTGGGAACACCCCCGAGGGCGGCTGGTCCGGGGGAGCCACATCGGGCAGCAGGGCTGTGTTGTTGTGTCCCAAAGCTGAGGGAGTTTCCAAAATGGGGTTGGTTGTAGGGAATGCAAGCAGAGGGGTGATGAACAGGCATGGTTAGTTCTGGTCTTGAACACAGGTGGATGAAGAATATCCTCCTTCTTACACATCTTTTAAGGCAAGGGGTTGCCAATTTTGTTTTATTTGTTATCATCTCTCTGCTCTTCTAAGGGAACTTAAGGAGCAAGTTCTGTGCTTGGAAAACTCCAACTTTCCTCTTGCAAGTTGTCCTGTTTGTTATCTGACTGACTTGCACATTCAGCCATACTGATTATCCATCCATATCCATCTAGAAAACTCATGTTATATGTGTGTCATAATTGTGTGGGTACCCAAAAATGGAGAGTATTTCATTTTTGGAAATCCAAACTGTATTTATTTTATTTTTAAATGGACTCAGACTTGAAGTTTTTATTTTTGAAGATTTTATCACTTTGTATTAGTGAGAGTCATTAAAAATAATTAAGTTTATGTGTGCTGTGAGGTGTAGCTGAGCTGCAGACTGGGCCTTGTGCCTTGAAATCTTATTTTGGGTTGAGCTGAGTGCTGGCTGTGTCCTCATACGAGGGGCAGGATTGATGTCACGCTGGTGGCCTGTGTTGGCTTCACTTTTGGTGACAGCTCCTGGTCATGAATCAGGTTTGTGCCTGGAACATCCAGGGAGTCTTTAACAAGAAACATCACTTTGCAAGTTCAGTAAGAACCCAGTGGAAGCCCAATATTCTTACCAGCTGTTCTGTGTGTGTCGTGTTGCTGTGATGGTGAGCTGAGTGTTATGGGGGAGTTGTAGAAATAAATAAAACTCTTGTCTCTGTTTTGAGTCTGTTTGGGGTGTTTTCAGCCTTCCAGGAGTGCCTGTGGGAATGCAGAGCAGAGCTGGTGCTCTGGGGGACAGCTGGAGTCTGTCCATGGGAGCTGCAGCCCCAGTCCCTGGGGATCCAGGTGAGCCCACGGACAGGGCCAGGTGAGTCCACGGACAGGGCCGGGTGAGTCCACGGGCAGGGCCGGGTGAGCCCACGGACAGGGCCGGGTGAGCCCACGGGCAGGGCCGGGTGAGCCCACGGACAGGGCCGGGTGAGCCCACGGGCAGGGCCGGGTGAGCCCACGGGCAGGGCCGGGTGAGCCCGGTGAGCCCACGGACAGGGCCGGGTGAGCCCACGGGCAGGGCCGGGTGAGCCCACGGACAGGGCCGGGTGAGCCCATGGGCAGGGCCGGGTGAGCCCACGGGCAGGGCCGGGTGAGCCCACGGACAGGGCTGGGTGAGCCCACGGGCAGGGCCGGGTGAGCCCACGGGCAGGGCCGGGTGAGCCCATGGACAGGGCCAGGTGAGCCCACGGACAGGGCCAGGTGAGCCCAGCAGGTGCCTCCAGCCAAAATGGTTGGGCTCTGTCATACACACTCACTCTTAATTCTTACCTTTGAGGTTTTGGGGGTCAGGGGGATTTTTTCCTCCTTTTTTTGTGCACTGATATGGAGTGAACCAGATGCCTTTATATGCCATAAACTCTTGTAAATTAATGAGCGTGTATGATCTGAGTGAGAATCCAAGTGCTGACAAAGGTAAATTGTTTTGAGGATGTTCTGCTAATTTGAAACCTGAAATTAAAATAGCTGATAATTAAGTTAGTCTCTTGAAATGGATACGTGCGTTTGTGCATTTTGTAATATATGCAGTTATCAGCAGCATCTTTTTAAAGTGTTATTTTCTTGTGAAGCACTTAAAAAAAGAGGATTCATACGCAGAATGCACCTGCTGTCATGGATTATATGCAAGTAAGAGGTTAATTAAAGTGAAGAAACTAGTGTGTTTAGATGGGATATTGGTAAGGAATTCCTGGCTGGGAGGATGGGCAGCCCTGGCACAGGTTGGGCAGAGCAGCTGTGGCTGTCCCATCCCTGGGAGTGTCCCAGGCCAGGCTGGACAGGGATTGGACCAACCTGGGATAAATGGTCTGTGATTCTGTCTAACGTTTCCAACTCGAATTCAAAAGAATGTGTTAATAGAAAAAGATTCAGCCCAGTGGGAGCCACTGGGTGTTTTGTAGTTTCTAAACCTGGTTCCAGGTTCCTTTTCCTCCCAGCAGAGCTGCTGCATCCTCTGCCCATCCTGGTGCCCCTCTGGGCTCTCCAGCAGCTCCATGTCCTTGCTGCGCTGGCCCCAGGGCTGGGGCAGCTCTGCAGGGGGGTCTCACCTGGGGGGCAGAGGGACAGAATTCCCCCTGCCCAGCTCCATGTCCTTGCTGTGCTGGCCCCAGAGCTGGCGCAGCTCTGCAGGGGGGTCTCACCTGGGGGCAGAGGCACAGATCCCCCCTGCCCTGCTGCCCACGCTGGGGACCAGCCCAGGGCACGGGGGGTTCTGGGACAGGAGTGCTGGGCAAGTTTTCCCTGCTCAGCTCCAGGTGCGCGGGGGGCCCAGGCAGAGGGTGTTGCACAAGGGGTGAGTCTGATGCTTTCCTAGAATTCCCAGAACTGAGGCACGGAGTGGCTGTTCCCCTTCAGTGGGTCAGTGCCGGGGACTCGGCAGTTGCACTAAAAGAAAGTGACGTTCTGCTCTTGCCACACTTTGCAAGGAAAGTTCCGAGAGCGAAGTTTCCAAGTGTTCCCCGGACACAGGATCCCCCCGGCAGCTGCTCCGGGCCCCTCTCTGGCTGGGAGGCGCTGCCAACCCCGCGGCAGTTGTTCCTCAGCGCACTTTGCATTCCCCGTTCAGGATTCACAGAGCCCTGAGCGCTGCCTGGGATCTCTCCCTGCTCTTGCTCTGCAAACAGGGCGTGCTGGAAGGGGAGCTGCAAAAACCACGGGGCAAGCAGTGGAAATAGCACTTATCCTGACGGGAAGTACAGCTGGTGGGCACGGAGAGTCAGGTTTCATTAAGAGATACAAATCACACGCATATCACGTGCTAATTGACATCAAAACACCTGATTATTCTTAGGTGAGAAGCGCAACAGATTTTTTTCCCATGGAGTTTTTGTCAGCCTTCCAAACTTTGGAGAAAACCTGTGGTTTGGCAGTCAGTGGGTTGCCTTCTTAGCCCTGTATTTGGCCATGGTACCTGTATGGTGTATAAACATGTTCTTACCCCTGTGGTGCATAAACACACCCTGCAGTTTGTGTTTCTGCCCCAGCGTGTGGTACCTGTCCCAGCACTGAGAGCACAGAGCCCACTCCCTCTGGAATACTGTCCTTTACACTCCCTTTTGCCATAGCAAGGACTCCTTGCATCCAAGCCCCTCAGCAGCATTCCTTTTTCATACCCAGAAATGTCCTTATCCTCGTGGTGGAGCTTTTCCCTTGGCCCCTGCTCTCTGAGGCGCCCAGTCCTCTGGCAGTGCCATCACCATCCTGGCTGCCACCAGCCTGTCCCGTGCAGAGCTCGCTGGGACGTGCAGCCACCTCTGCCAGCCTGGCCCCAGCTGATCCATGACCCTGGAAAGGGAGCTCTTCCAGGAAGGGCCTTTTTCCTGGCACGCTGCATGTGTGTGTTCTGGAGAGCTCCAGGGGCGGGAGGGATGAGGGCATGTGCTCTGCTCTCTATTTCTGGCAGCAGAGGCACAGAGTGCCCTCTTGGTCACATTTGTTGTCCTGCTTTCCTGGTGGCATTTCCAGGTGTTCCACACAGTTGTCAGAGAGGCCAGAGTTTGGGAAGGGAGGAATCACAGAGCCCTTTGACAGCCATGGTGAACATGGGAATGTCAGTTTTAGATGTCTGAAAGCAGTGATGGTTTTTTTTCTCCCAAAATAGAAACAAAAGAAACTCTCTGATAGCTGAATCACCTCCTGACTGAAGAAAGTGTCTGTTCTATTGTGTTCTCCATGCTCTGATCCAGTAATTGCTCTCTGGCTTTATAAGGAAAGATCTTGAGCTCACCCAACACCCCGGGCAACTTCTCCGCACTCTGGGAGCACTTCTGAAGAAATCACTTTTTGAGTTGTGTCAGAAACGTTGCTGCTTGCAGAGGATCTTGGGAATGGTCCCTTCATCTGCCTGGTTGAGGAGCCACGAGAACTGCGGGTTTGGAAATGGTTTTGCCTGTCACTCAGCCCAGGGCAGGGCTCACATCTCATTCAGTGCAGTACATTGCTGTTCCACACAGCAGGAGTTGGTGGTGACTAAGGTGAAGTTTGGACATTACTCCTGGTTTGGCCCAGTTTGTGGAGACTGGGAAAATAACGAGTGACTTTCCCTTTCCCTTTTCTCTCTTGGGCACCTTTACCATATTGCAGGCAGCTTTGCCAGCCTTGCTGGCAGGAGTTTTAACTAATGCTTTACTCTTCTTATTTTGTCTTGTTTCCGTCCACGTGGGCTCAAGGCTGCGAGTTTGTTCTGTGTTTGCTGGAGCTCTACATCAGCTCCAGCACACTCTGGTCTCCCTTTCCAGCAGGTTCCTCCTCCTGCATGAAATCCTCTGCTGTCTCCCTTCATCCCACAGCCTCTGGTTGTGCCTCGGTGGCCAAACCCTTGTCTGAAAGTGGGTGACCCAGTTTCTCCACGTGCCACTGTCTGCAGTGTCAAAGCTCTGCCTGTTCCCCCATCACTCCAATACAGGTTGTTTGGGCCCTTCACAGGGGCCTGATTTTCAGCTTCTTCCTTCAAAAATGAAATCCTTCGCCTGGATCCTCTTTCCTGGCTCCTGCTCACAGTATGACTACAGAAATGTTGTGGTTGATGGTGAAGGGCAGCAGTTGCTTTGGATTCTCCTTGGAGGTGGGTTACAACTCAGGGACATTTAGCAAAATCTTCTTACACCAATTCTTTGTGGGTTTGCAGCTGGTTTTGCTCTTTCTTCTGATTTGGCTCTTACAAGTAACTTTAAGGCATAAAGAACATGAAGTCTGGCTCTGGACATGCTCTGGGGGAATGTAATGAGGTGGTCATCGCTTCAGTCAGAGCCACCCTTAATTTTTAGTCCTGAGGTAGAATCACAGAATCATTGGGGTTGGAAAAGCCATCAGGTAACGTCCCTAGAACACCTCCCCTCCATGCCCTTCCCATGCAGTTTTCCATGTTACTGAGCACTGTGGGGGGTTGTGGTTTATTTGCCTGAAAGCCAGGAATTCTGTCTTGTTTCCAACCAGATTCATCTCAGTTAAACTTTGAGGTTATTACTACCTTTTTCACAGGTTTGTTGTCCTGCTCAGCCCAGTCCCTGCCAGTTTGCCCCAGGGCTGGTTCATGGCATTGCAGAGCTTCCATCTGCTTTCCCAATGGGAGCTGCTATTGGGAGGAACCAGGTGTGCCATTGTAATCCTTCAGGTTAAAATGGGAGTCAAATGTTTTCAACCTTGTTACTGTAAGAAACCCCAGATAGCTCTGTGCCTTGCCACTGCTGTGCTGTCTGATTTTGGTTTCTCCCAGTTTCTCCCAGCTTCCCCCAATACACGGTGTGGTGTCTCTTCCCTAAACAGACTTTGGGTTGGGGACACTCGGTGTCACTTCTCTGTGCCGTGCTGTCCATCAGAGAGAGCCCTTTGAGCTTTTTAACACCTCTACAGTGATGAACTATGAACATCTTGCCAAAGGATTCATTTTCCAGTTACCTTTGTATTATAAATGAATGGAATTGCTCATCCCTCTGCTCCTCTTGGATTAAAGTGACATGATCTCGATCTGGAGCTGCAGAGAGTGGCTGTCAGGCACAGCAGAGGGTGACTCATGTCTGTGACAGCAGATTTCTGCTCGCTGACACTTCCCTAAATGTCAGAGTCTCATTCCCACCCCTCCGCAGCTGCTCTGCTCTCCAACTTCAATTAAAACTCCGGAATAATTCCAAACTTTCTGGGTTTGTCCAGCCTCACCCACATTTTAATTGCAACCTGTGCATTTTCCTCTGGAGAAGGGAAGTTATAAACCTGTCCCAGCAGAGCTGTGAGTCAGTGCCTTGGCATGGTGTGGTGTGGGCACTGCACTCCCTGGGCTCTGCCTCAGTGCTCACCCACCCATGGGCACAGTGTGGGCACTGAACTCCCTGGGCTCTGCCTTGGTGCTCACCCACCCATGGGCACAGTGTGGGCTCTGCCTGAGTCCTCACCCACCCACAGGCACAGTGTGGGCATCCAGGGCTTGCTCCTCCACTGGGCTCTCCTGCCTGAAACCAGTGTCGGGGCTTAAGGTGGGATGGAAAGGAAAAGAAACCCTTCTCTTTGCAAAGGAAATGTTTGAATTCTAATGGGAACACTCCAGTCAGGAGAATACCTATTTAGTTCATAGAATCATAGAATATCCTGAGCTTGAAGAGACCCCCAAGGATCAAGTCCAACCTCTGTGCCTGCCCAGGACACAACAACAGTCCCACCCTGTCCCTGTCCCATTGTCCAAACCCTCCTGGAGCTCTGGCAGCCTTGGGGCTGTGCCCACTGCCCTGGGGAGCCTGGGCAGTGCCCACCACCCTCTGGGGAAGGACCTTTCCCTGAGATCCCACCTGACCCTGCCCTGGCACAGCTCCAGCCATTCCCTGGGTGCTGTCCCTGCCCTGGCACAGCTCCAGCCATTCTCTGGGTGCTGTCCCTGCTCACACAGAGCAGAGGTTGGAGCTGCCCCTCTGCTGCCCCTTGGGAGGAGCTGCAGACCCCAGTGAGTCTCCCCTCAGCTGGGAGCAGCTGCAAGGAGGGGCCCTCAGACCTGTGTGTGGGATCCACATCAACATAGGAAATGGCATTTTTTCTTGATGTAGCTTTTCTAGTTGGAGATAGTGAAGGCTTGAGTGAAGGTTATTTTTTACCATGCTGCTTCCAGGCTGTGATTTCAGGAGTATCAAAAGCCAAAAGGGCCATATGGGCCAGATTCTGGGCTTAAAAATAAACAAGATTAACAAGCCCTTCTTGTTGGCTGCTGCAGGAAATGCACGTCCCAGCAGCAGGGCCAGAGCACAGCCCTGGGCTGCTCTGCTTGCCACGCTTTGGCTTGGGCAGAGTGTTCAGCAGAGCTCTCAACCAGTGGGAGGGTTTGGGGAGGTGGGACTGAATAGGACAAGGGGCAATGTCTTAACCTGAAGGAGGGCAGGGTTAGATAGATACTGGGAAGGAATTGCTGGCTGGGAGGGTGGGCAGGCCCTGGCACAGGTGCCCAGAGAAGCTGTGGCTGCCCCATCCCTGGGAGTGTCCCAGGCCAGGTTGGACAGGGCTTGGAGCAGCCTGGGCTGGTGGGAGGTATCCCTGCCCATGGCAGGGGTGGGATGGGATGGGCTTTGAAGTCCTTCCAGCCCAAACCATTCTAGGATTGATGATTCCATAACTGAAATGTTGAAACCTTTTCCCAGGCAGGTGAGTGTGCTGCCCTACCCTTTGCTGAGCAGGGTGATGGTAAGTTTGGTTGGCTTCCAGACACATCATCCTCTTAAAATGTTGGGGTTTTTTTCAGTAAGTTTTAAAAGTATATTTGAAATAACAGAAGAGTGTTCTGGCTGTAGTGAAATAATGGAGAAAATTCAGTGTTGAAGCAAGAACCACTAACATATGGTGGAGCTAAATTGGGTTGGAAGGCTCCAAAAGAATCCTTGAGATGTTGGTGGATGTTGGTAGCAGAATATGTTACTACAGGCCCCATTAGAGTGAAATCTTAAGGATTGTAAAACTCTTCTATCTCCAACCAGTGTCCCTGTGCCCCTTGTAGCAATAATGGCGTGTGAAGGGAGCGAATTCCAAACCAGGGGCAGCCACCACGTGTGTTGTGGATATTTATATTGCCCCACTGAGGCACTCCAGGATGGGCAGTGGAGACAGGACCATGGTCTGTGGGCAGGGAGGGGCTGTGGGCCAGGGGGGCTGTGTGGGACAGAGTGTGGGCCAGGGGGGCTGTGTGGGACAGACTGGGCCAGGGGGGCTGTGTGGGACAGTTCTGTGACACAGAGAGCTGTGGCACTGAGGGTGCTTTGTGCTCCAGCCTCGTGTCCCACAGAGAGCTGCTGTCCCTGTGAGTGAGCTGGTGCCACACCAGCTGAAGCCATCAATGCCCCCAGTGATGCCAGGGAGGTCGGGGCACGGCTGTGTGTCCTCCTGGAGCCCTCACAAATCCCTGTTATCCCAAACACGTGTGCAGTTGGGCAGCAGTGTGCCACGAGCTCACACACATGGGGCACGTCTTCCAGAATGGGAAACGAGTTGCTGTGAAAGAAAAGAACGAGAATGTTGTTGCTTATAGTTACAATTTGAGCTGTAAAACGTGGGAGGAAATAAACTCACGAGCCTTTAGATGTGTCCTGGGCTCCAAGTGCTGTGGGGACAGCCTGGGAGTGTTCCTGGGAGTTAATGCTCAGTGTCCTGCTCAGGTACAGGGGTGGGAGGAGGAAAAGGGGCTGTCCTGGCTCGGGACACCCCGAGCTCATCACAGGTCCTGAGCTACACAGCAGGAGCCCTGAAACATTCGTCTGCCAGAACAGGGAATATCCCAGATAATCTCAGCAGGGTTGGAGGGCTGTCACTGCAGTGTTGTTATGTGGTGGGCACTGAGAGTGTTGCTTACCTGTTCCTGCCTGAGCTGCCCAGCCGAAGGAGGGTCTGTGGGCTCCTGTCCTGCCTGCTGACAGGGGCTGGGGCTGTGTCCTCAGGGAACAGCACGAGCTGTTACACACAGGCTGGCACTGGGACGGGTGCCAGGGCAAACAGCACTGCAGGGAACGGCACATACGTGTGCTGAGGGGCTGGGTCAGTTATTTCTGCTGCCCTGTATTCCTTGCACAAGCTTATGAAGTGTTTGCAGCCACTTCCCAAGTAGGATTGCTGATGGAAACAGAACATCCTGCTCCTAAAGAGTACAGGTGTTATTAGGAGTGCAAGTTGTCTGTACTATTAAACTATTTTAAGTCATAATTGCAATGGGAAGCCTTTTCCATTGATTCATTTACCTTTCAATGTCATAAAAGCTGCAGCTAAGGTATACCCATAAAAAGCCCCTATTAATGTTGGTTAGTTGTATTACAAGCCCTAGCTGGTTACCTGGGCAGGCACAGTCTGGAAGCTTGGCTGTGATGGGAGCCACTGGGTTCCAGTTCATCTCTCTTTGCTTTGTTGTCAGCCTGATGGGGTTACACTCCATGTGGGATATACGTTTTAGCTGTACCTTCAACTTATTGCAGTGTTGCACCACAGTGTTTCCAAATTTTAACCTTTCCTCTTTTTCCTCATGCCCATATTTTTGTCAGAACTCTCCTCTTCTTGTGTCTGGGCTCCTGGAGCCTTTGCCTTCGTGGTGAGCAAGGGCAAGCAAACACCCAGGGCTCTGGTGTGGAGGGGCTGTGGGGCTGAAAGGATGGGGAAGGCTGGGTTGGAGTTTGATCACACCCAGAGCTCTGGTGTGGAGGGGCTGTGAGAGTGAAGGGAAGGGGAAGGCTGGGTTGGGGTTTGATCACACCCAGAGCTCTGGTGTGGAGGGGCTGTGAGAGTGAAGGGATGGGAAAGGCTGGGTTGGTGTTTGATCACACCCAGAGCTCTGGTGTGGAGGGGCTGTGAGAGTGAAGGGATGGGGAAGGCTGGGTTGGGGTTTTATGCACCATCAGTGGTGTGGGACGAGCTGTGCATGTGTCAAACAACCCTGTCCTGCTGGTGGGGCTGGCTCAGGGTGTGCCCTGCTGGCAAAGGTGTGCAAGCATTTCACAGCTGCTCTGCAGACCAAACCCAGCCATCACACTCCTCACTGTACAGATCTTCTGTTTACAGACCTTTTGTTGTCAGAGGAATGTCAGAAATTCTTGAGGCATCCCCAGAAAGCCCCAGATCCTGTGGAGGGCTCCAGCCCTGAGCACAGCCCCAGGGGAGCAGTGAGAAGCAGCCAGTGAAATGATCTCGGTTACAAGGTACTGGAAAACACCTTCCCATGGAGAGCTGGAAAGCCCTGCCCTGAGCCGCGTTCTGAGCGATGGCTGCCAATCCAGATTAATTTGGAGTTGCTCTTGGCTTTCTCTCCATCTCTGCAAACCTCTCAATCACTTCTGTGCACAAGTACTGGGTTCCCATCCCAAATTCAGCGCTGGGTTTCAGGCACTCTGATATAAACTGAAAGAGAAGGTGTTTTCCCTCTAATCAAAGGAAAGTTGTTCTCTCCAGAGATTCTAAAGACGTGGGAGGCAGTGGGGTGGGTTGAGATTACTAATAAGCCCTACACCAAAGTCTCTTTATGGCAGAAAATTTTTTATAGGAAGTTGAGCTGCTTAAAAGTCAGAGAAGGAAAACTTTGAAATAGGAAGCCATGGGATGCATTTCAGAACATGTGCTGACCTAGGGAAGAAGGTGCTTACAGGGACACCCTGCAGGAATGAGAGGAGTTTCTCTGGAAACCTGGGAGTGCTTCTTCTGCCTGAGAAATCAGAAGGGAATTCCTGTTCCTGCTGGAGAGATGGAACTGGGGGGAGGGGGGGGTTGAAAAAGCTGCAATCCCCCACCTGGGCTACTGAAAACTTCTTGTTTTTGAGGAACTGGGAGAGTTTGATGCCTCTTTGTGAAGCCACCTGCCTGGGAACAGCTTAGCAGCTCCTGGGGAGGTGTTGTAGCTCCTGCCTGTGCTCCTTCCAGCCCATGGCTGTTTGGTAGGTGCCAGCAGAGGGTGCTGAGATGTGGAGATGGCAGAACAAAATACCTGCCCGAGGGTGCCCAGGGATAACAGGTGTGGATGAGACAGTGGAGCAGGTCTGGGCACAGCAGGATGTCCAGAACTGGCAAATACCTGCACTCTGTTGGGGATGTCTGGGAGGGCCAGGCTGTCCCTGGGGAGGGCTGTGACTGTGGATGTGCTGCTCAGTGCTGCTGAGGGCTGGGATGGGCTGAGTTCTGCTGTCAGCTCAGAGGGCTGGCCTTGTCCCTGCCCTTTTCCCATCCTGCTGCAGCTCTTTGCCCTTGCCCCAGCTCCCAGGGACAGGTTATGGAGATTGATGCCTGTCCTTGTCTGCAGCAGCCAGGCCGTGGTGGTGACTCCCAAACTGCTCAGTACAGTGCCAGGAACAGGAGAGATGTGCACCCCGAGCCTGTGTGCAACCACATGGAAAATGGAGCTGGCTGTGGGAATTAGGAGGTAATGCCAACAGATCCCTCCTCATTTGGGGCATGTCTGGGTAGTTCAGATCAATTCAGCACTGCTTAGGCTGCATGAATTATGGGCACCACGTGCTCAAATCTTACCTTGCCCTGCACAGTGGCACAAGCAGGGGCAGTGGGGCTGGTGTGTCACTGCTGGTGTGGCCAAGGGCCAAGGGCCAAGGCCAGAGGGGTGAGGGTCAGAAACCCTGGGTCACCATAACCCCAGGGATGCTCCAGGCTGGGGCAGAGGGGCTGGAAAGCTGGGAAAGGCCCTGGGGGGCTGTGACAGGGGCTGGGCATGAGCCCAGGTGTGCCCAGGGGGGCAAGAGGCCAATGGTCCCTGGGCTGTGCCAGCCCCAGTGTGGGCACGGCCCCAGGGCAGGGACTGTCCCAGTGCTGGGCACACCTGGAATCCCATGGCCAGTTCAGGGTTCCTCAGTTCAGGGAGGACATGGAGGGGCTAGAGTGTGTCCAGGGCAGGGAGCAGAGCTGGGAAGGGGCTGTAGCAGCAGGAGGGGCTGAGGGAGCTGGGGGGGCTTAGCCTGGAGCAAAGGAGGCTCAGGGGGCATCTTCTGGCTCTGCAATCCCTGCCAGGAGGGGGAGCCGGGACAGGGGGTCGGGCTGTGCCCCAGGGCACAGGGACAGGAGGAGAGGGCACGGCCTCAGGCTGGGCCAGGGCAGGGGCAGGGGGGATAATGGGGAAATTCCTGTATGGAAAAGATTGTCCATCCCTGGCACAGCTGCCCAGGGCAGGGGGGAGTCACTGTCCCTAGAGGGGTTTAAAAGCCCTGTGGATGTGGCACCTGGGGACATGGGACAGGCAGTGGTGGCCTTGGCAGTGCTGGGGGGGCAGCTGGACTCGATGGGCTCAGAGAGCTTTACCAGCCTAAATGACTCGGTGAGTTTCTGACTCTCAGGTTGTGTTTACATGGATAAGGCAGATCTGGCTCACTCTGGGATGTGGGAAGGTCACACGGGGTGTTACCTACAGCTCTGGTCAGGTAGTTTTAAATATTGATTGGAGTTTTCGGGTTTGTGTGTTGATTTATTTTGAGCTACTCAACACTCACAAACTCACATAAATACACTGTTATCCATCCAGCAAGTTTAACATCCAGACAGTGCTTAAAATATTTTGGTTTTGTTTTTGGTTTTTGTTTTTTTCTTTGCAGTGCTGTAGTTTCCTTTGTATGTCACTGACTTTTGGCTGTGAGCTCTGGGATTCCCTTGGCACTGCTGGGACATTGGTTAAAGCAAAGCCTCCTGCACCCAACCTGTTCTCTGGAATCAGACAGGAAGGCAGCTGCAAACACCAAAGTTTTGGGAGAAGTTTAGCCCTTGGGCTTTCAAATATTCAGGATTTTCCTGATGTGCCACTTTTAACGTGTTGCAAATGTTTGTTTTATTGCACAGCACAATTGGTGCTCAACTATTGTGTGTTTCAGTTTGTTGGTTTGTTTTGTAAAAGACGGGCAGATTTTTCCTGTTTGCTGCCCTTGTCTCTTGGCTGTGAGTGCTCCTGCTGGAACATCTCGGGGGTGGTCCTGGGCCACCGCTGCAACAGGGACATTAACGCCCACCCAGTGCTACCCCTGCCATGGGCAGGGACACCTCCCACCAGCCCAGGCTGCTCCAAGCCCTGTCCAACCTGGCCTGGGACACTCCCAGGGCTGGGGCAGCCACAGCTTCTCTGTGTGTAGAAAGAAAACACTTGGAATGGGAAGGACTTTTCAAACACTTTCGAATTTTTACTATTTTTTAACACTCTGTTGCTTGATATTATACATGAGAGATACAGAACCTCCAGATCTGGGGGCAAAGGCGATTTAATTCTCATTGAAATGGCTGGGTTTGGTTTCCTGTGACTTTCCCTGACAGCTGGAAATTAAAGAAATCTCGGTTTTTCCTGCAGCACGTCCCCACTTGGTGGCACCGTTGTTCCTTTTTACCCCAGACTTACAACCGGTTTTGAATGGAAACTACTTAAACTTTTGGGGTCTCTCAGAAACAGCTTCTACAGACGAATGAAAAGAGGAACAAGTAGGATTTTTTTTAATGACTACAAAATTACGGAGATTTATCCTATTGGACAGGATGCTCTGGGTCATGTTTTTTCATCTTTCTTCCAAGCAAAAGATGTGTAAAACACAGGGAAATGTGTCTGAACCCATTTCCAAGCATTCCCATACTCCGAGTCTGTGAGTAGAATACTGATAGAGGAGGAGTGTTTTGTATGGAAATGCTCCATCACAAGGGAAAGGGTAAGGATTCATTTGGATACCCTGTCAGAGTAAAGGCATAATTGCTGCCTGCTAATTCAGGGATGGGTTAATAACCACAGGATGGCAGAGAAGACAGGCAGCATGGCTGGCTGAAAACAGAAAATCCCTAGGATATCCATTCATATTCCTGTTTTCCTCCCTGCCCCTTCTCCTGTGTCCCTGTTTCGGTGTGTACCAAGTGAGGCCTCACCCCCCAGTGCCACGTGCTCTGTGGGCACAGACCAGGGTGCCCAGAGAAGCTGTGGCAATGTATGTGGCTGCCCCATCCCTGGGAGTGTCCCAGGCCAGGTTGGACAGGGCTTTGAGCACCCTGGGCTGGTGGGAGGTGTCCCTGCCCATGGCAGGGGTTGTCACTGGATGGGCTTTAAAGTCCTTTCCAACCCAAACCATGCCAGGATTGGATGATTCTTTTCCCAATCACTCTTCCTGCAGGTGACCTGGGTTCAGGTGCACAGTCCCAGACAGGCCCAGAGGACGTTCACCTGAGGTGCCCAAGGACAGGATCAATCTGAGGTGCCCAAGGACAGGATCAATCACTGATTTGTTCCCTTGGATCCTGTTGCTGGGGATCCCCTTGGTTCTGGAACCCTGTGTAGGGAGCTGCAGGTACCCACATGTTAATCTTGCTTCAATGCATCAGTTTAGCATTTTTATTCCAAGCTGGCTGGAGTAAATTGGGTTCTTGCTCCCCTAATTAAGTATTGAATGGGAAGTGTCTGATCTGCACAGATACAGAGGACTTGTTGCTGCTGGAGACACTGAGCTGAGTGATGAGTTCAGCATTGGGCTGATCCTTTCCAGAGCCACCCTGTGCTGTGATTGACCCTTCAACACTGAGCATCGACCACATGAATCAATGTGCTCTCAGCAGCTGTCCCAGTGCATTTGTCTTGTCAGCCTCGAGGGGCTGTGGGACTTCCTGGCACAGCACATGGAGAGTTGTTCCTGGGAAAATCCATTGGGGACACAAAGGGAAGTCATAGACCCAGCTGCAGAAAGATCTAAAAGCAGCTGCATGCCCATGTTCAGGGCTCAGGAGCATCTGGGTGATGTTCTCAGTCATGTGGTTTAGGTTTAGACAGTCCTGCAAGGAGAGGGAGTTGGACACAATGATTCTTATGGGTCCCTTCCGACTTGAAATGTTCTATGACTGTATTCCCTCTCCCAGTTTTCCATCTCCCTCTTTCAATCACATAATCCCAGGATCACTGAGGTTGGCAAAGCCCTCCCAGCCCATGGAGCCCACCCTGTGCCTGATGCCCACCTTGGCAAAGCCCTCCCAGCCCATGGAGCCCACCCTGTGCCTGATGCCCACCTTGGCAAAGCCCTCCCAGCCCATGGAGCCCACCCTGTGCCCGGTGCCCACCTTGGCAAAGCCCTGCCAGCCCATGGAGCCCACCCTGTGCCTGATACCCACCCTGGCAAAGCCCTCCCAGCCCATGGAGCCCACCCTGTGCCCGATGCCCACCTTGTGCCCGATGCCCACCTTGTCCCCCAGCCCAGAGCACTCAGTGCCATGGCCAGTCCTGCCTTGGGCACCTCCAGGGCTGGGCACTCCAACCCTCCCTGGGCAGCCCCTTTCAATTCTTAACCACCCAGTGAAAAACCTGTTCCCAAGATCCAACCTGCCCCTGCCCTGGTGCAGCTGGAGGCCGTTTCTCCTTGTCCTATCCCTTGTGGCCTGGGGAAAGAGGCCGCCCCCCAGTGACTCCCCCCTGTCCCTCGGGCCCTCAGCGTTGTGCCCAGGAGGGGATGGGGATGTCCCTGCGTGTGCCGGGGGTTTCTGAGCAGGGCTGGGGGTGTTCGCTCCAGAGGGGTTTTGCTTCTTGCTGAGACAAAGCTGAGCAGAGCTGTGCGGAGCGCTGGGCTTGTTTGCAGAGCTGCCCCCGGCCAGCCCCGAGGGGATGGGCGCGATGCCCCTCTGTGCCACCGTGGGGGGTTCACAGCCCCTTGTGTGGCTCGGGGGCTCCCTGCCCCTTTCCCTGCCGGCCTCCCTTGGGAACAGCCGGCAGTGGGAGGTTTCCCTGCGCGTCCTGCGCTCCCGGAACAGAAGGACCAGCGCGGCGTCTCCGCTGCAACCGGAAAATGCGGTTCGGTACATTTGGGCAGCAGAAGTTGTGGCTAATGGATGCAGGGGGGCGGTGCGGGGCTGTGTCGGTGCCGCCCCTCCGGGGCTGGTACCCACAGTGCCGGCGACAGAGGGCAGTGCCCCCGCAGCGATGGAGAGCCGCGTCCTGCATCTCGCGTCCTGCATCCCGCATCCTGTATCCCGCATCCCGCGTCCCGCGTCCCGCATCTCGCATCCGCATCCTGCATCCCACACCCCGCATTCCGCGTCCTGCATCCCACATCCCTCATCCAACGTCTCGCATTCCGCATCCCACACCCACATCCCACAACCTGCATCCCGCATCCCGTACCCCACACCATGCATCCCACACCCCGCATTCCGCATCCTGCATCCCTCATCCCACACCCCGCATCCTGCATCCCGCATCCCGCATCCCGCACCCCACACCTCGCATCCCACAACCTGCATCCCGTGTCCCACCCCCATATCCCGCATCCCCCGCGCTCCTGAGCCAACATGTCCTTGTCAGGTTTTTAATAAAGGCCCCGGGACTCTCCTCCACCTGTTCCTGCCTGACCGTCTGCGGTGCATTAAATGCCCGGCCCGGCCAGAGCTGCTGCCGGCAGGGGTGGCTTTAATGTTTGTTCCTCACGCTGCAAAAAGCAATAATAAGAAGAAACCAACCGAGGGAAAAACATTTCCCTAAATTATTTTTTTAATTAGAAACTTATAAAAAATTTTCTTATTAAAAAGTAAAGATTTAAACTCCACAAACAGGTTTTAGCTGTTTAGAATGAAATGACCAAGAAGTGACAAGTCTTCCCAGGCAGCTGTAATGAAATATTAATTGGATAAAAGCTTTAATATAGATTTTAAAAGCAGCTTTTTTCCCTTTAATATAACATATTATAGCTGGAAAGTGTTCTCATCCGCCGCTGTAAGAGCAGATAAGAACCTGACTTTGTGCCACTGTGGACATTTCCTACTGGTCCTTCAGTCATTATTTATAGGAGGAATTAAGAAAGAATTAGGAATGGAACAGAAGAGGAAATGCAAAAGACAAATCAGAGGAGAGAGATCAAATCAGCAAGAGGTTGGGTGTGATAAAGCAGAAGTGCTGGACGATGAAATGAACTTGGGAGGATTTTGTACCATCTGCTCTCAACAGAAAAATGCATAAATTCACTCCTGATTTGTTTCAGCACAGAAACATGAAAATCAGCCTTTTGGTTCCTGCATGTGCAGTTTTAACCCGGGCTTGACAACCTGAGCCCTTCTGGATCACTTCAGGTCACAAAGCATTCCACAGTACTGGTGGTGAGTTCACAACTCTCAGAGAGGTGGATTAAGTTTGTGTTTTCTTAATGGGGTAAGAGCTACTCGGGGAGAAACACCAGTTCTATTTAGGAGTTTTCTGGAAGGATCTGTACTTGAACAATAACAGCAGCAGAGCTCACAGCAAGGGCAGAGCTGCCTCCGAGCTGAGCCAGGGGTGCTCAGGGCATCTGGGACGTGACAGCCCAACCCAGAGCCTGCAGCTGAGCTGTGGCACAGCTCAGGGTTCAGGAGGTACCTCTAGGTCATAAAATCCTGGAATCTGAGAACGGGTTGGGTTGGAAGAGACCTTAAAGCCCATGCAGTGCCACCCCTGCCATGGGCAGGGGCACCTCCCACCAGCCCAGGCTGCTCCAAGCCCTGTCCAACCTGATTTTGAACCTGATTACCCACAACATCTGTTGTTACAGTAGATTAATTAATAAAGGAAAGTTTATAAATGAGTTTTTATGCTTTATTTCCAAATAAACTCTTTGCAAGTGATCCAAGCAATGAGAGCAGTGGAGGCAGAGGGGATGGGCTCAGCACCTGAAACAGGGAAGTCAGGCTGGGTTAAAAGGGGGCTCTTTTAATGAAGAAATACACGTATTTCATTTCCCTAGGCACTTAATGTCCCATTTTTTCTCTCCCTTCATCCAGGTGCTGTGGAGGGATGGGTAGAGGAAAGCAGAGCTGAAGCATTTGCTGCTCCAGCCCTTCCAGGCCCCCGTGGCTGTGTGTGTGTCCTCAGCACAGCCCCTCTGTGCCCCCTGCCCTCCCCAGCCCTCCCCTCTGTGTCCCCCTGCCCTCCCCAGCCTCCCCTCTGTGTCCCCTGCCCTCCCCAGCCCTCCCCTCTGTGTCCCCCTGCCCTCCCCAGCCTCCCCTCTGTGTCCCCTGCCCTCCCCAGCCCTCCCCTCTGTGTCCCCCTGCCCTCCCCAGCCTCCCCTCTGTGTCCCCTGCCCTCCCCAGCCCTCCCCTCTGTGTCCCCCTGCCCTCCCCAGCCTCCCCTCTGTGTCCCCTGCCCTCCCCAGCCCTCCCCTCTGTGTCCCCCTGCCCTCCCCAGCCTCCCCTCTGTGTCCCCTGCCCTCCCCAGCCCTCCCCTCTGTGTCCCCCTGCCCTCCCCAGCCTCCCCTCTGTGTCCCCTGCCCTCCCCAGCCCTCCCCTCTGTGTCCCCCTGCCCTCCCCAGCCTCCCCTCTGTGTCCCCTGCCCTCCCCAGCCCTCCCCTCTGTGTCCCCCTGCCCTCCCCAGCCTCCCCTCTGTGTCCCCTGCCCTCCCCAGCCCTCCCCTCTGTGTCCCCCTGCCCTCCCCAGCCTCCCCTCTGTGTCCCCTGCCCTCCCCAGCCCTCCCCTCTGTGTCCCCCTGCCCTCCCCAGCCTCCCCTCTGTGTCCCCTGCCCTCCCCAGCCCTCCCCTCTGTGTCCCCCTGCCCTCCCCAGCCTCCCCTCTGTGTCCCCTGCCCTCCCCAGCCCTCCCCTCTGTGTCCCCCTGCCCTCCCCAGCCTCCCCTCTGTGTCCCCTGCCCTCCCCAGCCCTCCCCTCTGTGTCCCCCTGCCCTCCCCAGCCTCCCCTCTGTGTCCCCTGCCCTCCCCAGCCCTCCCCTCTGTGTCCCCCTGCCCTCCCCAGCCTCCCCTCTGTGTCCCCTGCCCTCCCCAGCCCTCCCCTCTGTGTCCCCCTGCCCTCCCCAGCCTCCCCTCTGTGTCCCCTGCCCTCCCCAGCCCTCCCCTCTGTGTCCCCCTGCCCTCCCCAGCCTCCCCTCTGTGTCCCCTGCCCTCCCCAGCCCTCCCCTCTGTGTCCCCCTGCCCTCCCCAGCCTCCCCTCTGTGTCCCCTGCCCTCCCCAGCCCTCCCCTCTGTGTCCCCCTGCCCTCCCCAGCCTCCCCTCTGTGTCCCCTGCCCTCCCCAGCCCTCCCCTCTGTGTCCCCCTGCCCTCCCCAGCCCTCCCCACTGTATCCCCTTCCCTCCCCACTGTATCCCCTGCCCTCCCCAGCCCTCCCCACTGCTCTGGGTGTTTGCAAACCGCTCTCTGCTCCCTTCCCTCGGGTGCTGCTCAGCCTGCAGCCTCTGGCCCTGCTGGGAGAAGGGGGCTGTGCTCAGAAAGGGGACAGTCCTCCCTCCCACTGCCCTTCCCTCCTGGAGGTGCCTGATCAGACCATGGTCAGCTCTTTTGATGGTCTGGTTGCTAAGGAGGAACTTTTTTCCTCATGGGTGACTTTTGGTGAATTTCTCCTTTAATCTTCTACTCATGTTCATTTGCTTCATGTTGAGAATCTCATTCTAACATTTAAATTTAGTAGATATTAACTGAGTGTATTAACCTTCAGTGTTCTCCTGCCGTGCTGTCACTGCCTCTTTAATGTTTGTGCACTTGGGATTTGATTTTGTGGTCAGATCGTGACTGGGGTTTGATTTCCTGGTCAGATCCCACTTGGGGTTTATTTTGTGGTCAGGTGATGAACCTGCCGTGGTTGCTGGAGGCAGGGGTGGGGCTGGCCTTGCTGGGGCTGTCCCCTGCTCTTGGCATCACAGGTGGCTGGGAACCCTTGAGCTGGGAACTCATCCATCATTCCCTGCTCTTTCACTTTCTCCCCACTTCCAGTGTGGTGATGTTTTCCATGCACAACAATTCAAACCTTGTTAGCAATCAAGGTGCAGCAAGACACCAAACCCAATATTTTACTGCAACTCCAATGTATAATTTTTCTTTTCATCTTCCAGCTCTGTAAGGCTGTCAGAGAGTCGATCAGGTTTCTCTAGAAAGATTTTTTTCCTCAGGAACTGGTGTTTATTTCATGCCATCACACTGCTGGCTTGATTTGAGAGACTGGGTTTTTTTCTCCAAATGGAGCATCCCCTGCTGAATACACATCTGAGCGTGTAGCCCAAAGGGTTGGTGCTGGAAGTAGCTGCTCCCAGAGAATTTAAGCAGAAGAACTGTTGAAAAATCCTTAAAGAAATAAACCATTGGCTCATTAGGACAGTCTTTTACTCTGTGGCAGTTTCAGGAGAGAGAGGAACAGGCATTTAGGCACAACCTGAGCTTTCTCCTGGGAGCAGGGAGGTTGTAAGGCTGGGACAAACACGGGCAGCTGCCTTGGATTCAGCTCCTGAGACTGTAAGAGGTGGTAATTTCCATCTTATATTTGTCCCTAATGAAGATATATTGAGGTGGCCTCAGTATTTCTGGGATTCATCTTTTTTAAAAATTACATTGGCCTTTAGTGAGGTCAGGAATATCAGTCCTTGTCCTTGCTGGGTTTGCTGTGGCTTTGGTGGCGAGGGGAGAGCCCTGCTGAGGGATCAGCACGATGCCTCCCTGCCCAGTCCTGACAGGGGGTGCCACCTGAGTATTCCTGAGGGGCTGGGAAGGGTGGATCCACTGAGCAGGGCTGGGAAAACCAAGGGCAAAGCCCTGAGTGGGCACTGGGCACTGCCATGGGGCAGCTCTGAGGAGCCTCCAGAATTGCTCTTGCCTGCTGGGGAATCAGCTCTTTTTGTGGAAAATCCCCTTTTTGTGTCCTGAGCCCAGGTACTCCCAGAGATCTGGGCTCCCTTTGGCACACAGAGGTGCCTGCCCCGTGCCCCAGCTGGGTGGGAATGGTGTGATCAGGGCTGAGGTGCCCCTTCCCACAGCCACTCCCCAGCACTGCCCCAGGGATGGGACCACCCCACACCAGTCCAGCCACCAGAAACTCTCCCTCCCACCCTCACGAGGGTTTGCTTTAGCACTGCCTTCTGCCCCAGCTGCTCAGGCTGTCACACACACACACAGATGCCCCTTGGCTGAATTGTGCCTTCCCATAGGTTTTCCAATGGCAAGATTAAAGCCAAGGATTAGTAGAGCCAAACCTGCTCACAGAACCCCGTGCAGGGACACCTTCCAGCAGAGCAGGTTGCTCAGAGCACTGGCCAGGCTGTGGTTCCCAGCTCAGCCCTGGGTGTTGGGATCCTTGGCATGGCTGGGCATGGCTGTGGCTGCTCAGCAATCACAGCCAGCAATGCATCCAACTGCCCTGGGGAGTGTTCCGAGGGCAAGGTTCAGGCATTTCCTCCTGCTCAGGAAGGGCTGGGAGATGTTTGGAGCCACTTTTGTTTGAGACTGGATGGACTGAAGGTTCCACTTGTGCTGATGGCATTTCCTTGGCTCAGCTGCCCAATTCAGGGCTGTTTTGCTGCATTTTTAAGCCAGTGTAAATTGGTGCTGCTTTTCTGCAGCCATATGTTCCATCCAGGCTTCATCCTCCTCACCCTGTTTAAATGTGCTTTCCATGAGTGTTTTTGCCTTCTGCAAAAGCACTTTAATATTTCTGTTTACTCTTTTGGAGACAAAATCAATATTTGTTAGATGCAATTATGAGGAATGATGGATGTGCTGTCAGTGGCATGAGAGTACGAAAAATAATATTATGGCACAGGCCTCCTCTTAATAAAGGCAGAGAGGAGATACAAACAGGCTGGCCTGAAAACCCCATCCCAAATAATGAGTGCTGGAATAAACAGGAAGCTTGTCAAGTGTTGGTTTAAATTGGAGTTGATTGCCTGCTCCAGGCTCTAACTGAACATTTGCTTAAATAAGAGTTGAATTTGCTTGGGCTGTTTGTGCCCCTTTGGGTCTGTTTTGGTGATGGTCCCGTGTGTGCCACACGTGGCTCTGCAGCTCTCCAGCACCTCCACAGTGCCAGGCATGGTGCTGGCAGCAGGAGCAGCTCTGCAGGCCCCTCAAGTTCCTTCATTTTCCTTCCATTTTAGTCTTGGCTTAACTCTAGAAGAGGTGGAGGCTCATGGCATTGGCCCACCAAGACCAGCCATGCTTCCCATGCTTCTCCCATGTGATAGGGGACAGAAGGAGAAGAAATTGCTTCAAGTTGTGCCAGGGGAGGCTCAGGTTGGCTATTGGAAAAATTTGTTCATGGAAAGGGTTATCCAGGCCTGGCACAGCTGCCCAGAGCAGAGGTGGAGTCCCCATCCCTGAAAGGATTTAAAAGCCACATGGATATGGCACTTGGGGACAGGGGGCAGTGGTGGCCTTGGCAGTGCTGGGGGATGGTTGGACTTGATGATCTCAAGAGGCTTCTCCAGCCTGAGCAATTCTGTGATTTACAGGCCATGTGTTCACACTGATAAGGGAAATCTGGCTCAACAGAATCAAAATCCCAGCTGGTTCAGGCTGGCAGAGCCCTCTGGGCCCACCAAGCCCAGCTGTTCCCCAGCACCACCAGCCCTCCCCTACCCATGTGCCCACCTCTCCTGAGCTCCTTCGGGCAGGGCTCGGGGCTGGCACTGCCCTCTGAGATGGGCACAAGGAGCGGGGCCAGGCCTGGCTGGGCAGAGTTCTGCTCTCTGGGGCAGGACCAGCCCCTGGGAGCTTGGGGCAGGAACTGATGGGCTGGCATTGCTGCCTGCTGGAGCCAAAGGAGGGGGACACAGCTCCAGTGGGGGCAGGGCCAAACAGGAGCCCAGAGATCAGATTGATGGACCTGCTGCTTTTATCTAATAGCTCATTTTTATTCCTTATCCCTTATTCCTTTACTGCCTCAGAGATCTTACCAAGAAGAGAAACTCAGAATGTGGCTTTGCCAAGGAATGTTCCTGGGATGGGTGAGGGGATGGGGACACTTAACCCAGCTGTGACTTTGCAGGACCTGAATACTTTGTAGGGCCAGTTTGTTTGGGTTGGGTTTTTTTGCCCCCTTCTCTGTGTTCAAGGTTAAACTTTCACTAGAGAGAATGAGTTGGTAGGAGACAAAGAGCACTGCTCAGGAGGGGTAGGGAAGATAAATTTCACAGAAGATTTTCAGCTGCAGTACCTGAAGATAGATCAATATTTTCTATTTGCCTTAGCACTAAGCTTATTTTCCTTCATCACTGAAGAGATACTCACTTGTGCCTTCTACCAGAACATTAAACTGTTCTCTGCTGATAAATGGTTAAGAAAGACAAACAATAGCACTTTCCTGGAGCTGCTTTATCTTGCAGAGCTCCACCAGTCCTTCTGGTGAACAGAAAAACGCACATTTCTGTCTTAACTTCGGGAGCCCCTGCTGGAGCCCCTCCTTGCTGCCTCCCTGCTGGGGAAAACCCAAAGTGCAGCATTTCTGAGAGCCCCTGGGTGTCCTGCCCTGCTCCTGCTCCTCCTGCCTCTCTGGGAACACACCTTAGTGCCCAGCTGGCTGTGCACGTGGCCACAGGGACATGGGGACAGTCTTTGTCTGTCCCTGTTGGACATCAGTGAGAGCTGAGACTGGGAACCAGCTACAGAAGAGCTTAGTGAGCCAATTCACCAGAGCTGGAATTAAGCCTTGGATATGTTGACAAATGCAGAAGCTTAAGGCAAACTGAAAGGCAGAGAGAGCTCAGAACTCCTGATCCCCCCTGCTCTCTGATCCACTTTGTTGTCTGAAACTATAAATGAATCATTAGTACATAAGCTGAAATATGCATTAGGAAGGGGGAATGGCTTCCCACTGCCAGAGGGCAGGGAGAGATGGGATATTGGGAAGGAATTGCTGGCTGGGAAGGTGGGCAGGCCCTGGCACAGGTGCCCAGAGAAGCTGTGGCTGCCCCATCCCTGGGAGTGTCCCAGGCCAGGCTGGACAGGGCTTGGAGCAGCCTGGGCTGGTGGGAGGTGTCCCTGCCCATGGCAGGGGTGGGATGAGATGAGCTTTAGGTCCCTTCCAACCCAGACCAGTCTGGGATTCTGAGGCTCTGTGATAAGAGAGCAGGGCACAATTCCAGCTGTTCCCCAACTGATTCCTGTGAGAATGTGGGTCAGATTTTGAATATGGGAGGACTGAGCATCAGGAAGGGAAAACAACATAAAATATTGGTTCCCAAGTTGTTCCCTGCAAGGTGGTGAAAGTTCAAGGAATAACAGGATGGTGGGATAGTTAAAGACATTACCATAGGTTGTGAAGGATATATATATTCTGGTTTTCACTAATTTTCTGGATTTTATTGAAGGAACCCACTTAAAAGGCCCTGAGTTTAACCCCTCTGGGCCAACAGCACATGACAGAGAGGGAAATGGAGCTGTAGAGCAAAGCAAATTAATCACCTGGTTTAAAAATGGGTTTAAAACACTTGACCCAAGGGCACTTCTCTTTGCAAAGGATGTCAGGGAGCATTTGTTTGCTCCTTCTTTTCAGGGTGTGCCTGCCCTCTGTTAAAGCCAGGGATGCCAGCCCTGCCTGGTGCAGGACCTGCTGGAGGGCTCTGGGCAGGCCTGGTGTCTTCAGAGGGTCACTGAATTTGGGGTGTGGGAGGAATTTTGGATCCTCCTCATTCCTTGGGTTTATACACCTCCTAATTCCAGGCCTGTTTAAACATCTGCACTGGTACTCTCTGACCACCTCCAGGATTTATTTGTATGTAAACTGTGCTTGCAGCTCCCATCTCAGCAAACATTGCACTTTCTTACTGAATTGTGGACATGTTTCTAAAGCAAATCACATTTGTGTTTCTGAGCAGCTTTGCAGCCCTGGCAGATGCAGGGCTGCACAACCAAAGGTAACAGTTTGCAAACCAGAAAGGATTTGTTTTCTGGAGGATGACTTGAACCAAACAAGAGAGAGGATTTAGGTACTTTTCAATGACATTTGGCTCTTTAAACCTAATTTCAGTGAGGAATTCTAGCTGGTCTTCAGGTGCAGGAGCAGAATGTCCTGGAAAGGCAGAGCTGTGTTACTGGCTGGTCTCGGAGCTGCAGAGTCTGAGGGCACACAGAGCTGCTTGTTCAGCTGTGTCTGAGGAGTGACACATTTGTTGTCCCCTCATAGAACTTCGTAGCTCCATAATTACAGCATCAATTCATCATAGTTACGGTTGTCATCAATCTTTGCCAGCAACAACTGATGCAAACACTCACTTGTGAGGGATTTTTGGTTTTGTCTGGAGCTCTCACACACCAGGTGCAGCTCCACCAATATCCTCTGGTTCTGGCTGTTCTCCAGCCGTTGGAGCTTTGCTTTGCCTGCCTGCCCAGGGCTGTGCTCACTGCCCTCCTCCAAAGGGGCTGCGGGAAATCCAGCCCTGCTTTCTGTGGCCATAGTGTGGAGATCTGGGGGTGGGTGAGAAGCTGCTGTGGTGGCCCTGGGCAGGAATTCTGGTGAGCACTGGGAGTGGGAGCCCAGGTCCTGCCCCAGTGTGGAGGCACCGGTGTGGGCATGGGCACCAGAGCTCCACATGGAACAGCTTCCATGGCCATGTGCCCTGGACACCTCCCTGAGCCCAGCCTGGGGGCAGGAAGGGAGAGCTGAGCTGCTTGAGCACATTTCATGGAGTCCCAGAATGGTTTGGGTTGGAAAGGACCTTAAACCCATCCAGTGCCACCCCTGTCATGGGCAGGAACACCTCCCACCAGCCCAGGGTGCTCCAAGCCCGGTCCAACCTGGCCTTGGACACTCCCAGAGCCAGGAAATCCACATCCCTGTGTCTCCTGCATAAAGTGGGGAGGGAGCAGATGAAAAAACAATCCCAAGAGCTCTGTGCTGTGTCCCATGGCCAGGCTCTGGTTCCTCAGAGCTGACAGAGAGGAGGTGGCTGTGCTGTCCCAGCGCTCTGGGGTGGCTGAGGAAGGGTCTGGTGCCAGCCAGGGCCCCCCCTGGCCCTGCAGCCCCTGAGGGCAGCTGAGCCCTGCACGGTGGGCTCCTGCTCTGTGGCACTGGGGCTGCTCCAGGCTGAGAGGGGGGGCACACAGAGCTGCTCACAGAGCTGCAAACAGAGCTGCATTTCCCCAGGGACTGGGAGCAGATGGAGTTTACACGCCTCAGGAAAACAGAACGGTGCAGGCTTTGAGCCTGAGCCAGCCTCACTGAAGGCAGGTACAGTTCTCTTTTGACTTCAGAGCTTGGTGGAGCAGGTCCTTTCCAGGCTGCTTGGGTTTGGTTTGATTGAGAAGAAAGAATCATCTCTGCTGACCACGGTCCATCCCGTTCTCAGAGACACCGAGCACTCCCCAGTGTGTCTGTGTGTGATGTACAAACCATGGCCAGGCACATTTCAGTCCTAAATGGGAGGTGGGTCTTTTGCTTGCTTTGTAAAAGGGAGTGATAATGATTGAAAGACTTAACATCCCTTTGGATTCTGAGACAATCTTCATTTTTGTGATGCCAAGTGTTGTGTGGAGACCTCTGCTCCTCCAAAAGGAGAAGGAAATGCAACTCATCCAGTGGTGTAAAACTGAGAGGGGGTGCCATGGAAAGTACAAATACTGTGTTTGGCTAAAATGGTGCATTCTTATAGTCCTTCCCTCCCCT
>VWZD01006861.1:59558-70349 GCA_013396695.1 Sakesphorus luctuosus
CCTGAGCTTGGCCTGTGGGCAGGATGGGCACAATCCTGGAGTGGTTTGGGTTGGAAGGGTCCCCAAAGCCCCCCCAGTGCCACCCCTGCCATGGCAGGGACACCTCCCACCAGCCCAGGCTGCTCCAAGCCCTGTCCAGCCTGGCCTGGGACACTCCCAGGTCTGGGGCACGTGATACAAACAAACAAATAAATATATAAATGCGAAATTCTTGTCATTACATTCAGACAATTTGCTTCGAAGGAACTGCTCAGTTTAGGAAAGTTATTTTTAAACACTATTAGTTTCAGCTGTTACTGCAAATGTTCTCTTGCACATCCAATTAAAAAACATGTTTAGTGTAATTTGTAACTTAAAAAAATCAATTTCAGCAACGAGTCTTTCATGTTCAGTATTTTAGTATCAGGTGTGAGGCTCTGCCAGGGAGTCACAGGTAAAGCCTGAAATGAGGCATTGTAGTTTCTGAGGGTTTGGGGAGTTTTCCTGTGATCCACTTGGAGAGTTTTCTGGTTCAGCTGATACGAGGCAGAATTTATTGGAAATAAAGAGTGATGATGGTGCCACATCTGCAGGAAATATCGCTGAGTCCTTAATCTCAATTAATTTAGATTGTGGTGCAGTTGGAGCTGAGAGAAAACAGATAAAGAGAGTTTGAAAGAGCCCTGAGGCAGACGAGGGAGGGTCAGGGCAGGGGTGGCACCCCTGGGTGCAGCCCAGCCCGGGGGAGCTCGTCCCCAGGTGCCACCTGGGTGGTCAGAGGGTTTGTGGGGCCCCCATGGGGGACAGGAACAGGCTGGGGGTGGGTCACCCCCAGGAACAGTGAGGGAACTCAGACAGAGATTCCTTGGCTGCAATCCAGGCATTTATGTTGCTGCAAAGTGCTCCAAGTCCCTAATCAGAATCAGGCTCGTGGTCCTTAATGCTGTTCAGGTGCTTTGCTGCTCTGGCAGAGAAAACTCACCTATTTCCTGCTCATAGTTATAACCATGGAATGATTTTGGATGGAAAAGCCCCCAGTCCAACCATCTCCAGCACTGCCAAGGCCACCACTGTCCCATGTCCCCAAGTGCCACCTCCACAGGGCTTTTAAACCCGTCCAGGGATGGGGACTGTCCCCCTGCCCTGGGCAGCTGTGCCAGGGATAGACAGTCCTTTCCAGGAAAGAATTTCCCCAATATCCAACCTGAGCCTCACCTGAACTCTGGAAATCTGAAGGCTCCTTCCCTGGGATCACCCTGCTCTGGTGTGCCCCATATCCCACCGGGAGGTGAGGGCCAGGCAGGACCATGTCAGTGCAGCAGCCAAGGGGCCACTTGGATGGTCACTGTCCCTGCCCATTCCTTGGTCACCCTCCCTGCCTTTTCCTTGGTCACTGTCCCTGCCCTTTCCTTGGTCACTGTCCCTCCCCTTTCCTTGGTCACTGTCCCTCCCCTTTCCTTGGTCACTGTCCCTGCCCTTTCCTTGGTCACTGTCCCTCCCCTTTCCTTGGTCACTGTCCCTGCCCTTTCCTTGGTCACTGCTGAGGGACAGGCAGGAGTCTCTCGGGCTCAGGTGCCTCTGCCAGGCCTGGCCCATTGGTAGGACTGTCCAGAGCAGTGTCTGAGTGTTTGATCCTGAGCCCTGGGGGTGCCTGTGGGCTCTGAGCTCCACCAGGCCTCTGGGCCAAAGCCTCCTGCAGCCCCCCAGGCTGTGGGCCCCTCCCTCCCAGCCCTCTGTGCTTGCCCAGGGCTGTGGGACCGTCCGCAGTGACACAGGTGGGATGTCACAGCCATCAGGGCATCCTGCAGTGCTGCTGAGGGGGCTGAGGAGCTGACAGAACGTTTCTTGTGTCGCCAGCACAACCCAACCTGCCATTAGCCCAGGGCTCCTGCAGTCCCAAACTGCTGAGGGGATGGACAGCCAGCACGTTCCACGAATACCACAGGTGGGAAGGAGAGTGTGCTGTGCAGCAGTAATGTTCCCATCCTTCACCCTTCCAGAGATCTCAGGATCTGCTGTCACTCAGGGCCAGCTCCTCAGCCTTCCCGGGTCTAACATCACACAAATATTTTTGTCACCTCTTCCATCAGCTTAACAAAAAAACCATCACAAGACTCTCAGTGTCTCCTTCCCTGCCTGATCCTTTTTGCAGGCTGCACAAAGCAAATGTCTGCTCTGGCTGCCAGGCTGTTCCTCATCCTGACTTTATCTCTCCCCGTGCAGAGCCTCCCTCTCCCCCTGAGCTCCAGCTCCCGGTGCCGCCGCTCTGACAGCTCCATCCTTCTCTTCCCCCACCTCCTGTTTGTTCCAGGAGACGCAGAGACTTCTGTCACAGGGGGGAGAAGGGAAAAAGGTAATTGTGAGGGGAACAGAGAAGATTTTTCTCCTTTGTGTGAGCACTCACTCTTTTTTTCCCTGTTATTTGTATAAATTATCCATCCTTGCCCATCCACTTCGCACCTACAGTGTTGCCTTTACATCCTGAGGATAAAAATAGCTGAGTAAGGCTGGTCGATAAAGGATCTGAAAAAGGAATGTCAGTGGGAGTGTGGCTGCCCTATTTTTTTTGTTAATTAAAATGTGGGTGTTTCCTTCTTCCCGAGCCCTGGGTGATTCTGTTTCTCTTCCTGCATACTGAACTTGCACTGCTGCATGGACTGTCCTGGAATGGGACCCTGGGCCAGGTCAAACCCTCTGGCACCTCCTGCAGAGCCCCAGAGCCCCGGGAGGTGGGGTTGGCAGGAGCTGGAGCCTCAGTCCCACCTGCTCCAGGAGGTCACACAGGGACCTGTGCAGGCTGGAGCATCTCCCAGGATGGAGCCCCCCAGCCCCCTGTGCCCAGCCATCCTCACAGTACAAAGGTGGGGTTGGGTTCAGCCAGACCTTCCTGGGTTTAATTCATGCCCTGCAGGGCAGGGCTTTACTCCCCACGAGGCCCCTTTGTTGTGTGGGGAGGAGGATGTTTCTAGTCCAGCTGCCAAAACTGCTCCTTATTTATAACACTGACACTAAAAATGATGTGTGGGGTCTGACCCCACAGCAGGTCCCCCCCAGGCAGGGCCACCAGGGCACCCTCAGTTAGATGAATCCTCAGATGCCCCAGCACGTGCTGGTGCATTGTAAAACCCTCTATCACAGATTTCTTGCAGATTTGCTGTCACTTCAGCTCACTCGAGTTCCCCTTCCAGGCAGTTGGTGCTGCAGATGGTTGTTCAGCTCCATCTCAGGGGATGCCAAGTGGCTGAGGAGCAGCTCAGTCAGAGGCTTTGAACCCTCCATGTGCCTGGGGTGCCCTCAGTGCTGGCACTGACACACACAGTCACTGTTACTGCTGTGACAGCTCCTGATAGGGCTGCACCAAACCAGCTCTTTGGGGGTATTTTGTCCTGAAAATAAACAAAAACTCCTCACCCTGAAAGAACAAAAGAAATCCTTCTTGTAAAATGAGAAGAGAGTGGTAAAGGTGCCCTGGGAGCTCCATCAAACCTGTGTGAAGCTGAAATCCCCTTCCATGTAAGCCCCAGCCCCACCAGAGGTGAGGCCTCAGCAGGGCTCAGGAACGTGGGGGATGCTCACATGGACAATAGAAGGGTTCAGTCCCAGAGAAATGAACAGTAAAGAAATTAAAGAAATACAGACAAGACTTTCAAAAGAAATTGAAAAGTTGTTTTTCAAGTGGGAAACACATTTCTGGATAACAGGGTTGTAAATAAGACTTTTCCAGTTTTCCTTCTTCAATTATTCTCCACCTTCACCTGCACACGCCTCCAAACCCCAGGAACTGGTCTTGCTGGAGGCAGCTTTGGTTGGCACAGCCCCAGTCCCAGCAGAGGGGCAGTCTCTGGTCTCTGCAGTGGCACAAATGTTTTACAGGTCCTTTGGATGGAGACAAGACTTGCCCCTTGGTTTGCCCCTCCCAGCCTTGGTACCTGCCCAGCGTGGCCAGTTTGCCCCAGCTGAGCAGCAGGAGATGTTGTGCAGTTTTATCAGGTCAGGCTTTGTCTGTCACTTGGGGCAATGGTTGAATTCGAGGTTCTTGGGGGTCTTTTCCATTCTCAATGTTTCTGTGATTCTGTCATTCCCATCTCAGAGCAGGAGTGGAGTTTTGTGGGTGGCAGTTTTTGGAGCTGGCTGAGTGCTGGCTCTGCACTTTGGGTGGTGGAACAGTGGCAACAACAGACTTTCTCTCAGTGTCTTGGACCCCTGGGTTAGTCCTTGAGCTGGGGTCAGCCCAGGTGAGGAAACCCTCCTGGGGCACAGGGAAGGTCTCAGTAAAAACTCTTTTCTTTCACTCTTAATCCCTCCCTGCTTTTCTAGTTCAGGTGCATCTGAACAAGAGTAAGAGATTTCAGTCTCGAGCAGGATTTGGAAGGTGGAGGGTCCTGTGGTCGTTGTGTCACTGCTCAGGGACAGGGAGGCCTGGGAGGTGGTGAAAAGGAAGGTCCTGGGCAGGTGGTCACTGAGGGCTTGGGAAACTTGAGGCAAGGCTGAAGTTCAGCTGCTTATAAAAACCAGCCCCTGGTGAACTGAGGTCAGGGCCTTCTTCCTTTGGGATCTTTGCACAGGTGGTTTTGCTCTTTTATTTACAGAAGTTCTGTTGATGAGACATTTTACAACACAATGTGCTAATTACATGCAGAGTACCTGTGTTAAGATTAATATCATTTTCTTTTGCATACATTCAGTTTTTCATTTCTTCCTTGTTCTAAAACTAAACTTAAAAAAGAAAACAAAGACTCTACAGAATGAAGATAACACTGAGCATCCTTCTAGCACAACGTGCTAAATCAGAGTTTAAAAAATTGTCTTTATTCTCCCATTTGTTCAGTGACAAACCCTCCTCTCTGCTGCTGTCCCAGGGGAACAGCCATTCATTCCAGTCAGCTTTTATTCCTTGTGGCTCCAGATCAATATATTATAAGATTTCTTAGAATAATGAGGAAAGACTCTTAAATCCTCAGAAAAAGGCAATATAGCAGTGAAAAAATAGCCAGAGAAAATTGGTCAGAAGGGCAATTTCCAGCTGAGGGGAACATGCATTAATCTCTGCTCTGAGAGTCAAGTGTTCTTGTTGCTGCTGAGCTTGGTCAGCACTGCCTGTCCCCACGGGGTGGCACTTTCATTCCCAGGCTTTGAGGAGCTAAAGGGAAACCAGGTGAGTTCAGGAACATCAGGAATGTCAGGTCATGGAGGAGGGAAGACCAGTTACTGCTGTTCCACCATCTCCCTCATCTGCACATGGACATGAAGCAGGACACAGCTTTAGAAGAGCCCAAACTAATTTCCAGCAGAGAAGGAAATCAGGGTTCCACAAAGGTCTGCAGAGACTCTGCCTCCTCCTCAGCCACCTCTGGAGCCACTCATTGCCAGGGGTTGTTTGTAGCTTGGAACTCTTGTGCAGAGTTGGGGACTGTCAGCTTTGGGCACTTCATGGACTTGGAAGAGAAATGGCATTTTGACAAGAACAGTTTAAAAGTTCCTGTGTCCTCTTTGGGAACCTTGACCAATTTGATCCAGCCCTGGGGGCAGCACAGGAGGGACATGGAGCTGCTGGAGAGCCCAGAGGGGGCACCAGGATGGGCAGAGGGTGGAGCAGCTCTGCTGGGAGGGAAGGATGGAGAGCTGGGATTGTCCAGAATGGAGAGGGGAAGCTTTGGGGGAACTAATTGTGGCCTTCCAGGACCTGAAGGAGCTGAGAGAAAAGATGGGAAGGGATTTGGGACAAGGGATGGAGGGACAGGACAAGGGGAATGGCTTCCCACTGCCAGAGGGCAGGGCTAGATGGGATATTGGGAAGGAATTGCTGGCTGGGAGGGTGGGCAGGCCCTGGCACAGGTGCCCAGAGAAGCTGTGGCTGCCCCAGCCCTGGGAGTGTCCCAGGCCAGGTTGGACAGGGCTTGGAGCAGCCTGGGCTGGTGGGAGGTGTCCCTGCCCATGGCAGGGGTGGCACTGGGGGGGCTTTGAGGTCCTTCCAACCCAAATCAGTCCATTATTCTGTGGTTCTATGATTTGATGATCATTGGATTTACCCAAATGAGGTTTCTATCCAATGAAAAATCTCAAGAAATGACTGCACAGAAAGAAAACTCCTCCTTCACCCTCCTCCTTTCCTGGAATCCTTTATCCAGCCCAGGCCCCAGGGCCCTGTTTGACAAGCTCCAGGCCCTCAGGTCGGTCACAGTACCACAAAATAATCTTATACTCAGGAAGGACCAAGTCTATTTATTCAACTTTTAAGCTCATTCCTCACATAAGTAAGGAACATTTGGACAAACCCTTATTCCTAGAAATCATTTCCTGTGGGGAAGTGCCTGGTTAAACCCAGAGACTTCCCCAGGCTAAGTATGGCTATGACTGATTTGGACTCCTGTTAGTTTTCAAAGTTGAGAGGCATTTTGAGTCTAATCCTTGTAGTATTTACTTTCCATCTCATAAGACCATTTACCCTGGGGAGGGCTTAACCCTGCAAGGCTTTGTGGAGTGCTGGGAGAGCAATTCTGCTTTCCACACTTCCCTTAATAACCCAGGCAGCCATGCAGAAGAGCAGGATTATTGCAGGCAGTGCCAGGAAATGCCTGTCCATGTTAATGAGGGGAAGGAGTGCAGGAGACAGGAATCCCCAGGGAGGCAGGAGGGCCTTTAATGATGGCAGAGCACCTGGCACAGCCACAACAGGAGCTTTTGCCACTGGGGGGACAGGGGCAGGCCCAGGGAAGGGGACTCTCTAGGAGCCCTTTCCACGGGGGGCAGGGGGGGCACGGGGGTCAGGCCCAGGGAAGGGGCACTCTCCAGGTGCCAATAAATGTTCTCTGCCAAGTGTAAGAGCTCCTGGGCACGGGACAGGTGGCCCAGGGAGGTGTGAGGGTGCTGGCCAACATCTGGGGGGGTGGCCAACATCTGGGGGGTGGCCCACATCTGTGTGATCCCACTGAGAGAAAGGGTGATTTGGGACATTTAGACTTCCTTGCAGTCCCTTGTCTTGCTGATACCTGACTTTCATTTCTCCTGTATTTTAGTTATATAGAATCATAGAATCATTTAGGTTGGAAAAGAACTTTAAGACCTTTGAGTCCACCCTGTAGCTGATCCTCACCTTGTCACCCAGGCCAACTGCAAATCAATCCTCACACTTTATATATTAATAGCAAAACTCTGGTAGTGACACACATCAGCCACAACACACCTGTCCCAGCACCTTTAGGATCTCCAACATGCCTGATGGGATGATCCAGTGCTAGTGAAAGATTCACTTTATTTTATTAAAAGGAATGAATTATATCAGATCACTTTGTCAAAGTGGTTACACTGTACTGAAATATTTGGGTCTTAATTTGATACTTCATTCCTTACTTCAGACAGGATTATTACTAGTGGGACATTTTATGAGTAAAGATAAATTTGTAATAAACCACAGTCCCTACTTAAAACCTCATTATCTCCATCCTGTGCTTTCCTTGAAGAGCTGCAGATGAGCTTNTTTAGGAGCAAAGTTCAGCCTGAGCTCCCAGCACAGCTGGCTGCTGCCCTGTGCCAGGGCAGAGGCAGTGCAGGGTGGGAATGGGAATGCCCAGGCTGTGCAGGGTGGGAATGGGAATGCCCAGGCTGTGCAGGGTGGGAATGGGAATGCCCCAGTGCAGGGTGGGAATGGGAATGCCCCAGGCNCCCTCAGGTCGGTCACAGTACCACAAAATAATCTTATACTCAGGAAGGACCAAGTCTATTTATTCAACTTTTAAGCTCATTCCTCACATAAGTAAGGAACATTTGGACAAACCCTTATTCCTAGAAATCATTTCCTGTGGGGAAGTGCCTGGTTAAACCCAGAGACTTCCCCAGGCTAAGTATGGCTATGACTGATTTGGACTCCTGTTAGTTTTCAAAGTTGAGAGGCATTTTGAGTCTAATCCTTGTAGTATTTACTTTCCATCTCATAAGACCATTTACCCTGGGGAGGGCTTAACCCTGCAAGGCTTTGTGGAGTGCTGGGAGAGCAATTCTGCTTTCCACACTTCCCTTAATAACCCAGGCAGCCATGCAGAAGAGCAGGATTATTGCAGGCAGTGCCAGGAAATGCCTGTCCATGTTAATGAGGGGAAGGAGTGCAGGAGACAGGAATCCCCAGGGAGGCAGGAGGGCCTTTAATGATGGCAGAGCACCTGGCACAGCCACAACAGGAGCTTTTGCCACTGGGGGGACAGGGGCAGGCCCAGGGAAGGGGACTCTCTAGGAGCCCTTTCCACGGGGGGCAGGGGGGGCACGGGGGTCAGGCCCAGGGAAGGGGCACTCTCCAGGTGCCAATAAATGTTCTCTGCCAAGTGTAAGAGCTCCTGGGCACGGGACAGGTGGCCCAGGGAGGTGTGAGGGTGCTGGCCAACATCTGGGGGGGTGGCCAACATCTGGGGGGTGGCCCACATCTGTGTGATCCCACTGAGAGAAAGGGTGATTTGGGACATTTAGACTTCCTTGCAGTCCCTTGTCTTGCTGATACCTGACTTTCATTTCTCCTGTATTTTAGTTATATAGAATCATAGAATCATTTAGGTTGGAAAAGAACTTTAAGACCTTTGAGTCCACCCTGTAGCTGATCCTCACCTTGTCACCCAGGCCAACTGCAAATCAATCCTCACACTTTATATATTAATAGCAAAACTCTGGTAGTGACACACATCAGCCACAACACACCTGTCCCAGCACCTTTAGGATCTCCAACATGCCTGATGGGATGATCCAGTGCTAGTGAAAGATTCACTTTATTTTATTAAAAGGAATGAATTATATCAGATCACTTTGTCAAAGTGGTTACACTGTACTGAAATATTTGGGTCTTAATTTGATATTTCATTCCTTACTTCAGACAGGATTATTACTAGTGGGACATTTTATGAGTAAAGATAAATTTGTAATAAACCACAGTCCCTACTTAAAACCTCATTATCTCCATCCTGTGCTTTCCTTGAAGAGCTGCAGATGAGCTTTATGGCTTGTAGGTGGAGAAGAAAATGCTGTTTCTGTTGTCTTTTACACCTTGTACATCCCAGTTGGAACCCTCTGGATTTGGGGGGAGGAAGAACCAATGAAAGGAGGGTGTGGGCAGGTGGGGGGCAGGCTCTGAACAGGAGGAGTCTGGGCTACTGTTCTCTCCTGCCTGCTGAGTTCCCACCTGCCTGAGCCTGACCCAGGGATGGATGTGGGGATGTGGGAGGCTCTCTGGGCAGTGGAGTTTTAACAAGACAAATTTTGTTTCTCTCAAACCCTCCTCCCTTTTTGTGTGCAGCAACGTTCAAGTGTCACAGCCATACACAATGCTCTGAAAGCACCACAGGTTTGGTTTAGTTAAAGAGAACCCTCTACTGAGCCCAGCCCTGCACTGGCAGCTCTTGCCCTCTCTGGGAGGTTGGTGGCACCCAGGGCACATGGTGATGCACGACCCAACCCATCCCCTGTAAGTGAGGAGTTCATGGTGAAAGGCTCTGCCTGTGCCCCTGGGGTGGGGCAGAGAGTGCCCAGCCCTTGCTGAGCTGGGCACATGGAGCTGAGCTGTGCCGGGGGCTGCTCACCCTTCAGTAGATTGGGATCTCCCCATTAAATGGAGCTGGCACCGTGTGTGGGTCATCAGCTCAGTGACCCTCCCGGCCCAGGCTGCTCTCACTGGGTGTTATTCACAGGCTGGGAGCAAAATCCCCAGTGTGTTGGCAAATCCCTGAGTCCTCCTTGAGCACACGGAGTTGGGGGGGGGGTGTTTTCTCTCAGCTGGAAATCTGAAGGTGGGCATTTTATTTCTTCCCCAGACAAACATTTTTTTAAAACCCTGGCTTGTGAAGATGGAAAAATACAAGAATAAATATTTTGGTTTTCCTCACTTGTTTGTATTTAGAACACACCAAAGACTCCGTGGCTGAATCTGATTTTCTGATTTATCTGATTCATGATGAATCTGCATTTTTGTGTAATTATTTCATTTCCCAACAAAACAATTCCTCCAGCTGCCCCTGGGCATCCCCTGTGGTTAGTGCTGGGCAGGGTGGGCTCTGCCTCTCGCCCACTCCTCAGCCCCAGGAGCTGCTTCCCAGTTGATCCTTTCAGAGTCTGTGCTTTCCTTCCTCTTTCACAGCTTTGGTGCTGGTTCCTGTATTGAGTTACACTTGCTCCTCCTGTAAAATATGCTGCAGATTTGCTGTGCCAGAATTAAACTGCTAAAACTTGGAGTCTGGAATGTCAGCATGGGGAGGCAAACCCTCAGGTCCCTGTCAGCTGCTCCAGCAGCAGCTCCTCNGGCTGCTCTGCTGGCACAGGGACAGGGCAGTGGCACTGCCACCCCTCCTCAGCTCCCTGTGCCCTCCCTCACACCCCNTCAGGTCCCTGTCAGCTGCTCCAGCAGCAGCTCCTCCTGGGAGTCCTGCAATCAGCTGGGAATGGCCTGGGGTGGAGGGACCCCAAAGCCCCCCCAGTGCCACCCCTGCCATGGGCAGGGACACCTCCCACCAGCCCAGGCTGCTCCAAGCCCTGTCCAACCTGGCCTGGGACACTCCCAGGGCTGGGGCAGCCACAGCTGTTCTGGGCACCTGTGCCAGGGCCTGCCCACCCTCCCAGGGAAGAATTTGTTCTGTACAACCCACCCAAATTCCCCTCTCTCAGTTTGTGTCCATCACTCCCTGTCCTGTCACTCCATCCCTGGCCAGCAGTCCCTCTCCAGCTCTCCTGGAGCCCTTTCAGACCTGGAAGGTGCTCTGAGATGCCCACTCAGCCTTTTCCTCTCCAACCCTCAGTGTGGCCCATAGAGGTGCTCCAGTCCCCTCACCAACCTCGGGGCCT
>VWZD01006861.1:77408-115142 GCA_013396695.1 Sakesphorus luctuosus
TTCTTCCCCAGACAAACATTTTTTTAAAACCCTGGCTTGTGAAGATGGAAAAATACAAGAATAAATATTTTGGTTTTCCTCACTTGTTTGTATTTAGAACACACCAAAGACTCCGTGGCTGAATCTGATTTTCTGATTTATCTGATTCATGATGAATCTGCATTTTTGTGTAATTATTTCATTTCCCAACAAAACAATTCCTCCAGCTGCCCCTGGGCATCCCCTGTGGTTAGTGCTGGGCAGGGTGGGCTCTGCCTCTCGCCCACTCCTCAGCCCCAGGAGCTGCTTCCCAGTTGATCCTTTCAGAGTCTGTGCTTTCCTTCCTCTTTCACAGCTTTGGTGCTGGTTCCTGTATTGAGTTACACTTGCTCCTCCTGTAAAATATGCTGCAGATTTGCTGTGCCAGAATTAAACTGCTAAAACTTGGAGTCTGGAATGTCAGCATGGGGAGGCAAACCCTCAGGTCCCTGTCAGCTGCTCCAGCAGCAGCTCCTCCTGGGAGTCCTGCAATCAGCTGGGAATGGCCTGGGGTGGAGGGACCCCAAAGCCCCCCCAGTGCCACCCCTGCCATGGGCAGGGACACCTCCCACCAGCCCAGGCTGCTCCAAGCCCTGTCCAACCTGGCCTGGGACACTCCCAGGGCTGGGGCAGCCACAGCTGTTCTGGGCACCTGTGCCAGGGCCTGCCCACCCTCCCAGGGAAGAATTTGTTCTGTACAACCCACCCAAATTCCCCTCTCTCAGTTTGTGTCCATCACTCCCTGACCTGTCACTCCATCCCTGGCCAGCAGTCCCTCTCCAGCTCTCCTGGAGCCCTTTCAGACCTGGAAGGTGCTCTGAGATGCCCACTCAGCCTTTTCCTCTCCAACCCTCAGTGTGGCCCATAGAGGTGCTCCAGTCCCCTCACCAACCTCGGGGCCTCCCCTGGACTCTCCCCAACAGTTCCATGTCCTTATTTTGGGGCACCAGACCTGGATGCAGAGCTCAGGTGAGGTCTGAGCAGAGGGGGAGAAGCCCCTCCTGGACCTCCCTGCTGTGGCCTCTGCCCCTTTCTCCTGCTGTGCCCCTCCAGCCTGGCAGTGCCCACACCTGAATCCCCTGAGCTCTGGGGTCTCTCTCAGGGCACTCAGGGCCAGCTTGCCCTGGGTGGTGACTACAGAGCTACATCATTTCAAGAATTAAAACCCAAACAATTTGATAAAATAGCTTTTTGTTTTTTCCTCTTGCTTCGAGACAAAACTTTTATTGCAGCAAATGGAACTAAAATCAATATACATGGAAATGACTTGCATTTGGGGACCCTGGGTATTGTTGATTTAATACTATTTATTTAACAGCTTAGCAAATGTGTGGTTTGTCTGTCTCGATAGATTTTGAAGAAAATGATAATGTTTTATAGTAAACAGTATAAAAATTCAAGCAAAGGCATCTTAATCAACTCCTATAAAAATTAAATGAGCGATTGAACATGTCATAAGCTCAAGCCTGTTTTATCCTGCTCCTCATATTAATGCTGCAGCTTCTTTTGTGATGGGGTCATTAATATTCATGAGGGCTGTAGTGCACAGATGTGCCATCCTTCCTGGGCTTTCCTCCTTCCTTGGCTCCAGCCAAACTTCAGGCCTTCTCCAGCCACTCAGAGAAAGGAATTATCTTCAGGAAATCTGGGTAATGGATGCACAAGTGACACCTCCTGATGCCCTGAATTTCAGTGTCATCCTGGATGCTCAACACACAACCATTTTGCCTAGTATGGAATAAAACTATGGATAGTTACCAGTATTTGTGGAAAAACTTGGAGGAATCAATCAATCAATCATCAGGACAAGACTGTGGCCACTTGCCCTGGTTTGGGTGAGTTCCCCATTTAAGGAGCATTTGGGCTGCTCCAAAAGTGGGGTAGGTGCCTCTTCTGAGGGCAGGATTTGGCATGGGGCCTTTAGAAGGGCAGAGAGCTGGAATTCAGTGGAATAAATGAGTCTGGACATGGTGGCCTTTAAGGTGGGAGCAGGAGAATTGGGGAAAGGGCCCTGATGGCATCAGGTTTGCAAATGAAGTTTAAAGGATTGCTGGGAATGAGGGTTTAATTCCTCTTGGAGACTGAGAAGGCAGGTTGGTGGCTCACACCTCCCTGTGGTGTGGTGACTCCTCCCTGAACATAAAATAAACCTGAATGATATTTTCTTTCATGTGTTTATTTTATAAAAGCCAAAAAGGTGTAGTGGAAAATCAAGTATCTGTCTTTGGAGAGATCCCTATCAAGGAGTTTGTAGATGAAGGTCTCTCTTGCTCCATGGCACTGGTAATGCAGTGAATGACAAATCATGAATGAATAAATTTGCATTCATATTTATTGAAGGCAATCTTGAAATATCCCCAAGCAAGAGAGACTCGTGTTGGGAAAGAAATGAAGGTGACATTGGTAATCAAAGCAGTGACTGTGGGCTGGGAGGTGGCACTGCTGGGGCAAACCTGGCACCTTCAGGGCTGTGTTTGGGTGCCAGCCAGGGCCAGGAGAAGAGGGAATGGCTTTGAGCTGCAGGAGGGGAGATCTGGGTTGACTTTTGGAAAGAAATCCTTCCCTGGGAGGGTGGGCAGGCCCTGGCACAGGTGCCCAGAGAAGCTGTGGCTGCCCCAGCCCTGGGAGTGTCCCAGGCCAGGTAGGACAGGGCTTGGAGCAGCCTGGGCTGGTGGGGCTGGCACTGGGTGGGCTTTGAGGTCCCTCCAACCCAGTTCATTCCGTGATTCCATGGCAACACACCCAAGGGTGCTTGGGGCAGTGCCAGGTCCTGATGTCCCACTCCAGGGAACTGCCCTTTGCTCATCTCTTCTGTTTCCCTTGGCTTTACTTCCTCTGCATTTGCCTTTATTGCCTCATCTCAGATTCCCTCAGTGCCACAGGAGGGCAGAGGGGTTTGGCCATGGAGAAGCTCTCAGGTGGTGGCAGTATAAGACATTAAATGGAATGGACTCCTCTGCTGGTGATCCTGGACTCTTTCCTGGCCACTCTGAACCACACAGAGGGATTCCTGCAGCTCCTCATCCCTCCCTCAGGGATTGCTGTAGCTCCTCATGGATCCCTCAGGGATTGCTGCAGCTCCTCATGGATCCCTCAGGAATTCCTGCAGCTCCTCATGGATCCCTCAGGGAGCACAGGGATTGCTGCAGCTCCTCATGGATCCCTCAGGGATTGCTGAAGTTCCTCATCTCTGAGCTCCCCCTCAGTCTGGAACCCCATCCCCTCCAGCTCTGCACCCCTGGCAGCAGGTCAGGACCTTGCCTGGCAGGTCCCTGAGTCCCCAGGTGAGCAGTTACTCCAGCTCCCAGGTGGGATTTTCATGTCACACACAGCAGATCGTTTCCATCCCTCCTGTAAAGTTCCCTGAGTGTGGGGTGAGAGCAGGAGTTGAGTCCCAAACTATGGTAAGGGCAAGGTCATGAATAAGATTTAATATATTTAAATTGCAGGATTAGTGCTGTGTGTTCCTGAATGCAAATCAGGGTCGTTATCACAACTTGGTTTCTGTGCTGCTCTTATGAGGCATCCTTATCTTCCTTACCTCCCCCTGCTATTTTGATTTGTGATTTACAAATTATGAAGCCTTTTCCTCCTTGTTGTTGTTCATCAGACACAAATGACCATGGTTTGTTTGCCCATTTGCATTCATGGTTGCCCAACATCTGTCCTCACCTCCATGAAACCTTGTCCAGGTGCTCAAAATGGACTTTGGAAGCACTCTGGGCCCTGGACAAGGGGCAGAGCTCTCACCAGGGCAGTGCCAAAGTCCTGGCAGTGCAGAGGAGGAGCTGGGGGGCTCTGGAGCACAAAGTGAGGTGTCCTAAGGGCAGAGAGGAAACACAAAGTGCTGTTTTCTCCCCAAGGGCAGGAGTGGTGTCTGGACTCCAGGGATGTGAGTTCCCAAGGGGAATTCCTTCTGCTCTCCTGAAGGTGGCTCCAGCAGGCAGAGCTCATGGAAGAGCCCGAGGAAGATGCTCAGACTGGAAGGTCTTGCCTGTGGTGTGGGGCATCTTGGATCCAACACAGATGTTTCTTGTGGAAAGACCTGTGGAAATGCAGCAGCCAGGGGGCTGTGTTAGGGATTGGGAGGATTTAGATGCCTCTTGTGGAAGGACTTTCCCCTCCTGAGCCCGATTCTGTCCCCCCTGGGGCAAGGGGAGAGACTGTCTGGTGTTGCTCCCTGCAGCCTGGGTGGCTCAGCTGGTGGAAAATCAGGATCCTGAATTAGAGGTCATGAATTAGAGCTGAGCTGGTCATGAATTAGAGCTGAGCTGGTCATGAATTAGAGCTGAGCTGGTGTGTGGGGAGAGAGAACATGGACTGGGAACCCACTGTGTCCCTCAGCCCCGGGCTGTGGAGTCAGTGCTTTGGCTGAGCACAAGGGATGGATGGTGTGAGGGGAGCAGCTTCCAGGAGAATTGATGCCGGTGGGTTGGGAGTTTTCTGCAGAGTTCACACACTAAAACAGACCAAGGTTTCTCCTCTGCTGGGCACTGATGCCAGCAGGGAATTCCAGCTTGGCTTCTCTCTCCCTCTCAGTGAAAACCAAAGAAGCAGCAGGTGTTGTCTTGGTCCAGCTTTCTGAATCAGTCTTAAATTCCTGATGTACGTTACACAATACACACACAGGTGTATTCCCACGTTCTGTGTGTGTTCAGCTACTAACTTAGTCCAGCACAGCAGGAACCCAACATTTCTGGCCTGGGCCCAGCTGTTCTCCAGAGAAAGGGACTATTTAAAGCAGTTCTTTCCCCTTTGTCTTATTCACTCATCACATGGATGTGGGAATGCCAAAGGTGCTGCCTCTGGGGGTTTCCTCCCTCTCTGATTTGGGCACTTCAGAGTCACAGGATTGTTAAGGTTGGAAAAGACCTCTCAGATCACCAAGTCCAACCATCAGCCAGCAGCACCACCACCCTCAGCACTAAACCATGTCCTCGAGAGCCACAAGCTCATGTTTTGGGAACACTTTCAGGGATGGTGACTCCCCCACTGCCCTGGGCAGATGTTCACCTTCTGGAGCTCTGCCCCTGAGCCTGGGGAACTGAATGGCATGAAAGAGAGAGCACAGCCAAGAAATTCGGCATGAATGGAAATCCTTTCAGGAGGGGAAGGTAAACTATGGCCTTTCTTTTTGTCTCCCCAAATTCTGGCAGTTTTGGTGTCTTGCAGAGAAGGCAAAGGAGCAGATGCATACGGTTGTAACAAAACCTGGTGAGGAGTGGAGGGAGTGCAAGGGCAAAGCCTCTGTTCTGCTGAGCAGGAGTTTCCAACAAACCCCTGTGCCCCCTGTTGTACCTGGTGACCTTCAGGGCTGTGCTCCCACAGGGGCACTTTGGAATGCTCACCCCGTGCCTGCTGAGGTATTTCTGGCTCTTGGTTTTGTCTCAATCACTGGAAGGTCAATAACCTGCTCCTTTATTTTAAGAGCCGAGGGTTCACTGAGCTGACAAATCTCACATCGCTCCATGTGGCACAACAATGGGGCACCCTCTGCCCCCACTGCCCAGGTGCCCCTGCTGGGCTGGGTGAGCTCTGCCAGGGGAACTGGGGCCAGGGAATAACCTCTTAAGGGGGGTTGGACTTTCCCCCCCTAAATTCCTTGTTTTTCTAAACTGGCCTCATTCCAGCAGCTCCTGATTCAGCCAAACTGGGACTTTCACACATCACTGGAGGTGATTCACGGCCATTTCTCCCAAAATCCATCTTTCATGGCTCTCAGGAGAGCAAAGCCCAAATCAGCTATTTTGATATGATATATTTGATATATATGCATATATTAATATGAATATATGATCGATATGATATTTATATGGCATATATTGGTATGTATGATGTGATATATTTGGACAGTTCAGTGTGAAGAATGGAGAAAGGGATGGTGCTAAGCTACCAAAAAAATGCAGATATCTGATTTATTTTTGAATCCTACTTCAAGATGATGCCCCTGGATTTTCTTTAGGTCATTAGGAATTCACCTGAAAAAAACCACAAACCCTATGGATGCTGTATGAAAATGAGGGGAAGGACTGGAGAGACCCAGCAGGGTGAGACAGGCCCTTTGCTCAGGGAGTGACCAAACACGAGACCTTGGTGTGGGGAGCAGTTCCCAGCCAGGGCTGCAGCACTTGGTTAAAGCTGAAGCTGTCTAAATTGCCTGCTGCTCTCACTGCCAGGGGGTCCAGGGAATCTGCCCCCAGGGGATCTGCCCCAGAGTATCTGCCCCCAGGGGATCTGCCCCCAGGGTATTGCCCCCAGGGGATCTGCCCCAGAGTATCTGCCCTCTGGTATCTTCCCCCTGGTATCTGCCCCAGGGGATCTACCCCCGAGTATCTGCCCTCAGAGTATCTGCCCCCTGGTATCTGCCCCAGGGTATCTGCCCCAGAGTATCTGCCCCCAGGGTATTGCCCCCAGGGGATCTGCCCCAGGGGATCTACCCCAGAGTATCTGCCCTCAGAGTATCTGCCCCCTGGTATCTACCCCAGGGTATCTGCCCCAGAGTATCTGCCCCCAGGGGATCTGCCCCAGAGTATCTGCCCCCAGGGTATTGCCCCCAGGGGATCTGCCCCAGGGGATCTACCCCAGAGTATCTGCCCTCTGGTATCTTCCCCCTGGTATCTGCCCCAGGGGATCTGCCCCCAGGGTATTGCCCCCGGGGGATCTGCCCCCAGGCTGGGCAGAGCAAACCCCACCGAGGCTCCTCGTGCCTCCAGGCAGTTGTTGAACCCCCCCGAGCCAAGGGAGGTGCTGTTTAAAAACAAACCCCCAAACCCAGATGGCCAGAGCTGCCTCACTGGATGCACATCTTGTTTCCCCAGTGGCTTTTCAAAGTTTAAATGCCAGTGAACAGATTGGGAATTGCAGAGGCATTAAAAATAAAAGATGTCTTGAAACTCGCAGCAAAAATAACTTGCAGAGAAATATTAGTAAAGATCATCAGCTCATTAAAAGAGATCTTGAAGTGAAATTTCAGCTTTGCACAGTGGCAAGTGAGGGGAATGTGGCCAGGGGGTCTGGGATGGCTGTGCAGGGAGCTGGTACCTGTGGGGAAGGATGGGCACTGAAGGCAGGGCAGCCTGGCACGTTTGCTGTGCCTTTTAACAAGGGATTTCTGCCAATTGGTTGCTCGATTTCCAGGGTGATGTAGAAACTCAGTGCTCTCCCCTTCATCCTGGCTAAGAGGATGGATTGAGGAGGAAGTAAGAATATTTGAGTTAAGGTCCTTCATTTGTGGATTAAAAGTGCCCAAACACCAAAGCAACAAGAGGTAACAGAATTGAGTAACACGAAGGTTTTCTCTTTAAAGTTTAACTTGTTACACCTCTGAGCAAGCTCTGAAGGATCAGAGGGTATGTGGAAAACAAATCTAATTTTAAAATAGGAAAGACAAGCCAATAAAGCTGATCCTACCAAACAGTTTCAAAAGTGGAATAAAATTCAGAGCTGCTTTAACAGTTCTGAACACATGAAAAAAGCCTCTTGATTAAATGTGTGGCAGCAGTGGAGGAGAGAGAGGAGGAGCCAGGGGGAGCTGGCAGGAATTTCGGGAGTGTTTTCTGAAGGGAGGGCAGAGCTGCACACCTGGAGTGCAGCTGGTGCCCCTCAGGAGCTGCTGGGGTGGCACTGCTGGCCCAGCTGCCCAGGGAGCTTGGGGGGGTCTGTCCTTGGATCCTGGGGGTCCCTCCCGACCTCAGTGGGGAATTCTGGGGGTCTCGCTGGGCTGGGGGTTCAGGACAGGCTGCAGGGTGGGCATGGGGCACTGCACCTGCTGTGGTGCCAGGGCTTCCCTGGTGACTGGCACAGGATTGCAGAGGGTTTGGGTTGGAGGGGACCTTAAAGCCCCCCCAGTGCCACCCCTGCCATGGGCAGGGACACCTCCCACCAGCCCAGGCTGCTCCAAGCCCTGTCCAACCTGGCCTGGGACACTCCCAGGGCTGGGGCAGCCACAGCTTCTCTGGGCACCTGTGCCAGGGCCTGCCCACCCTCCCAGCCAGCAATTCCTTCCCACTGTGTCTGTTCCCTGGGTGTTATTAAATCTGCATCCTGAAGCAGCACCAAACACGTTTTGTGCTACCAATTGCCTTTTTTTAGTACCAACCTGTGCAAAGCCTGACTCAGGCTCTCACAGCTGGCATTAAACTGCTGAATGGAGGAAACGGTTTCCTTGGTTAAAAATATCAAGTGAAACCTCCCTGTTTCCTTTGGAAGGTGATGCTGGGAGAGAGCACAACAATTTCCTCCCTCCACCTCCTCCTGCCATTTCAGAGTTTGCCCTTTTCAAAAATCCATCTAAAATCTCATCTTTTTCTGGGTTTACCCAAAGTGCTGGTTCTGACCTTGCTCTGCCCGTGCTGTATTTGTTTGGCTTTTGTGAACTCCCACTTTTACAGGGTTTTCTATGACTGTTTGTTGTGTACTTTGTGTATCAGCACAATCCAACCTTCAGTTTGTACAAGTCCTTAAAGGTACAGAACGTCAGAGTGAAGAATAAGCCAAGAACTGATCAATCTGCTGCAGCCCTTGAAAACCTCTGTGGAGGGAGATGAAAAAGCAGCACAGGGAATAGTGGGATCCAGTTATTTCCTGAGGAAAATAATTTACCCACAGCAGTAACCCTTTTCTTGCAGAGTCTGTAGAATTATGAGTGTGAAAAGCAAAGGATTACTATTTAACAAACAGAACTAATTTGTCAGGGCAGCACAAGGAGCTGTGGCCTTACAGTGGTTGGACATCTCCCATCACTGGATGTGGGAATGGAGCTGAGGTTGCTGCTGCTTTGGGGTGGAGGGTTTGGGGCCAGTGGGAGCCACAGACACATTTTGAGGGCCAGAACTCTCCCTGTGGGAGCCGGAGCTGGAGCTGGAGGGGGGAGCACAGACCTGCAAGGGCTGAGGGGCTCCTTTCGGGGTGCACAGGGTGGGGTTTGTGGGTGGAGGTGAAGAACCAAAGGAGGGAAAGAGGTGGAAGGTTTGGGGAGTGGTAAAAAGGTCCATCGAGCTGTTCTGAGGAGAAACAACTGGGGGGAGCAGAACTGAGAGCTGGAGACACTGAACAGCCTGGAAGTGAGGAGGGACTGAGAAAAGCAGCTCCAGGTGGAGGTGACACTCTTGGGGAGGAGAGCAGGACATGGTGGGCCTGCTCTGGAGGCTGTGCTGTGTTACTGGGCTGGCGCTCTGAGCCTGGGGGTGGGCACCAGGGCTGGGCAGGGACATTCCCCTCCTGCTGCAGGGGGGACAGTCTGTGTCTGAGCTGCGTCTGTGTCTGAGCTGTGTCTGTGTCTGAGCTGTGTCTGTGTCTGTGTCTGTGTCTGTGTCTGAGCTGTGTCTGTGTCTGTGTCTGTGTCTGTGTCTGTGTCTGAGCTGTGTCTGTGTCTGTGTCTGTGTCTGTGTCTGTGTCTGAGCTGTGTCTGTGTCTGTGTCTGTGTCTGTGTCTGTGTCTGAGCTGTGTCTGTGTCTGTGTCTGTGTCTGTGTCTGTGTCTGAGCTGTGTCTGTGTCTGTGTCTGTGTCTGTGTCTGTGTCTGAGCTGTGTCTGTGTCTGTGTCTGTGTCTGTGTCTGTGTCTGAGCTGTGTCTGTGTCTGTGTCTGTGTCTGTGTCTGTGTCTGAGCTGTGTCTGTGTCTGTGTCTGTGTCTGTGTCTGTGTCTGAGCTGTGTCTGTGTCTGTGTCTGTGTCTGTGTCTGTGTCTGAGCTGTGTCTGTGTCTGTGTCTGTGTCTGTGTCTGTGTCTGAGCTGTGTCTGTGTCTGTGTCTGTGTCTGTGTCTGTGTCTGAGCTGTGTCTGTGTCTGTGTCTGTGTCTGTGTCTGTGTCTGAGCTGTGTCTGTGTCTGTGTCTGTGTCTGTGTCTGTGTCTGAGCTGTGTCTGTGTCTGTGTCTGTGTCTGTGTCTGTGTCTGTGTCTGTGTCTGAGCTGTGTCTGTGTCTGTGTCTGTGTCTGTGTCTGTGTCTGTGTCTGTGTCTGAGCTGTGTCTGTGTCTGTGTCTGAGCTGTGTCTGTGTCTGAGCTGTGTCGGTGTCTGAGCTGGGGGAAAGGAGACACAACTGTACTGAAACACTGGTAATTATAAGGAGCTCAGATCGTAAGAGGTTGTAATAAGGAGGTCTGGGTGATAGATTGAGAGATAAATATTCATGAAAATGAAGTGAAATTCTTCTCTGAGCAACCTGCTCTAGTGGAAGGTGTCGGGGCCCATGGCAGGGAGTGGGAGTGCCCGGAGCTGTGCTGTCCCTTCCAACCCAAACCATCCCACGATTCTGTGATTAAAGGATCCAGGTGAGGGAGGAGTTAGTTGTGTGTCCCTGGGCTGGCCTGAGGACCTGCAGGCAGCTCTGAGCTCCTGGGAGTGGGGCAGGGCATGGCATGGCCTGGCCTGGGGAAGGGACACGTCCCCCCTCCCACTGAAGGGCCAGAAGGTGTGTCTGCCCCCAAAGGCATCGATCCTGTCCACCCACTCAGGATTCACCCCTTGGTGCCTCAGGAGCACGATGAAGGGCAGACTGGATGGCCTTGGCACCAGGCTTGGCAGGACTGGGCACTCCCAGCTCCTGCAGTCAGTGCCAGCTGCCCCTTCAGGAGCATCAAAAGCAGGACAGAGGACACAGAAAGCAGTTCAGCCTCTGAGCTGCTTTGCCCTCCAACCCATGCCCGCAGGGCTCTGCTCAGCAGGCTGGGAACAAGCCCCTGGGGCTGGGGAAGGGCAGCTGAAGAGCACCTGCTGCTGAACCTCTGCTCCTGCACTTGGTTTATGTAGAGCAAAACACGTTGCAAATGCAAAATAAGGTTTTTATAAGGCTGGCTACTTAAATACAGAAGTTCTAAATATTTTTTCTCGTGTTGGAAAGGAAGTTACTCCTTCAGATAGAAAATAAGCCCATGAATAAAACCAAATATCAGAAGGTGCCCTGTCTGATGGCAGAGATGAAGAGCTGATACAGAATCTACCCTTAGTCTTTCATAGGTACAATGATTTACTTTTTTTCCAACATCTTCTTTAATTTGGAGGCCAGGTTTCCTCAGGGTTTTTCTCTTCTCCCTTCCCTGTCCAGAAGTCACTTTATCCAAGAAAAAGGCATCCCAGGATTTAGACATGTGCAGAACACATGGCATTGCTGGGGCAAGGATGGTGGTGGAACCCCAGTGGCCTCACTGGTGTTCACTGGGGAGTGTGGGTGGTACTTATTGGGTGTTTGAAGCAGGTGCCCTGTGGCCACTTGGCAGAGCAGAGCCCATGTAAGAGTGAGGGAGAACCTGCCCAGGGCAGGGAGTGGAGCTGGGAAGGGGCTGGAGCAGCAGGAGGGGCTGAGGGAGCTTGGGGGGGCTCAGCCTGGAGCAAAGGAGGCTCAGGGGGCACCTTCTGGCTCTGCAATCCCTGCCAGGAGGGGGGAGCCTGGACAGGGGGTCGGGCTGTGCCCCAGGGCACAGGGACAGGAGGAGAGGGCACGGCCTCAGGCTGGGCCAGGGCAGGGGCAGGGGGGATAGTGGGAAAATCCCTTCCTGGAAAGGGCTGTCCATCCCTGGCACAGCTGCCCAGGGCAGGGGGGGAGTGCCCATCCCTGGAGGGGTTTAACAGCCCTGTGGATGTGGCACTTGGGGACATGGTCAGTGGTGGCCTTGGCAGTGCTGGGGGAATGGACTTGATGGTCTGAGAGAGCTTTTCCAGCCTCAGCAATTCTGTGATTCTATGACATATTTCACATGATTGGATAGATGATGAAGGACCAAAAAGAACCCTCTCTTTAGTTTCTTTCCTTCTGGCAGCGTTTGGGTTCTGTTTCCATGGAAACGAGAGGATTCAAAGGCTTTCAGAAAGTCTCTGCTGTTGCTGTTCCACAGCACTGGGTTTGGTTTTGCTGATGGGCTGTTTTGCTTGTGTAGGATCTCACCACCACCACCCAGCTGGGAGGGGCATTTAACTGCATCTTCCCTGCCTGTAGAAGCTTGTGAGCAGGGCTCCTGGGCTGTGGTGGGCACAGCTTTGGCACATCAGCGGCTCCAACAACCTGGGTGGCTTTGGGGTTGTGGTAACAGCATTGGAAAATGTTAGCAGAGCTCTGGAGGATTCCATAGAACCACAAAATCCCAGAATGGTTGGTTTGGTTTGTTTGTTTGGTTTGCTTTGGTTCGGTTTGTTTGGTTTGGTTTGCTTTGCTTTGGTTTGTTTGCTTTGGTTTTCTTTGGTTTGCTTTGGTTTGCTTTGCTTTGGTTCGGTTTGGTTTGTTTGCTTTGCTTTGCTTTGGTTTGTTTGCTTTGGTTTTCTTTGGTTTGCTTTGGTTTGTTTGCTTTGGTTTGCTTTGCTTTGGTTCGGTTTGGTTTGTTTCCTTTGCTTTGGTTTGATTTGCTTTGGTTTGTTTGATTTGCTTTGGTTTGCTTCGGTTTGCTTTGCTTTGGTTTGGTTTGCTTTGGTTTGCTTTGGTTTGGTTGGTTTGCTTTGGTTTGCTTTGGTTTGGTTTGTTTGCTTTGCTTTGCTTTGCTTTGCTTGGGTTTGTTTGCTTTGGAGGCACCTCACAGTCCATGCAGCTCCAGGCAGTTAAATCAGAGCTCCTCTTGCACATCTTGGTGCTCCCAGACAGTGGTGGGAGCTGATCCCAAGGTCTTCCTCTCCAGCCTCCTGTCCCAGTCCCTGCCCAGCCTGTGCCCATCAGTGCCCTCCCCTCCCTCAGATCAGCACTCCTTCATGCAAATGGAGATTTAAAAATGCCACTGGTTGTGCTAATCCCCATATTTTTTCCCCCACTGAGGGCTTGGATGAGCAGCTCCAACGTGCTGAGTTTGCATCCAATGTGATTAGAGCTTAGGTAGAACCTGAGGCATTCCCAGGGTGAGCCAACACCTGGAACTCTGTGAGTGATCCCTTGGCACCTGCCAGAAGCTGTTGTTCAAAACCAGAGAAATCAAAACAATGAAAAGCTTTTCAGCAATACTCATTTCCCCCATTTGCACATTACAATTTCCTCTAAAACTAAGGATTTATTTTGCAAACGAGCAAACAAAACAGGCTTTGCAGTGCACATCACATGATGTTTGCATTTGCTGGAAAAAATGAATTTCAGTAAACCATTGATGGGAAGGTGGATAACTGACAAATCCAGTACAACTACAATGGTTCAGAGCTTCATGTAGCACCTGGAATTCTTTGGGATTGTTTTTCTACTGGGCATATTGGGTGTGTTGCAGGATATTCTCCTCACTCCAAGAGACCACCTGACCTGTACTGCCCTTCTCCTGAGTATGGGATGGAATTAATTGTCTTAATACTGTGTATGAGTTCATCCCAAGTTTCCAAGTGCATTCAGAATTCCGGTGTATGCAGATTAAACAACTGAAGCCAATTAGACTTTCTTTCTGAGTACAGTTCACAGAATCACTGAGGTTGGAAAAGACCTCCAAGGTCGAGTCCACCCTGTACCCACCCCCACCTTGTCACCCTGTGCCTCCCCCACCTTGTCACCCTGTGCCCCCCCACCTTGTCCCCCAGCCCAGAGCACTGAGTGCCTCGTCCAGTCGTTGGCACTGTTGTTGTAACTTCAGCTGTCAGATAACATGTCCTTCCTCTTGCTTTCCCCAGCTGAGCATGTGGTGTTTGTGCAGCCTGGGCCATTCTCATTGTCCCTTGGCAGTGGGATGTGTTGCAGGGCAGAGACCCTGAGAGCCCTCCTGAGAGCTCTGCCTGGCACTCCCCCTGGAGCCAGAGAGGCACAGCTGGAACGTCTGCCCTGCCCTGCTGTGCTCCTGTGCCCGGGGCTGGGAGGGCACAGCTGGAATTCTGCCCCTTCCCTTTCTAGGAAGGAATTTTTCCTAATATTGACAGGAAATCTCCCCTGGCCCAGCCTGAGGCCGTGCCCTCTCCTCCTGTCCCTGTGCCCTGGGGCACAGCCTGCCCCCCCCCCCNGCAGAGTCCGACCCCCCCCCAGCTCCCCCCTCCTGGCAGGGATTGCAGAGCCAGAAGGTGCCCCCTGAGCCTCCTTTGCTCCAGGCTGAGCCCCGCCCAGGTCTCCCCTCTTGGCAGGAATTGCAGAGGATGAGGAGGTTCCCCCCAAGTCTCTCCATCTCTGTGCTGAAGCTCATGGTCTAAGGCTTCAACACCTGTTGATTAGGATATAGTAGCATAACCTCTCTTGTGGTTAATTAATCAGTTATAACAACTATTTCATGCTTTTATTATCAGAGGAATGGTTTGAACCTCTGTGTGCCAGGAAATCCAAAGTCACTGCCCTACAGAGCTCCACTGGGGTCAGAGCAGAAATAAAGGAATAAAAACATCTGCTTAGATTTTTTTTAATTAGTCTTAGATGTGTTGTTTGGATCATTTATTCTTAATAGCTGCTTATTTGATTAGAAACGTTACTTGGTGCGTTGCCCAGGAATGCACTGGTGGATGGCACTTGGAGGGATAAATCAGATATGGGATTATCCTGCTCTCTGTGAGTTCAGGGAGTTATGTTGGGCTTTGCTTTGTTTCTGTTGTTTGGGTGGTTTCTCCCAGATTTGCCTGTCTTGTTTCCTCTGTAATGCCTGTTGCTGTAATTGGCACCTTGGCTGTGTCAGGGCACAGCTGTGGTGGAGCCTCCTGGTCCTGAATACAAATGGTCACTCCTCACCCCACCATCGATTTGCATGTGCAAACATTGATTTCCATATCAATGGGCCGGAGTCAGCCCTGGATTCCTGATGGCTGATTTAAGTTGTAATTATTCAGAAGAGAAGAGCAGGTGTGTGACTAGGAAAGCAGCCTGGGTTTGTGTGTGGTTTCTGGAGCTGTGCTGGCAGGTGCTTTCATGGAAATACTCTCAGGAAACGACTCAAATCCAAAGATAAGCAGTACTTAGGGAATGCCTCATTAATAACTGCAATCATAATATTTTGGTCCAAATATTAAAGGAAGTCTCATTAAAGGAACAGACAGGCTGATGTTTAGGCTGCCTTGGCTGCAGGAGAGCGAATCTGTCAGCAGAAAGTTTTGGGGGAGCTTTGACTGCACTTGGAAAGCATCTGAACTCCAAGGGGTGCTTGTACAGCGGTGGAACTGGTTATTGCACCAAAGTGGGCACTGCCTCCTCCTGCAGCAGGTGCCAGGAGGGTCCCAGAAGGTGCTGGGACAGTGGGTGGGGAGCTGTGGTTTCTGAACTGATGTTCTCCAGAGCCAGGGCTGGGCCAGGCCCCATTTCCCTCTGTATTGACTGTGCAGCTGTCACTGCTGTGGGGTGAAACTGGGGACAGGAGTGCTCTGCCCATCCCTGGCCATCAGTGCTCTGGGGTGAAACCAGAGACAGAAGTGCTCTGCCCATCCCTGGCCATCACTGCTCTGGGGTGAAACTGGGGACAGAAGTGCTCTGTCCATCCCTGGCCATCAGTGCTCTGGGGTGAAACTGGGGACAGGAGTGCTCTGCCCACCCCTGGCAATCACTGCTCTGGGGTGAAATGGAGACAGAAGTGCTCTGTCCACCCCTGGCCATCACTGCTCTGGGGTGAAATGGAGACAGAAGTGCTCTGTCCACCCCTGGCCATCACTGCTCTGGGGTGAAACTGGGGACAGGATTGCTCTGCCCACCCCTGGCCATCACTGCTCTGCCCATCCCTGGCCATCAGTGCTTGTGCCATGAGCTGCCCTGTGGGATGTGGGACCTGCACACTGTTCACCTCTCCCTGCAGGCTCCACTTGCAACTTTACTCCCATGTCAGTAGGCAAATACTTGTTATTCCATGTCTGTTGGTGCCAAGAGGGCAGATTCCCATCCCAACAGCCATTTCAGAAATACTCATTGTGCTTCTGTAAAACAAATCTCTGAGTGCTGCTCCATGAGCCTGGCTGGAGCTAAGATCTGTTCCCCAAAGCAGTAACACAGTGCTGTTGGTTTAGCTCTTCAATCTGAAGGGATCTTAGTGGAGTATCTGCTTTGAACACTGCAGGCTGAGGCCCCACTGTGTTTCTTTTCTCGGGCTGTGCTGGAGAGGGTTTGGGCTTGCCTGTCTTGACAGGGGGTTTATTTCTAGGGATGGGAGAATAAGCTCTGAATTTGGAGTTGGTTTTTAAACTTACCTGATATTTCTTCCCAATATCCCACCTAAATCTCCCCTCCTTAAGCTTAAGGCCATTATTGCCATTTAGAACATACTCTGCTGAAAACTGCCCGTGCTCACAACTGGTCCCTCACCGGTGAACAAACCATCTCTCTCCAGGAGAGGCCCGGCAATGCCTCTGTGCCCCCAGGCAGTGGCAGCAGAGCAGGTCCAGGCACAGGGAGGTGCTGGCCAGGATGTTCCTCACTGTGAGATCATCCCACTCCTGGCTGAGGATGTTCTGCACAGACCTCTGAGGAGCTGGAGTGCCAAGGCTTTTGTGGGCACACTTGCTAGGGATTGTCACAGGCTTCAGATAGAGGAGATAATTATATTAGCATAATTTATTTATTTCCTTGCTAATCACAGGCAATTTGCCGTGGTTTTAATAACTATGACTTGTCATTTCAGACCCCAGCAAGTAATGCAGAGGAACAGATAAGAACTTTATCTGCTAATACAATATATCCCATGCTTATTATCTCCTTTGTGGCAAGACTTGTGTAATGGGAAGTATTACAGTGTGACTAGAAGAGACCATGAAGCCATTAGAATTAATTTCCATTAACAGCTTTGTGCTGAGCTTTTTGGGAAAAAAAAAGTCCTGCAAGAACAGGAACAAAATTTTTTGTGGTCCAGGTTTCAACCAACATTTCTGAGTGGTGCAGTAATAATAATTTTCTACTTCCCCTTGTGGCTTTTATAAGGAGTTTCATGTGCATTGACATGGGACACACAACTGTCCCTTCTTCTGTTCGTCTCACAGGCAATTTCACATTAACACACATGGGGAAGGGTAATTTTTTTCTGGTTGTGTTAACATGGTTGTTTTGCATTAAGGTGGATGAAGAAGGGGAAATGGAGAGGATGGGACTGGGAATATCCTGCTGTGTGTGCCACCAGTGGGACCAGTGGGGCACTGGGAATATCCTGCTGTGTGTGCCACCAGGGGGACCAGTGGGGCACTGGGAATATCCTGCTGTGTGTGCCACCAGTGGGGTGAGGATGGCACTGGGAATATCCTGCTGCGTGTGCCACCAGTGGGGTCAGTGGGGCACTGGGAATGTCCTGCTGTGTGTGCCACCAGTGGGGTGAGGATGGCACTGGGAATATCCTGCTGTGTGTGCCACCAGTGGGGTCAGGATGGCACTGGGAATGTCCTGCTGTGTGTGCCACCAGTGGGACCAGTGGGGCACTGGAATATCCTGCTCAGGATGAGGCCCTCCTCCAGCAGGCCCAGAGCTGGAATGAATAGGAAGCAATGCCTTTCAGAAATGGATTAAATATGGAAAACAAAGGGGCAAAGCTAATTGAAAAGGAATGTGACAAATGAGCTTTTTAATGAGTTGGAAAGGCTTTCTCACTTGCTATGTGAACAGAAAATAGAAGAAAACCACTGTAATTTGCATTTTTCCAATCATGAGATATAAAGCACAATTCTGCAAATACCTGAGGACAAACAGTGTCAGTTTTGGATTAGTGGGTGATGATACAATTGTTATTAGAACTCTGCTTTGTGGGGCTGCATGGCAAATTTTCAGCCCAATAGTCCTGCAGGTACTTTTATGCATATTGAGCAGCAAAGAAAACACAGAACTTTATTTTTTGCCTTGTTTCTTTTTTTTTTTTTTAATAAAACCCCATTTTGCCCAGTGGTGTTCAGTGGCTGTGTCTGTGAGCAGCAAATACAATTATTTTGACTGCTATCACTGAAAAGGCACTAACAGGCTAAATTTGCATATGACACGGCACCCACTAGAAGTAATTTTGCATGTACTTATCAGACAATTAGGTGATTTTTGTGCTGAGCCAAACCAATATGGGGAGAATAAACTTTTAAGTGATATTAAGGCTGCTCGTTATTCCCTGGGCTCCAGTGTCCTTTCGGTGCCAGTTATGTGCAAATCTATGGCTGCAATAATTCCTGAAGAATGAGTTGGGTACAGTTTGTTCCAGGTTCCAGGTTGGCTCATTTTCCTCCTGGAACATCTGTGGCCCTCTCTGAATTTCCCAAACATATTTTGAAATTACAGCCTCAGAAATGCACAGCACGTAAATCTAGTTTGCATATTTCTCTGAATTATGTAGGAAGGCCCTTAATTATGCACCATGCAGATAACAGAGCTAAAGATAGAAACCCTTCTCTGGAGGTTTATCCTGGTGAGGTTCCACTGGCACCAGTTACTTCTTAGCTGAGGATCTGCCCTGGAAATGATCAAACCTTTCCATTGCACGAGTAGGATCTTTGAAGCTTCCAGGAATACACCTGTCTTTGGGCGGTTCTTGCAGCAGTTTAGATCAGAGGAAAATCCCCTTAATTCATCCCTTTGCTGGGATTTGAATGGACAGTGTTCCAAGTTTGTTGGCACTGGAGCAGATTGTGGGGGACAAGCATCTCCTGGCACTGCAGCCTTGCCCTTCTCCTCCCATCCCGTCCCATCCCATCCCATCCCATCCCATCCCATCCCATCCCATCCCATCCCATCCCATCCCATCTCCCACTCCCTGCTCAGACACCTTCTCCTGCTCTGCCTAAAGGCCACAGGAGAGAAGGGACATCATTTCTCATGCCCAAGGTCTCTGCTGGTGTCTGTCCCAGCCAGTTTGTCATTGTTTGTGTCTTAGAAAACTTCACTAATTGGACAAGAGGGGGCAAACTTTGCTGGACATTGACTGTCCTTGTATCTCCTGTGCTTTGAAGCCTTGAATCCACCTTTCTGGAATGAAAAGCAGCACTTTGACTCTCCTCAGTTCATGTTCTGTCCCTTGAAGTCCCAATTCATCTCACATTTCTGTTCTGAGGTGACACGGGGGAAGTGCTGAGGTATCAGGAGTAATTGCTTGGTTGTTAATGTGTGCCCAGCTCTGTTGGTGAGGAAGTAAAAATTCAAATTCAAGCTCCCAAGTATCCCAAACTCCCTCATTAAACTTTCATGCTGCGAACTGGAATAGGTTTTGGCAGGGAACTGGAATTCTGCACAAGTCCAGTTTTGGTTTTCCCTCCCCAATTGTTAAAATATAGATGCAGTTTGACATTAGTGTGGAAGATCCACGAGTAATATTGCTGTTAGAAGCCAGCCAGGAAGCAGGTCCTGCTGGTGAGAGGGAGAGTGGGCGGCCTTTATATTAATGTAATAAAATGTTGGTTTCATGTGTAATTTAAGATGAATGAATCACTTCGACTCACGACTCAGAGTTAAACCTTCTGCTTTGGGAGGGTTGGCTTTGACTTGACCTTTCAAATCCAGTTCTACAGTTTGTAACCCAACACAACCAGCTCCTGGCACACAGAGATGGCAGCAAAATATCCCCTTTGATACAGATTTCCAGTTTTCAAACATCACTGTCGTGCTGCCATTTCAGCAGCAGGTTGGGAGCTGCTTCCTTGGAGAGCACAAACCCACGTCAGGCTCCTGGCACCTCTGTGGGGGTGTTTCTGGATCAGAGGCTGTTGCTGTGACTCAGGCAACTGTTTAGGGCTTCACACAGTTTGTGGTGACCCTCCTGCAGGCTCACAGCTCTCCAAATGATTAGCAACAAACAAGGAACAAACCTACTGAAATTCAGCCTTCTCAGAGAGCCCCTTCGAGTACATCTAGAAATACATCAGATGGATTTCTCCCAGGGCAGACTCTTTGCCAGGCAATGCTGCTCCATAGGGGCGTCTGGGGTAGAAACCAGCGTGTCCCTGGTATTGCTGGGACATTGCTTGGACATCTGGGACATGTGCTTGGATGTCTGGGATGTGTTTGGTGTCTGTCCTCAATTTTAATTCCATATCCTGCATTTTCAGACCTCTCTCCCCTGTGATGCCATTCTGAGCTGTCCCAGAGCGAGGTCTGATCCCTGCACTGTGTTCTGGCCAAGGCTTCCCAAAGAGTCAAATGTTGTTGGGCTTTTGGTCTCTTTTGAGTACAGACTTGCTGATGAGTATTTTTAGCAATAATGGAAGTATTTATGATTCAGCAGCACCTCAGACCTTGCAAAACCATTTGCCTGCTGCCCATCAGACCTGGGCACAGGCAAGCCCAGCTCAGGGCTTGGCTTTCCTTTCCTACTTCAAACCCCAGCACTGAATCCTCCTGTCAAGGAGATCTAATGGGGAGCTTGTGGCTTGTGAGCTGTAAGGGCACTGAGGGAAATCTCTTATCTCTGTAAACCCTCAGTGTGTCGAGGCCACAGAGAGATTCTTGCTTAAAGCACCTCCTGTCCATCCCTCCATTGCTCCAACCTTTGCTGGGATCCAGCCTCGTGCAGTGGAGCTGAGGGCAAGCACAGGCTCCTCTCCTGACCTGAACAGCTAATGAGGAATCTGGATAAAATAACTCAAAAGAGAGAGAAGTCAGTGCCATCACTGGGCCAGGCCCTACCCCGGGGAAATCCATCATCCTGGGAGGGCTGCCTCCACCTGCCCCTGCCTGGGCTGTGCTTTGCTGGGGCTTTCTTGGCTGCTCCTTCCCTGGTGATGTGGATTCCTGTGCAGGATGAGCTGCAGGTGGCGGTGCCCCCCAGGTGCTGGGAATGCAGCGGGAGCCCTTCGGAGGAGACGGGATGTGGGAGGTTTTTACTGGAGTAAAGCACTGACACCACTTCAAACAAACCTGGCAATCTGCAAATGAGGCGAGGAATCAGCTGCTTTCTTATAAAATGAGGTGTTTAGCCATTTATTATTTACAAATAATTAGGGAAACAAATTGCTTCTTAATCAGTGCAACTGCGGTACTTTCCAAAGTCATTTTATTGCCATCGGAGCCTGCAGCGTGTGAATTTTCGCTGTTCCCTCTCCCACGCTGTGCCAGGCAGTTCTTTCCCGGGTGCTCCCTCCAAGGGAACGAGGCAATGGTGGCTCTGACAGCAGTTGTGATGGAGCCCCAGGACTGTGCCCTGCTGTGCTCTGACTCATCCCTTGCCAGGTTTGCTGAGGATTTACTGGGATAACTCAGCAGTTTGGGAAGGATGGGGGTTGTCTGCTCTGCAGGACGTAAAGATCAACGCAGGAATTCGCAGCCCCGTGAGCTGGAGTTCTGTAGACAATACAGAACGCAGCGTTGAGTGCCAGGTACCCAGAGAGCAGGGAAGGTCCTTCCCTGGGCCAGGAGAGGAGCTGGGGTGGAGCTGGAGTTGTTCCCCTCTTGGGCTCTCCTCCTGCTCCAGGGCAGGGGGGTGAGAGGTGTCTGTGTGTCACCCACCCTGGGGCAGGGAGGGACATCGAGGTCACAGAGTCACAGAAATGCTGAGGTTGGAAAAGCCCTCTGGGAATCTCAAATCCAACCATCCCCAGCACTGCCAAGGCCACCACTGACCATGTCCCCAAGTGCCACATCCACAGGGCTTTCAAGCCCCTCCAGGGATGGGCACTCCCCCCCTGCCCTGGGCAGCTGTGCCAGGGATGGACAGCCCTTTTGGGGATGGAATTTTCCCACTATCCCCCCTGCCCCTGCCCTGGCCCAGCCTGAGGCCCTGCCCTCTCCTCCTGTCCCTGTGCCCTGGGGCACAGCCCGACCCCCTGTCCCTGCTCCCCGCTCCTGGCAGGGATTGCAGAGCCAGAAGGTGCCCCCTGAGCCTCCTTTGCTCCAGGCTGAGCCCCCCCAGCTCCCTCAGCCCCTCCTGGCAGGGATTGCAGAGACCCAGAAGGTCCTGTGGAGGGAAAGGAAGGTCAGTTTGGGCTTTACTCTTGTGAAAGTTGGCTGTGAGGGCTGTGCACGGGTGGGATGGAGATGCCCAGCCCCAGGGGCTCTGCAGAGTTTCCTCTGGAAGTTCCACCCCAGGTTGCTCCCTGGGAGCTGCTCAGGCTTTAAATGAAGGTGTGCAGGAATGGCAGGAGCAAAATCCATGGAGGGGCTGCTGGAGAGTGGCCTGTGCTTGGGGCAGCAGGAGCACAGGGCTGGTTGCTCAGTGCAAAGAGCTGCTCCTCTGAGCTCAGGAGCATTTGGAACCAGCTGTCACTGCTTGTGATCCCATCCTGCCTCCAGGAGAAGAGAAAAACTTCTGAGGCAGTAAAAGTGACACGAGGAAAATGACCATTTCTGGTAGAGTTGATCTGATTTCCTGCCAGAGAAAGGATCAGAACAGAGATAAAACACACACTGAGAGGGCCCAGGAGATGCTGGCCCAGGGGGTTTGTGCAGCTGCTCCATCACCCTGAGGAGCACAAGGGCTGAGAACATGGACCACTGAGGGCACTCCTTCAGGAATGTGAGGGCTGTCCCTTAGCAGTTGGAAAACACCAAGTATGAAAAGCAGACAGTGCTGGTCAGAGTTCTGGGAGCATTTCGAGCCAGAGGTTGGGTGTGTTTGACAGGCTGGGAGAGCTGGGGGGACTCATCTGGAGAAGAGAAGGCTCCAGGGACACCTGAGAGCCCCTGCCAGGGCCTGAAGGGGCTCCAGGAGAGCTGGGGAGGGACTGGGGACAAGGGATGGAGGGACAGGACACAGGGAATGGCTTCCCACTGCCAGAGGGCAGGGCTAGATGGGATATTGGGAAGGAATTACTGGCTGGGAGGGTGGGCAGGCCCTGGCACAGGTGCCCAGAGAAGCTGTGGCTGCCCCAGCCCTGGGAGTGTCCCAGGCCAGGTTGGAGAGGGCTTGGAGCAGCCTGGGCTGGTGGGAGGTGTCCCTGCCCATGGCAGGGGTGGCACTGGAGGGGCTTTGGGGTCCCTTCCAACCCAAACCATTCCATGATTTTGGGATGTTGTGTGTCTCAGGAGAAGGTCCAGTGTGAGCAGGGGGCAGTGCCCACCCACAGCTGGTGCTGGTGGTGTGTGGCAGAGCTGTGTGCCAGCCCTGCCAGGTTGGCTCATTCCCAGCTGCTAATAGGGAAATTAGGATGGGCTGAGCTCCTGCCCTGCCAGACAAACCCAACTCCATCCCATGAAGACAAATGACACACTTAAAGCACTAATGTGTGGGAATCACACCCACACAATCCTGAGCCTTCTGTGTCTACCTTGGAAAATTAAAGCTCTGCGTGTGTTGATACTGAGGGTGCACTTAGTGCTGGAAGTCTCTGTGTTTGAGCTCCTCCATCTCCACTGAGCCAGGCAGAGCTTTGCAAGGAGAGGCTTTGCTTGTGTTCTGCAGAGGGTGGCTTTGGGAATGTCTGCAGGGGAATTGCAGGTCAAAAGGACAAAGGTGATCAAAACCTGTTGAGAAAAATCCCATTAAAAAAGTAAAACCGATAAATTTGTTGGTTTCTATGCAAAATTCTCAGTGTTTTTCTGTGTGTGCTACAAGATTTTCCTCTCTGTGTTGGCCATGCCAGAGGGATCCCTGCTGGAGTCCAAGCCCTGCTCTGAGGCAGCTACTGCAGGATCTGACACCTGGTTTGGGAACAGGATCATGGTGTGCTCAGTCCCTGGGCACTCAGACAGGGCCTGGACTCCACAGGGCAGGGCCCCTCCCTGGGCACTGGGGGCTGTGCACCCAGCCCTGGCCACCCAGATTTTGGGCTCTCCCTGTGTGTGTTTGCTCCCCTGGGCACTGTCCTTGCTCCAGGGTGGGCTGTGCCTGTAGCTCCAGTGGGTTTATTTTGGTTTCTGCACTCCAATCCACTCTGTCAGCCCCCAGAGGTGTTTTCCAGTGAATTTATGCATTTGCAGAGGGAAAAGTATGACTGGAAATGACCAAATAGTGCCTGTCAGTGGCCCAATAATGAATTATTTTTCCAAGTTTGCCCTTGTAATTTCTTTTTGGTGCCTCACAGGCAGACCCGGGGATGTCAGGGACTTTGGAAAGGGCTCCTCAGCACTCCCACCCTTCTCCAGGCAGCTTGTGCTGTGCCAGGTGCCAGTGCTGGCAGCTCCCCCAGCTCCTTTGGCTCTGCTGTCCCAGAACCCCCCCGAGCCCCTGGCAGAGCCGTGGGGACGGGCAGAGCTGCACGAGGAGAGGCCTCTCAGCTCAGCCCTCCCTGCAGGGGGCTTTGTCTGGGCCGTGCCCCCTCCTGTGTTCAATCAAACCTCTCTGCTGTGTGCTGGGCTGCCTTTGGCCAGGGCTCTGGGGCTCTGGGGCTCTGGCGCTCTGGCTGTGCCGGAGGCTCGGGGGGAATCCGGGAATTGCTGCAGCTCCCGGGGCAGGAGCAGCTCCCCCGGCTCTGACTGAGGGCTCAGTGTCGGTTAAACTTCCATCAACATGGTGAATCTGTGATAATCTGCATGTCATTAGCACATTTTAATTGTCAGGGCTTTGTGAACAAAAGGCTTCTGAGCACAGACACATTTCAGTGTTGGATTTACAGTGAACAGCTTTAAATATTGTATCTCACTTTAGGAATATTTTTTATTTTAAATGACAGATAATTCCCTGATGGTTCCCCCAGGCAGAAGGAGAGCACAGGCCCATAAGTCTGAGGTATGTCAATTAAATGGATGATTTTATACCACAGTGTATTTAGTTGTATAGATCAAACAGTTATTCAAAGTCTGTAACTAACAGAAATAAAACCTGATTTAAAATACATAAATTTTCAAGTGAAAAACATGGAGGGATCTCATAATTTGGACTGGTTTTTTTTCTCTGCTGTTTTCTAGAACTGGGACAATACAAGAACTGCCTTCAGCCATCAATTGTAATGTTATACCTGGTGTAGGAACTGAGGAAAAAAAGGCAAAGAATCCCAGGGTTTCTGGGCTGCTGGTGGGAGCAGGTAAAGCCTTTGTGAGGTTGGAGGCTGTGGCATCCTCTCAGCCGCTTTCAAACCCTCTGCTTTTGCCTTTCCATGCCAGAATCAAACCCCAAAGGTTTTATCTTATGGTACAAGACCCTTTGCACAAACTGCTCCCCAGAGCTCTGGCTCTCAAGCAGCACTTCTGCTCCTCTCTGCCTGGTTGGGCTTTTCTCTCTTCTTTTTGGGCAGGTTTTAGTGTTTTCTTTACTGTTATTTTGCAAGGCTGGTACAGAAAAGCACATTGGAAGGTGCTCACTGAGAGAGTGAGGGAGCTGAGGGGGTCACCTGGAGAAGAGAAGGCTCGAGGGACACCTGAGAGCCCCTGGCAGTGCCCAAAGAGGCTCCAGGAGAGCTGGAGAGGGACTGGGGACAAGGCATGGAGGGACAGGACACAGGGAGTGGCTCCCAGTGCTGGGCCAGGTCCAGCCCCCAGGGGCAGTCTGGGCATTGCAGGGTGACAAAAAGCTGCAGCTGTGGCTGTGAGAAGCTGTAACTTCAGGGGTGGGGCTTCTGGGGCAGGGACAGGTCCTGCCTGTGCTTCTTGGGATGGGAATATCAGCAGAGAGACTCAGGGATGGCACAGAGGCCAAGGGGGACTCCAGCCCTGCCCTGGGCAGCTGTGCCAGGGCTGGACAGCCCTTTCCAGGAAGGCATTTCCCTTCCTATCCAACCCAAATCTCCCTGGTGTAACCTGAGGGATGTTCATCCTGCCCCTGTCCCTGGGAGCAGAGCTCATCCTGCTCCAGCTCCACCCTCCTGGCAGCTGTGGGGAGGATAAGGTGGCACAGTCAGGGCAGAAATGTGGAGGATTGGGGGCTTCAGCCTTCACAGGGTGTGTGGAAGCTCTGTGTGACCTTGGCCCTGGCTCAGGAACATGCAAGTTGAGTGTCACAAAGTGAGACACTTTCTGGAAACTGGGTGAGCACATCCAGGAACATAAACCCTCTGTTTATCTCACAGATGCAAATGTGAGGGGAGTTCTCTGACTGAATCGGTTTGAATGCCTCTGTCTGACACTCAGGTGTGTCCCCTCCCTTTTCACACTGCCTCACGCTCCTGTTCCACGTTTCTGACACAAAGACACCTCCTGTCTGCCTGATGGCTGCTTTGTGTGTTCTGATAGTGAATTGGCATAGATGAATAGGTTTGATAAGAGGCTGAGTGTGTCACCACGCAGGAGCCAAGGGCTGGCACCTGAGGAGCACAGGGACACTGGAGGAAGGGCTGTCACCTGCTGAGGGTGGGCTGCAATGGAGCTGTGGGACAGCCAGAGGTGCAGGTGAGCACAGACACGGGCACCACCCACCCCTGTCCTGGAGAGCAGCTTTGTGCTGCCCACAGTGGCTGTGGGGCCGCCCTCCCTTCATTAGATGGACTGATAATATCGCAGGGGAGGGTAAAAATAACCCTTCTCACAATGGTCTAAATATAGTACTGATTGGAAAGCAGCTCTTGGCTCCAGGTGGGAAAACAGGGAGAAGTTAAGCCAGTAAAAGTGAAGCACGTGGAAAAGCTGGCACTTCAGGATTTGGGATGACAGGACATCTAAAACTTGATTATTCCTTCCCAAAGCTTCAGGCTGATGTCAAATAGCTGTTGAGTTCAAGGAAAAGAGAGTACAACCCTAACAGACATCCTGAATTGTATGTAATTAATGATCCATCATTAGAAATGATCCCAGGATAGTTTGGGCTGGAAGGGTCCTTAGAACTCCTCTCATTCCAGCTCCTGCCATGGGCAGGGACATCTTCCACTGGATACAAATGGGAATGAATTGAGAGAAAATAAACACCCTGGTGATGGATAGCAAATCATTTCAAATAGCTGAGTGTTATTGCAAGGGGAGTTCCTTGAACTGCCCAAGGGCTCAGCACCCCCCTGGCTCATGGTGGGGCTCTCTGTGCTGATGCAGCATTTACTCAGAATTGGGGGACATTAATTCCCTTTGAGAGGGTCCTTCTGCAGTGCTGGAAATGGAGAGCAGCATCAGGACCCCCCAAATCTGGGATTCCCTGGAAGTATCCAGGTGGAGGCAGCAGCAGTTTCCAACCACGCGCCTGAGGCCAGGAGGAACTTGGATTGTTGCTGCTTTACTCTCCAGATATCAGACCAGTGAAATTAAATAATGGTTTAGGTTGGCCCAAGAGGAAATCTGTTTGGGTTTCTTACAGAAACAAAACAAATGTGGTTTTTTCCTTCTGCAGCATTTTAAGAAAAGAAGCAAATCAATGAAAGGGAAATTCTGAGCTTAAGAACCATTAGAAGAACCCAACAAACCCCTGCAGCTTTCCCATGACTTTCTTTGCAATCCAGTTTTTAATCAATCATTGACCCTTAACCGAGATGTTTTTATATCTCCTTTAAACATTTCCTCTGCCTGAGGTCTCTACTTCATGGATAAGTTTCTATTTCATCTCTGTGCATCCTTTAAAAAGGGGGAATCTGTGAGGAGTTTGGGCACTGCCACCCTCCCTGGGAGGGTGGGCAGGCCCTGGCACAGGTGCCCAGAACAGCTGTGGCTGCCCCATCCCTGGGAGTGTCCCAGGCCAGGTTGGACAGGGCTTGGAGCAGCCTGGGCTGGTGGGAGGTGTCCCTGCCCATGGCAGGGGTGGGATGGGATGAGCTTTGAGGTCCCTTCCAGCCCTGAGCATTTTAGGATTCCATGATCTTCCACCCCCACTGGAGCCAAGGAAATTGGAGATGCCCATGACAGCTTTGCACCCTCAGCCCCCACAGGCAATGCCTTCTTGTTCCAAGAGACCAGGTCAGGAGGTATTGCCATTTCCAGGCTGTTTGCAGTGCCCAGGGGGAAGGACCATCCCTGGACAAGGTCCCCACCAGCAGTTCCTGTGCCCCCACTGCCCAAGTCCCTCCTGCTGCCCCCACACAGGGCTGGGCTGCTCAGGAGCTTTCCCTGCTAAAAAAAGGAATTCTTGTTTTTGGTGTTCTCTGAGGGAAAACATATCAGTACTGGTATAAAATCTTCTGAGATTTTTCCCAGAAGAAAGCTCTTACAAATAGATTTTCCAATATTTCTGATGGTGAGAGAGATTTGGAGGCTGAGGAACTGGTGAGAGTCCAGTGCACCGGGGGGATAAATGGATAAGGAATTACTGGGGGCCATTCTGGCTCTATTGATGTTTGCTGAGTGTGTGTGTACAGATAATCACTGGGGACTCTAAGCCAGTTCCAGCAGTGCAATCCACACCCCTCTCCTCATCCAGCACTGCCCTCAGGATCAGACACAGTGAGCTCAGCCCCTGGGGATCTCAGCAGGCAGGAGGCAGCTGCCAGCAGAGGCCCTGAGCATTCCCAGTCCCTTGTCTCATCTTCAGACAGCAAACACCATGAAATGAGAACAGCCCTGCATGACCTTTACCTGAATCACCTCTGCCATGGCACAGCAGTGTCCCCCTCACTGTACAGTCCAGAGGGATCCATCCTGCTCTCCTCATCCAGGCATGGTGAGTGCAGGGTCTCACCTGCAGTGACACAATTGCTGTTCCTGGAAAGCAGCTGGATTGTCATGGTGTGTTTCAAGACTTTATCATGGAATCATAAACTGGTTTGTGTTGGGAGGGACCCCAAAGCCCACCCATTCCCACCCCTGCCATGGGCAGGGCCACCTCCCACCAGCCCAGGGTGCTCCAAGCCCCGTCCAACCTGGCCTGGGACACTCCCAGGGCTGGGGCAGCCACAGCTTCTCTGGGCACCTGTGCCAGTTTGCTCATTTGATCAGTAATTTTAAACGTCATCACTTCCTAATGCTGCTCAAAGCAGAGCCCAAGAGGTCTGTTTGGCCACGTGGCTGCAGTGACCCAGCCCATGTTCCAGCTGTTCCAGCCTTTCCCTGCTCCTGGTGGGAGATCCCCCATCCTGTGTGTCTGTTTGGGAAGGAGGGGGATCAAATCCACTGTCAGGTCTGGCCAAGCACAGCACAAGCTCCCCCAGCCATTCCAGACCTCTGGGGCAGGAGGAGACGCAACTCAGCTGTACAGGACAGTCTGTACCACACTTCTCCCCAGCGTGGAAAACCCAGCACAGGATCCTTCTCACTGTTCCTACAGAAGGGAAATTTCTTCTATTTGCTTAATATTTGATGTGGGCTTGTCCTGTAGAAAGACTTGATAAAAGCATTTGTTGTGATTCTGTGGATTAGGTGGAAATACAGACACAATACTCAGACACTTGGAAAGACATTTGGGCAGGAGCCTGAGCTCTGATGGGGAGACTGTTTAAGGCAATTTTATTTGGATAAACAACTGGAGAGCCATGAAGGGAGCAAATTTAAACCAGCTCATCAAATGGAAGGGAACTGTCTCACCCCCCATGGGAATGTTTTACAAGGAGGTCCCAGTGGTGCTCAGCCACCTCCACCACCCAAACTGCTCCTCCTCCTGCTGCCTCTCACATTTGCTACCCAAATAACACATCCTACTCCTAATTCCATAAGGAAAGAGCTTTTCTGGACCAGCATTGCTGGGATTGCTGGTTCTTTGCTCATTGTGGTGATGCTGTGGAGGCCCAGATGATCCCTGACACCTGCACTGAACTGGCCCTGGAGATGTGACAGCTTCAGGAGTGACCAGTGCACTGGAAGGCCAACATTATGTTTTATTAAACCTGCTGAGAAGTTTGTGGGCTCGCTGCAAGGGAAGCTTTTCCCCTCTAACTGCGTCTCCTCCCTCCTCCTGAACACTCTGTCACTACAGAACATTTGCTGAGGGAAAGGCTGTTCCCCAGCCCCTCCACAGAGCAGAGGCTGGGTGTGAATGTGGTGTCTGCTGGGGGTGTCCTTCAGACCCTACAGAGCAGGACCCTCGTGGGGAGCCAAGGCAGAAAGCACTCAAATGCAATAACCAACTTCCAAGGGCCCCTTGGTTCATTCCAGGCCTCAGGAACTCCGGGGCAGCCACCAGAGCAAACTGGGGAATACAGAACAGGAATGTTGAGTGGTCAGGGCAGCCAAACTTCCCCTGGGCTTCACTTCCAGCTGCCATTTGTTTGGCTCCTTTGTTCCTTTTACTCTCAAGGTGCTTTAATTCTGGGAAAGTGAAAATCCAGACTCAGCTAAGGTTATCCATAATGGGCTCCAGTGGGAAGGGGAGCCCTTAAGCACAAAGAGCTGTGAAACACTAATATTTATGAAGGGAATATATAATTCCATTTTGCTGGGATTGCCACAGGCACGAGAGGGAAGGTTTCTGTCTGCATTTTCCTGTTCTGGGGTGCAGGCAGGGCCCCACCTGTCACAGAAAGGCTTTTCCAGGATTCCTGTGTTGCAGGAGGGCACTGGGATCTGGTCCCTCCATCACAAACCCCCAGGTGCCTCTTTTAAAGTTCACCAAACATGAGGCTCAGGGTGGAGCTGGACCTTCTCCTCCCTGCACACTCCTGATTTTAGCTCAGGATTTTCCGGCTGCTGCTCACCCCACGGTGCTGGGGGGGCTGTTCCAATTGAAATGGGTTTATTAAGTGGGAGCTGCTTTAATGTAGGACCCTCATTGCACTTTCCTCTCCCAGAGGGCGAGTCGTGCTCCTGCTCTCGAGCCCATCCAAAGGAACAGGAGGAGTTTGGGTTGGTTTGCTGAGCAGGTGCCCCCGCTGGATCCCGAGGTGGTTTCCCGGGATTAATTCCCTCTCCAAATGCCAGCTGGTTGTGCCCCCAGGGAGAGGCTCTGATTGCAGCCGGAGTGATGGGACAAAAAGGTTAAAAACCATTGAGCCCCAGCTCATGACTACAAAGGAGCTTCGAGGGGAAACAGTTTTTCTCCACCTAACAGGGGTTTGTGTGGAAAACATTCTTTAGTAAAATAGTTCTGCTTTATTAAGAATTCCCTCTGCCACAGCTGGGGAATTTCAGCTCCCCCCCCCCAGCCTCTGCTCCTGCCTGTGCAGGAGTTCCTACCTCAGCTCAAAGGTTCATTTAAAATTTTGCTGATATTGCTCCAAAAAGTGAAGTGCCCTCAATTCCCAACCTCCCAAGAGCCCGTTTTGGTGCTGACTGGAGCAGTCAGTGGGACTCAGCCAGCCAGGGGTGATTCCTTTGGAAGGACATCACCTCCTCCTTTCCAAATCCCACCCTGGGCACAGAGTGGAGCCCAGGAAGGAGCACCCAGCATTTCCCACCCGGGCAGACAGAGGGCCTTGGGGCTCCCAACAACAGCATTGTCCTTAACAAAGGGAGAGAGCAAACACCTCCCTGGGCAGGCTCAGGTGTGCACCCTCATTTGCATACCTAATGACTCGTGGCGTTATACCTCGGGCAGCCCTCAGTTAAGTCACAAATGGGTTAAACTTTCTTTTTCTCTGTGAAAATGACAGTGTCTGAGGAAGGTCTGACCAGTGGCAACGGGGACCAGCTGGGAACGGAAGCTCCAAGGGAGGAACTCAATAACGCTGCAAAGTATTTCTCATCAAGAATTTTCCCACTAAGTGCTTTTTCCATCAGAAAATGCTTATTCATCAAAGTGAAAAGTTTTCATAGAAGCACTTGGGCTCAGTGAAGCATTTCTGGAAAATGGTTCCCAAGCCCAGGGTGGGATTTCTGGCCAGACTGCAGAGCAGAGCAGAGCCCAGGCCAAGCCCCAACCCCAGTCCCAGTCCCAGTCCCAGCCCCATTCCCAGCCCCAGCCCCATTTCCAGCCCCATCCCCATCCCCAGCTCCACCTCCCTATTTTACCTCTCCCTCAGCATCCCACCAGGATGGAGATCTCCCAGCATTTCCCAAGAGCTCCACGTGGTACATCCCACCATCCCAGCACTGTGGGGCTGTGACTGCTCATTGCCCTCCACCTCACCCACCACCCAAATCAAACTCCCCTCTCCTCCTTTTCCAGGTGGCACGGAAAGGTTCATCCCCACCAGAGGGAGATATTTTTGAAACCTTTCAATTTTGGCACAACAAAACCCCACTTGGATTATGTTCTAAAGGGAAAAGGAAGCAGATGAAGCTCAAGAGGGTTTTGACCCATGTGTACCAGTTTCTTGGTCAAGTTCTCTCATTTTTACCACAGGTTCAGTCTCCTGTCACAGCAGTTTTATGTCCTTGCAGTTGCATTGCCAAGGATGAAATCGCCCGTGAACGCTGAACTGCCACTGAACCTGTAATCAGTCACAATGTGGGCAGCTCAGAATTCCTCAGTGTCCGCATTATACTCTTCAAATTCTTTAAATTATTACTTTTCCAGCAAAAACCCAGACTGGTGTAAAGTCAAAAAGTGCACAATCACCTTGCAGTGCTCCGTGCCTGGGTCTGACTTTGGAGCCATTTCTGTGTTCAGCACAGGGAGATGCCCAGGCTGGGAACGGAATGTCCTGGCCCAGGGACAGAGCCCTCTGAGGCTGTTTGCTCATGGGCATCATAACCCCTCCCTGGGGACACACAGAGCTGCCCCAGCCAGCCACGGGCTCACAGGATCCCAGAGTGGTCTGGGCTGGAAGGGACCCCAAAGCCCCCCCAGTGCCACCCCTGCCATGGCAGGGACACCTCCCACCAGCCCAGGCTGCTCCAAGCCCCATCCAGCCTGGCCTGGGACACTCCCAGGGCTGGGGCAGCCACAGCTTCTCTGGGCACCTGTGCCAGGGCCTGCCCACCCTCCCAGCCAGCAATTCCTTCCCAATATCCCACCTATCCCTGCCCTCTGGCAGTGGGAAGCCATTCCCTGTGTCCTGTCCCTCCATCCCTTGTCCCCAGTCCCTCTCCAGCTCTCCTGGAGCCCCTTCAGGCTCTGGCAGGGGCTCTCAGGTGTCCCTGGAGCCTTCTCTTCTCCAGGTGACCCCCCCAGCTCTCCCAGCCTGGCTCCAAAGGGGCTCCAGCCCTTGGAGCATCTCCAGGGCCTCCTCTGGACTTGCTCCAGCAGCTCCATACCCTCCTTTTGCTGGTGGCTTCAGAGCTGAACACAGTTCAATGTTCTTAATCTGTGATATTTTAGAAGAAAGAAATACAATCTTGGAAAAAAGCAAGTAAACCAGTAAGTCTGGGTATCCATGTTTGTGCTGAGCTCTCCTGGTGTGCTTTGGGACCAAGCTGAAGTTTATAAACACCAGCTTGTGATCTCTGGGTGAAAAATGTAATTTGAGACGAAATGACTGTTATTAGCATTGATGACTGTGACACAGACTGTCCTGGAATGGCAAGGGAGGCACACACTGTTATCCAGAACGTCCACATTTCATTTCTCCTTGGCAATAGTGAGCTGTGTTTGCTGTTGGGATTGTAAGTGTGAGCTGTAATTTGAATTTTTAGGATTTATTAAAGTCAAAGAAAAAGTCAGTGGTTTAGGAATCACTGAGAACACTGTTCTTAAGAGGGAGGAGTTCTCCTGAGCAGCAGATTAAACCTCCCAGGTGGAATTCATTCCAAGTCAGCCCAGAGGGGCATAAACAGCTTTGCTCCAAGATCCTAAGATTTCCAGCAGAGAATTCCCATTATTGCTGAGCCCAGGACAGAAGGTCCATGGGCAAAGTGCAACAGGTGTCTCCTCCATCCACCTGGAATGCTCAAGATCCACATTTGGAGTGTGGGCTGGAGTGTGTCCAGGGCAGGGAGCAGAGCTGGGAAGGGGCTGGGGCAGCAGGAGGGGCTGAGGGAGCTGGGGGGACTCAGCCTGGAGCAAAGGAGGCTCAGGGGGCACCTTCTGGCTCTGCAATCCCTGCCAGGAGGGGGAGCCGGGACAGGGGGTCGGGCTGTGCCCCAGGGCACAGGGACAGGAGGAGAGGGCACGGCCTTAGGCTGGGCCAGGGCAGGGGCAGGGGGGATAGTGGGAAAATTCCCTGCTGGAAAGGGCTGATATTAAAACTTAGCAAATAATTTCATCTTGGCTGTGTCTTCTTTTCAAACCTCACTCAGAGATTATTTTCCAGAAGCTCTTTTGCCAGCTGAGTTCGGTGGGATTTGTGGCACTGGGGTTTGCAGAGAGAGCTGAGCTGCTGCACAATTGTGGCACCACTAAAAGCTCCTCCACCCCCAAAGGCTCCTGGAAGGTTCTCCGAGGTGAGGGCAGGGAGGGAAACCTGCCCTGAGGGCAGTGTGGGCTCCCTGCAATGTGCTGCCATTGCAGCCCCGTCCTCACTGAGCACTGTGCCCCTGCCCTTCTCCCAGGGAGGTGCACCCTGACTGACATAGAAATATCCTCCTTCTCTGTGTCGTTTGGGGATGATTTGGATTCCCAGCCACCAGACTGGCTGCTGCTGTTGTGCCAAGGCCTTCATTCTTTTTGGCTCTCCTCTGGATTGTGCCAGTCACCAAGTTTTTTGGTGTGGACAGGACTGAGGGCTGGTGAGGAGCTGGTAGAGGACATCCAGGGGACAAGGGGGAACAGCTTTAACCTGAAAGAGGGCAGATTTAGATGGATATTGGAAAAGAATCTTTCCCTGTGAGGGTGGGAAGCCCTGGAACTGATGGCTCAGAGAAGCTGTGGCTGCCCCATCCCTGGGTGGGCTTTGAGGTCTCTTCCAACCCAAAGCATTCCATGATTCCATAAATCCTGTGCACCAGGATTCCATAAATCCTGACTCCAGGCCAGGGGGTGTCCATGCCCAGCTGGACTAAGGAATTCTGCACTAGGAAGAGACTTTGTGCTCCTGACAGCAAGGGCTCCAGCTGCTCTTCAGGAAGGTGCCTCATTTATCTGAGACAATAAATGCACTGTTGTTCTTGTAAGGAAGGCAAAGAAGTGATTTTGCAGACTAAGCAGAGCCTGGCACTTTATCTCAGCCTTTGTTTAAGGGACGGGGAAAGCAGATTAATAGTCCAACGTTCGCTGCCTCTATTGTGCCAAAGTAAAAGGCATAAATGCTATTTCAATTCCTTTAACTTCTGCCTATCTGTCTCTGTGCTGAGGTAAGTGCACATCCAAAGTGGCTGAGAGGGTTTCTCAGGGAGGTTGTTCATCATGAGATGTCTGAGAGTCAGGGTAGGGAGAGGCTGCTGGGGAGGGACAATCAGCAGCAAACAGCCCCTGCCCCATGGCCCTGGTCCTGTCACTCACAGCTGGTTGTGTGGCCCAAAGTACAGACAATGAAGCACCTCCTTGTGATCCAAACTGGTGTTTCTGGGAACCTGCCCTTGGTCAGTCCCAGGATTGCTGTGGCTGGAAGGGTCTGTACCATCAGCAGGTCCAAGTGGCAGCTCAGCAGCAGAGAACCCACATCCCCAGGGGCTCATCCACACGTGTTCCCAGACCCCCAGGGATGGGGCTCCCCCACTGCCCTGGCCAGCCCTTTCCTGGAATAGTTCCGGCTCTGTGGTTACATTGGCAGTTCTTTCCATGGTTATGAGTGATTGTTGCTCACCATAGTAAAGTATTATTGGCCTAAAATAGCACCAAACCAACAATTTCAAGGTGACACTGAGAATCCAAAGCCAGAGGTAAAATGCTGAGGGATTTGCTCTCTGCCTCAAAGACATCTATAGTATTGTCCAAGGCAGGAAAGCAATGGGATTGCAAGTGGGACAGTGAGCACAGCTTTGGGAAGGCACAGCTCAGCAGGGCTCCCTGAGGAGCAGAACGGTTGGAATGGGCAGGAGAAAAGAATCCAGTTGCAAATAAACCAAAATAAAGTGAAAGTGCCCAAAAGTTGCTGAAGTTTTTGTGAACTCCAATTGGATATTGGAAAGAAAATGTCTAATAGACAAATGTCATTGTTAAGCAATAAAACCCAGAATATAGTTAAAGGGAAACTGTTGAGTGAAAAAATTCTAATGATCTTTATTCAACTGTTTAAACTGTAGCAATGTTTTCCTAATAAATGCATCAGTCATGGAAAAGATGGTGTTTTACAGTCAGCTGTGCCCCCCTGCGTGGGGGAGTGTTTGGGGAGGGAGTTCCACACTGACACAACCCCTCTGTTTGATCCTGTGATCACAGAGGACAGCACTGACAGCAGCAGCAAGTATTACAAGCTGGTAACAACTCTGCTTTAATACATTTTTAATGCTGTAAAAGAGGTGTGTGGAGCCAGTGGGGGATTTTATGAGGGAGTTTTAGTGCCTGTCACTGTGGCGATAGGAAGTTATACCCTTCCTTCCACAGGTTTACAATATCTTGCCATTACTTCCACCTGCACTTTCACTGCACTGGTGGGATCTCTGAAGAGCAGGACATCAGCAAACACGACTTTTACTTCCATGGCAAAGATTAAATACAGTGTGTGAGTACATGTTTGAATGAGATCAGTGTTAGCTCTGGTTACAGAAACAGTTGAAGCAGTTTTACAGTTGTGGAATCAAGGAATGGTTTGGGTTGGGAGGACCCCAAAGCCCCCCCAGTGCCACCCCTGCCATGGGCAGGGACACCTCCCACCAGCCCAGGCTGCTCCAAGCCCTGTCCAACCTGGCCTGGGACACTCCCAGGGATGGGGCAGCCAAAACCTTTTGCTGAAGTTTTTGAAGCAGAAGCTGCTTAAGGATGTTTAAATGCCAGTGAGAGGGAATTCAGATATGGAGAGATGGGGGGTGAAAGCAATACTTTTCTTTTTCTGGATAGAAACTCTGTGACCTTCATCCCTCAGCCCAGGGATCAGGTGTGTGTCCCGTGGGAAGGGCCACTCAGGGGCTGGGAGGGTGTCAGCTGGACACAGGCTGGTTTGGGGTCCCTGCCCACACCCAGGCACTGAATCCCTGGGGGATGCACAGCCTGGGACAGGTACTTAGTTCTGTCCTGGTTTGGAAGATACTCAATATGCTGGAAAAGCAATGAGGAAAACAAAGTATACAACTGCAATATTCATTGCTCTTCCCTGTCCTGAACATGCTGTTTCTAGGAACAGAATGAGGAATTCACCCAAGTGGAAAACAGCCCAACATGAAGAGATAACTCTGCTTTTAGGGGTTATTGGAAAAATGATGACTCCAAATTCCTGTTTATTCACTACATATTTAGAGCAACGTGTTTTCCCCATAACTTTATCTTGTTCTCACTTCATTATTCTCAGAAACACAAATACAAGGAAGGAAAGGAAGAGCAGAAGTGGAATCTAAAACTGCTGCTGCACCACTGGGCCCAGCACAGTGAATTCTGCAGCAGCCCTTTGAAGGTTCGTTAGCAGTTGTTACACACAGCAGTGGCTGGGCTTTATTTGCCAGCCCAGCTCAGCCATGGAGGCTGCACATCCTTCACTGGCTCTGCTTAACATGCCTTTGAATAAAAACCTGCACAAGGCACTGACACAGTCACCAATGCTGGGACTGAAGGTGCTGCCACAAACAGCAAATAGGAAGTTCAGTCGGGTTTATCCCCAGACCTGGAACCAAGGGATCACACAGCCATGGCCATGGAGTGACAGATCACAGACAGCAAGGAGTGCCCATGGCTGGGGATGGCCTTCCATGGAGAGAAAGGGGTTAAAATTTCACATGCAGTGACATTTTGGGGTCCTGCGTATGTTGGAGACACGTTTTTGTGGGCACTCAGGTACGTGGGGGTACCTTCCAAGCACAGGGACTCCCAGCACCTGGAGATTTCCAGAGGTGGGAAAGTTCTTAAGATCAGAGAATCACAGAATGGGTTGGGTGGGAAGGGACCTTAAAGCTCATCCAGTCACACCCTCGACATGGGCAGGGGCACCTCCCACCAGCCCGGGGTGCTCCGAGTCCTGTCCAACCTGGCCTTGATATCAATTATTAGTGGATGCAAAGAAGTTCATACAGGACAGATTGCTCAGGTTCTTCCCTTGGGTGGTGAACTGGCTCTGTGGACATGGGTCCTGCCTTCAGCCCTTGTGAGGGAACAGAAAATCCCCATTGGTGCAGTGGGGTCTGACGCCTTTCCAGTCCCAGCACTGGGATATGGAGTGTTACTGTCACAGCAGCTTAGGGAGAAACAAATTCCAGGCACTTTGTTTCACTCAGAGGAAGCCCATTAGCTGCTCAGGGACAGGTGGAAATGAAACTGAAATCCCTGTAAAAGACAATTGCGTGGTTAAAAATACATTCTGTTGCTTTATTGGCACTTTGCAGATTTTCTTTCATTATCCTTTTTAAGCAAAGAACCAAACTCTGT
>VWZD01006862.1:6313-116919 GCA_013396695.1 Sakesphorus luctuosus
AAAAGAAAAATTTGGAAAGCTTGCAGGTGAGACAGGAAAAGTAATTCAACTATTTCACTGCTTCAGACAGTTAAAAATAAGATCACATCAGGACAGGAAATTTCATCAGTGCTTAATGTGTGCATAAACTCCCAGGTTGAGTTATAGACACTTCTTTAAAATCATTATGATGTTTAGTTGCATGTTCTTTCCACATGATTTCACTTCTTCTATTTAATATACAATATAGCACCTTAAAGATCACTTCTAGGCAGTTGTAGTTCAATCATTTGTTATTCGTCCTCCTCTCTCATTCATGTGTTTCCTACAGATGGACCTAATCCAAAGCTCCCTAATGACTGGCATGATCAAAGTCCACGTCTAATTGCTGTGGCTTTAACTTAACTATAATGATTATCACCCTATTTATACATGTTCTTATTATACATATACAGGTCAGGATTTTAGATGCTATGATCTTTGCTTGTGCTGCTGAATTCAGCTGAGGTTCTCTCCCACAGTTTTGTACTTTATATCCAAAAATATTTTAAAGGAATCTCTTCCTGTTAATATAGTTGCAAAACCTAATTTTAACCATGCTTCATGTGAATACTTTATCAGAAATTTTTCTGAATTCAGCATAATTCTATTCTTTTTCTTGCATTTCATTTGAATTTTAAGCAGTCCTGTTATAAAGTCTTCTCTGAAGACCCAAATCTCATAGTTTTGCCTTGGTTATGAGGTATTCGTATTGGAAGGTTTAGCTGGTGCTCACAACCAGATAGAGTCTTTTTTCCTCATCCTCTTTTCACAATGTTTGCTCCTTTCTATATGACTACTGGCCAATTACTATCATCATCCTGATGTGGGCAACATGAAATGACTTTTCCCAAAGACAAGGTTATGTCTTTGTCAGTATATTGGTGTCTCTATAATGAACTGAATATGCCTGAGGGCCAGCTGGTTGATTTTTTTTCTGTTTGGGGCTTTTAGGGGGATATTTTTTCTTGTTTCTGTCTTTTTTTTTTTTAATGCTGATTGTCCATTAAGATAGTGAAAAAAATACTGGATTTTCTTTGCTGATCACCACACTGACAATGAATTCTATCTTCTAATAATCGTAGTATAAGATCCACTGTGCTTTTTCCAAAAACATATGTTGTCAGTAGACAGAGCTGATACTAGGAAGCCAGTCCTTGAAGAATTGAAATAAATAAGAAAAAGAAACATAATAGATCTGTATAGATGAAGAGATGGCAATGGGGCAAGGTACTATATTGTTTTCATATCTGTCTGTTTTGAACATATTAAGCACTGATTTTATTACTGCAATGTAATTATATCACAAGTAGGAGTTTTCTTGAAATTCAGTATATTAGCTTTTAGTTTGTAATTGTTAAAACTGGAAACATACACATACGTAAATATATCTAAAGAGCAAGAACTCACCTTGTGTATGCAGTTGTATGAGCTATGAAGCTTTCTGTAAAAGTTCTTTCTTTTGGTCTGTCAAACGCTTGATGAAAATGCCTTTTTGTCAAAATGATCTTGAAAATGCTGTAAAATAAATATTTTCTATTCATTATTTAAAAATAGAATGCTAAGATTTTTAATTTTTTATTTCCTGAGTAGAAAATAGTTATGTACAGCAACTAATTGTTCCAGAGATTTTCTGCATCATGAATAAGAGATGATGGGATACTGAAATGGAGGTAGGTATTGATTAGATTGTGGCATGTAGTGAAATGGTGGAGGTTTGGAGGATTTTTGCTTGTAGAACAAACCTCAGGTTTTTGGCTTCCTAATAAAAATCATAAGCACCATAGGTATTTATTTAGGCTGACAATTTGTAGAAGAAAATTCAATGGGAAATTACAGGAAAATTTGCTTCCCAAGGACATGGGGAAACACCAGCCCTTCTTTGGTGGTGTCTGCTTCTCCCATTAGGGAAACTCAAATATGCTTTCTTGGCAGCCAGAAATGATAGGCATTGATCCATCCCAAGCATTTTGTGCCTCCTACCTTTACAGTTTCTGTACAGAGCAAAGTACTGGGACTCTTGACTCCTGCTCTGTGACTCATAAACACTTGTGTCTTCTTGGTGACTCCTCAACCATTGTGTGCCTCAGGGAGATGCTTTTTCTGAAGTGCTGGTGATGTCTTCAGTCACAAGTGGCAGTAAACATAAAGAATCTAGCTCTTTTTCTCTTTACACTTGTGAATAGGCTTGTTTCTAGTGGCTCCTTGGTTTGGATCTGGCCTTGCAAGAGCCCACATCTGATGGTTCAGTTCACCTACAACTACTGCACAGCTGGAATACAGAGAATCAGTGGTAAGTGCCAAAAGTTTGGTCTCTTTGCTCATAGAGGTGTTTCTTTTTTTATCCCTCTTTTTTTGTTTGTTTGTTTTCAAAATTGATTCTGTGTCTTAGTAAAGGTTCTGCTGACCAAGTATGTGCAATTACAAAAGCATCCTCAGGCCAACACAGCAATTACTGTTACTCCTCTCCACAGCACCCAGTGCAGTGTTGCACAAGCTACTGAAAAAAAACATCTAAAGTAGCTTTACACTACGCAAATGGATGAATGGACCAGGACCACAGAGCAGCAAAGCAGCTTAGCATACTGGAGCTTTAGTCTCCAGCCTCCTGCCAAGGACAGTGTTGGCAGCTCCACCAGGCTAGTCCATGCCTGCCCACCCAAGCTCTGCTCAGTAAGTCAGATTTCTGAACCCAAGTTAGTGTGTCACATACACTTTGTATGGACTAAGTAGCTATCAAAAAAAAAAAGGCAATGGAAATTGGGCCCCTGGAGTTGTATTCATCACTCTTTGGGTTAAAACTGAGAAGCAGTTGCTAATAGCTGTTCTACACATGGTCTGAGTGGCTGTTAAAAATCCTGCTTACATGGGAGTGGGATAAGTGTGGGTTTGCAGATTGTATTGTTGTGGTGGGTTTTTTTCCCAAATAAATGAGTCACTAGACACTTGGCAAGTCTTTGCAAATCACTGGGAAGGAGAAACAGATGCTGTAGTGAATATCAAGGCCTATTTTTATCTGTGTAAGATTCCCAATACAGATATTAGCAAAAAGGAAGACAGGGAATGTCATGCAGCCAGGTGAATGGCACTACCACAGGCCCCTTATTTGGACGCAGACTCACATTTTAGCAAACCGTTCAAGCTCACAAAGAGAGATAGTAAAAGAGAGCAGGAGTGACCAGCTGCCATTTCCAGTGCTACAGATAAACTGTAGCCAACTCAAAAAAACAAGCAAGGTGTTCTTTGCCTTTGCTAATTCAACTACCAGGTCTCAGTAGATCCCATTGCTCCCCACCTCAGAGAGAGGTCACTATTTTGTGTTATTTGTTGTCTCCTCCATTTCAAAAGTGGGCATAAGCAATATATCTCTGCAGAAGCAAAATATCATTGTGAGTTGTGGGTTTCCATAACCAAAAGGCCTCTAGGTAGGTGGAGATGCAGCTGGCACAGATACCAGTGCAGACAGATAAGAATTTAGGAGTGGTATGTATCGATGACATTCAATCCACCCACCTTATTTATTTCACACCGTGCAATATGTAGGTGGCATGAGATCCATTCCCCCACCCACTCCACGGTATGGTGTGTGGGACTCCTACCTCCCTGTGCTGCACTGAGTCTGAACCAGGAACAGATCTGCAAGACTTCCTTGCTGGAAAGGTACCATGCCTGGAGAACTGGCTCAGGGCAGGTGAGTCTCTGGTCGGCTCCCTCTGACTCCCTGTGTTCCTAACACAGAGTATCTTTGCAATGAACTTTCCCTGAAAGCATCACCTAGAGATGTGGATTTCGGTGTTGTGGAGGGCCTAGAAATAAGTCAATGGTTTGACTAGAGCTGTTTCCCCTGCTCCCCTCCAACAGCCTGTGCTGAGGTCTCCCCCACTACAGCTAAACAGACCTGCCAACCCAATGGTCATAATCCAGGGGGGTGATGAGCTATTGTTCTCTAGAATGTCCAGCAGCAGCACATGCTGCCCAATGCCTGTGCTGTGTGTGCAACCCCCAAGCATGTGCTTGGCAGAAACTTCACCGCTGTTTCTTCCTGAGCTGCTAGCACGCAGAGGTCTCAGCGGCACTAAAGGCTCACTGTAGCCTTCACTGTCCTTAATGATGCAGAGAAAGAGTATAAAAAAGAGAGAGCAACTTGCTTTTATCTTTCTTGCAAGAAAGGCAGGCTGGTCTGTGCTGTGGAGACAGCAGTGTTTCCCTAAAGGCTTCAGCTAGAGTCTCCCTTCTGACGAAGTCGTGACATCTCCTGTGATTTGCATTTTGACAGACACGAAAAGCTGGCCCTTCATTCTTTAGCTACTATTTTTATGTAATGCTAAAATAGAAAACTGCAGAATTATCAAAGCAAAATGCTTCAATACCACCACTGTGAGTGATGTCTCTCATGGAAGCTGAATCTGAGCAATGTTTTCAAAAACTTACAGTATAGCTGTTTTTTAATGTGCCTTTTGGACTTAAAAATGCACTGAAAATGAGCATCATTTTATTTGGGAAAGGAGGCAAGAACAAGTGTGTTTTCCTGGGATGTATTTTACATATTTTGCTTGAACACTTAAACAGAACAATTAAACTGCATTGTTATTTGGTAGGTACCTTGGTAATTGTTTGGATTTTTTTGTTGGAGTTTTTTGTGGGAGTGGACTTGGTTTGGGGTTGTTGGGCTTTTTTTCTTTTCTGCTTAATGTCTGGAACACCTAGCAAAATTATTATCTGTGCCAGGATTTCATGTGCATCTGTGTGATACTAATTTAGAAACTGAAGCCTTTAAGTGCTGAAATCCTCTAAGTAATTGAATCAGTGTTGAGTTCTGAATTATGTAATTTTCCTCGAGAAGCTGGCTGAGTACCTGTGTTATTAACTTTTGAGTTTCCAAAACATTCAGTTCACACTCCAAGCTCCATTTTGCAGTTATGAGGGTTTTGGTCTTATCTCTGGGCTTTGAGGCTGCTGTTGCTCATTATTCTTACCATTTGGTGCGATGCCTTTACACAAGCCTTGGCACAATTGCTGGTGGAAGTGCCTGTCAGGTTGCAGCTCCCCAGCAGTGCCAAGAAATATTCCTTCTGAGCTCTATATCCCTTTTTGAAAGGTGATTATGCTGCATGTCCTGTCCTCCAACCTGCTGTTTGCCCTTGGGCAATATGGCTGTTCACTTTAAAAAACACAGTGTAAGTTTTGCCTTCCTATAGTCCCTGACATCAGGATATACACAGATGTGTGTAGCCAGCACTCACACCCGGCAGTGTGGCATGAGTCACACTGTTGGGGATAAACATGGCGCGTTGTAGCCTGGCCCTCAGCTGTGTCTCCAGTTCAGCTCTTGATTCATTTAGTGACTTCAGGATGTTCATCTGCCCAGGGGTATTTCACAGCTGTGTAAGGGAGCTGGGTGCCAATTTGCAATGGACACAAGGGAAAACTGGGCATAGAAATCCCTTAGATACCTTTAAATACTCAGCCAGTCTTTCAACTCAGATCTGGACTCAAGACAGGGGTGTATAAATAAATGAAGATTCCCATGGCCCTTTTATTCTTACCTCCATCTCAATGCCAGTTCACTCTTGCTCATTCTGATCCAGCCTCTTTCTATAGCATATATTGCATAGCTGTGGAAGCGGCATCATCCAGTTCAATAGTTTGGGCTGGGATCCCTTATTTTCCTTCTTATTTTCAGTTACTTCATCTTCAGTGTTAAAGGACGATTTGGGATGTCTGTGAAAGCTTGTGGAATAAAAAGATTACATAATGAGAAAGAGCAAGAGCCACATTAGCTGTGGCTAGCTACGATGCTGCAGCCGTATAAATTATCAAATAAGGCCACAGTCCACAGCACAGTTAACTCTCAGGAGGACAGAAATGCCAGAAGGTCTGAGAACTGATTTTCCCAGTAAGATCCTGGCTTTGAGCTCAGTTCCAGCATAGTGCTGTGTTGTCAGCGTGTAATAACACCATTTGCAAAACACTCTGAACCTTTTTCTTCTTATTGCTGGGTTGGGGTTTTTTTAAGATAGGTATCATCACCTTCAGTGGCTGCTGTGCGCAGGCCTTTACCCACCACTTCCAAAACATTCCAAGCCTTTTTTTCCTTAATAGTGCTTTTCAAGATGGGCATCAGCAACTTCAATGCAAGGCACATCCTGTCCATGGCAGACAGGAGCAGGATCAGGACTGAGGCAGCAAAAGCAACTTTGCATAGTAAACTGCTTTGGGACATTGGTGTTGCTTGTGTTTTCCTTCTGCAGTAGCTCTCTGAGCTCTAGTGGCTGCCGGAAGCCTCAGCACCTCTGTTCACAGCAGCATGAACAATACACAGCTGGCAGAAAACACTGCAATAAGCAATATTTACCTTATGACCTTAATTCCCCAGCTCGGTTGCTAGGACTTTCCATTATGCACATGGCCCGTCTTCCTGTCATGAACAACTTGTCACCTGTGACACAAAGGAGCAAGTCTGAATGAAGAAATGTGAGAAAGACACGTTTCTGTGCAAAGGCTTCTCCGTGCTACAGGCAGGTATCCCTGGGAACACTGGTTTACAGAGGCCAGGCACAACCCACAGGAGGGTTCCCCAAGTACACAGTAGACAAGGTGCCCACACTTTCAAACTGTCTGAGAATGTCAGGTCAGATGGAGACCACAGGGAGTTTCACAGGTCTGTTTGCCAATGCAATCAAGATGTATGTGGGACCAGTTTGGGACAAAGAGCTTTGAAAAGAACAAGGATGGGCAGTTCCCCCTTAGCATCCTCCTCCAAAGGACTCAGGCCATGGTGTCTATGTGAGCATAGGACTTGCTGACATGTTTGGCACAGCCTACAGCCCACTCAGCCTCAGCCTCCCTTCACCTCCAGACCCTCCTGAGCTCTTCCCAGTGGTTTCTCTCCTTCCACAGGGAAAGATGCTTGCAGAGAATTGCAGGACTCTGGCTATTTTTTTTGCTTGCTCCAGATGTCTCTGCTGATGCAATTTTACCTGATGTTTAAGGAATATGCCAGCTGAAATCAAACTGATGCTTGTCGCTGAGGGCACAGAAGTCAGGAGTGGTCTGCTGTCACTGTCCTGGGTGGGAAGGGAGAGCAACAGTGCCAAAACCCAATGGTGTGCATATTGCATACACAGCACACAGTGATAGAAACAAAGGGAGAGAAAGCTTCAGGACTGGCTTCTGCGAGTTGTTTCGCTCTGACATCTATGAAATCCTGGTTAAATCATGAGAATCCAGAATTCTGACTAGGCTGGATAAAAGAAGAAGTGCACTGTCTGTTAGACCTTTATCTCTTGTTCCTGAGGAGGCCAAGCTCAGATGTCCCTGTCAGCTGAGAATTCTCTTTGTACCCACTGTCACAATGGATCACACTGGAAGAGACAACAGAAGGAAAACAGAAGAGAAGCAGCTCCATCAGGCAACAAATGCAACACTCAGCAAGAAGAGCTAATTTTTAAAAGATATGTATCAGTTACTGAATTTAATAGCTGAGATGCTGTAAGTTATTTCATGATTTTTCTACTAATGCTTTAGGCAAAGCCAAAGGCTAAGAGTAATGCTTAGCAGAGTATGAAGAAATGAGAAGTCTCATAGTTCTGTTGTAATAATGCCATGACAGGGATTTCTCCATCTTCTGCTTTTCCAAGAAAATCTGAACCCTTTTTAAAGATTTTTAAGTGGTGCTCAAACACCAAAATTTCACAAGGATGATTAATGTCAACTGACCAGGACAGAGGAATCAGGATCCAGTTTCTAATATAAAAATTACAGGATATAGTGACAAAAAGCTTTTTTTTTTATTTAATCTGGATATGATGTAGTATCACTGCACCTGTAGAATAATTCAAGGGAAACTTGTGTCACTCCCTTAAAGGAAAGATTCACTCAGGCAGTGAAATATTGATTTTACTATTTAATTTACCATATTATAAAAAATTGCATCATGGCTCTCACATCAGCTGGGGGGCATGTTATGGACTACCTGACCTAAAGAAGTACAGGGAGAGGATTCTCCAGTTATCAGCACTTTTCCTAAAGTACTTCATCATGTTTTGTTCTCTACAAAAGCAACTACATATAGTGATGCAGGCTTTCCATGTTGCCTGACTAAAGCTGGACACCTGATATCGTATGCTAAAGCCTGATGCTAATCCTCCAGTCAGACCAGTTGTGCTAAATTTTCCAAAAGCTCCCTGTCTTATTTGCAACTCATACCTGCAGTGAGTGGCTATTATGCAGTTGTCCAGGTTCAGACAAAGAAAAAGAGCTCTTAACAGAGGACTAGGTTTGATTTGCTTCCTTTATTTTGCATATGCCCCTAAAGAAGTTACACTTTATATTGTATCTTTCCCTAGGTGATTTTCAACAAAAGATCGAAATACATTTGCCCTACAGAAGGAAATAGTGTGAAGCTTATTCCTTGGGGGAAAAGAGTCAGGCTGAAAGAAAGCCTAATATTTATAAGACCATACGCAGCCATCAATGCTTTTGTGGTCAATCTTTGTCATTGATCATCAGGTCAAGCCACAAAGAAAAAGTAGTTACTGGTTTTAACCCAATAACTCAGAAATATGAGTCCACCTTTTAATTACCTGTAAGCAGCACTTTCATTGGAAAATAAGGAGTAAACAAACTTACTTTCTCATGCCCACTGAAACACTAAAGTTAGTCAAGAAACATTTAAGCCTCATGAACGTCTGCATTCTCTGTTACAAGCACTTCTGAGATTTTTTTTAAAATGATGGCATAGGCATCTTACAGAATACTGTGTTTACACTTAAGCAGCTTAGCCCCAAGTCCTTTCTGCCTCTGAGATTCATGTCATTATTCATCTTGGTACAAGGCACTTCAGCTCTTCAAAGGCTTCTGCAAGGCTATGAGCACGCCTCTCCTAGAGCTTTACAGAGCATAAAATAATTGTGGATTCAGCCTGTCTGTAACGTAGTGTGTTTGTGTGGGATGTAGCACTGTCCTCCCCATTTGGCAGGTGAGGAGGCTGACACATCATATACTAACACCAACATTTGCAAATATTTTCCTAAAGCTAAGCACTAAGTTCTTATTTTGACATTTAAATAAAAAATAGCCTGTTTCTGTTCTCATCTCCTGAAGTTAATGACAGCTACAGATATTAAGCATATATATAAAATGTGAGCTGTTGATCTAACTTCTAATGGATTTAGGTGCCCTTTGGAAAAAGTTTCAAACTATTGCTCCAAGGGAAAGATCCTGTAGCACAGTGGGGATCTATGGCATTAAGTAAAAAGAGAAATAATTCTCCTCTTTCTATCTAATGATTATTTATTGATACTCACATTGAACATGAAAACCTGTTCTAATGTCACTTGGTACCATTTAGCCTCCAATGTAGCATTCTGCAATAGGGAATGCCCAAAGTATGATTGATTATTCATCTGTAGTTTGAATTTCTTTTTAGACATTCCTTAGGTCAAAGCCTTCAATTATGTCACCACACAACCATCTGCCATTTACAGCTCTCCCTCTCTTTCAGTGCGAGGGATGGTCTGTGTTCAGAGAGTGAGTAGCTTCCCAATGTTTTGTTATTTTTCCCTGATGAGAAAGTGAGAAGGCTCTCTTTACTAAGAATCATTCAAATTAATCATATTAATGTTCTAATTCTCCTGTGAGACATGAGGACTCTTTGTCCCACAAGGCTGTATATAAAACTGAGAGAGTGAGAAAAGGATCACACCATTAACTGTGACTCCTTATTTTGGGCAAGCTACATCAATTTACATAACATATTATGTAGAAGTCATACATGAGACCACAGCTTTGTTACTTTGGTACCATATAGGACTGCCCAAAGCTGGAAATAAAGCCTAATGTTTTAGTTGATCAAAGACAGTCATATGCTGTTTTTCAATCCCACTCTTCATTTGTTATATGATTTTCATTTACCACATAATTTTCATTTACCACATGAACCTGATTCATTCCTAAAACAAGTCCATCCTGTTATTGTACAGAAAAATGGCCCATGGGAACATGGTGCTTGCTCACATCTTTTAAAGCTGTCTTTACTTGTCTATACAAAAGGAACAGACCAAGGTTATGCTTTTTGAAAGTTTAAGTTTGCAGCCAGTGCATGTTAATACTATTAGTATGAGTAGAATTTACCATTTTTTTCAAGCTGAAACACAGACTGGGTTTGCACTCAGCAGCAGAGCTGCTACAGTCTTGTAGTTGCTGCTCACAGTTTGGGCTGTGTTGATTCGTTGCACAGTCCCTACAGTACCTGAGTGGCGATAAGGTGTCCTCACCCCCAAGATAGCCCAGTGCTCCAGGACAGTAGGACACTTTGCCAGTGAGTTTACAGCATGTGTTGGAATCTCTGGCTTACTCTGGGAGAAGTGATCTCAATATCAGATTTGTCTTCTTCCTAACTGATCTCCTACAACTTCCCTGCTCCAAGGAGAGGGTCTCAGCCTCCATGCCCAGTACCTCATATCCCCTGGGCAGACACATCACAGGCCTAATCCCCGTAGTAAATTCGGACTGAATTTCAGTGCTCGTTAAAGAAGATGTTGGAGATAGATAGGTAGATAGATAGATAGATAATTTTTTAATAGGCAAACCAAAATCTTTTATTTTCCCTTTTAAAATTTGAATTTGGTTGAACTGCTGGAAAATTGCAGCTCAAATAACTTAACAATGTTTCAAGCAGCTTCAAACAATATTTTACAGCAGGAGATGCTGTAAAGCTTTATGGCAATGCCAAGGTAACATTCTTCAGCAACACATGTTGTGGTAGACTATCAGCCAAATTCAGAAGTAAAGGAAAAGCACTTTTGCTGCTCTAATTCCTGTTCAGTAGCATATTTTTTGCAATTCCAAACTACTGTCAAGAAGTCTGTCTGGTTGAAAATCTAGAGGCATCCATTATCTTCTGATGTTTATTATGACTGTATGCTATTTGAATGAAAGAAAAGTTGTTCATCTGGGAATCACTTGACAATATAAATGGTGTTATTTTCAGCTTTTGTTGACACCACAATTAATCAAGTGAGAGGCAGTCACTTTCTTTTTTGCTTATGCTATAGTTCATCTAAGAAGTCTGATATCTTCCTTTGCCAGGCAGTACTAATTTTGATATTCTGTCCCTTTACAGGGCCATTTTTTATCAATTTAGCAAAAAATATTCTGCGGTAGCTTTTATAGTTTCATGTGCTCAGATGTTAACGGGTAAGATCCAAAATGAAGGATGTAAAAAAATTGGAACAAAGACTGAGGAAGCTCCTTCTTTCCCATAGCTACTGGCATATACAGACATTGGCAGCCATGCACATCCAGTCCCGTTCCACCTGACAGCATGTCCACTTCATTTTGGTTTGACTATGTGCATGTGCAGTGGGGCTGTGGTGTTTCATGAGACACTCTCTGTGGAAGGGAGCATAAGCTGCTGAGGGGGCACGTAAGAAATCACAGAGGAGCCATCAGGTCTCTGGTGTCTCTGTTTTTGTGAACTAAATGATAGATTTATAAGAACACCAAAAAGTTCTAATATTTTAAATCCTGATCCACATTATTTGTGAAAAGGCACTACTTACCTAATGCAGGTAAGATGGAACATAACAGTCCCTAATAAATCATTAACAAATGACAAATAATTGGTATTGCCAGCTTCTTCTTTCTCACATCTGAAATAAAATTCAGTGAGCTTCTCCATGGTAAGAAAACACTTTCCCATCTGTGATGTGAAAAGAAAGAAAATCAAAAATATCTATGGTTGAAAAATGGATTAAAAAACATCTCATGTTAAGACAGACCAGCACCTCAGTGAAGAAAAATGAGAAAAAAAGAGAAAATGCTGTAAACTCTGGTTATCTTAGGCAATTTCCTTATAGCTTTAGCAATGTATTGGAAATAAAGGATAAAAAGTCAAGATTCTTAAATATTTTACTTAAACTTTTCACCAGCTTAGAAATATTCCATCTCTCCCCTCTTTCACTCACCTGAACTTAAAAGAAATGTATGTATCAATCAATAGGAAGGAAATAGATAGATAGATAGATAGATAGATAGATAGATAGATAGATAGATAGATAGATAGATATTTTACGTTGTTTGCAAGAACACAGCAAGTGGTACTGGGGGCGATCAGGAAGAAACAATAAGTGTTATGATACAGCTTGTATCTTTTCCTTAGGTGCTCCTTTCTTTCTTGTCTTCTCTTATTTTGTGATTCTCTCTGAATTGCAAACTTTTATCCTCCAGATGGTGAACCTGACACTTTTTTGGATTCCATTAATACAGAGTTCATTATTCCTGAACCTGAGTAAGGTTTATGTTATTGGAAGGTAGAAATAGAGTCTTTTGTATGAATCCATTTTGACTGGTCTATCTAATCAGCGTTGTGTCTACAGGGTCAGTGGGAGACACAGGTAAATCACTCATATTCAGCAGTTTTCATGAAAAGATCATTGATCAGATGCTGTGGTCTTACACCATCACCAAGCAGCTAGTCTTTTGTTATTCCACAGTGATACACAGAGACCCTAGTCATCCACTGGGCATCCTTGAGCACATTCTCTCCATAGGATGCCAATGTACACTTGAAGTTAAATGCCAGACCTCTTTTCATCTGGAGTTATTCACAAGGCATGCTTGCTGAAACATAATGCAAGGCTGACAAAGCTGGCAGTATCCTCTTAAAAAATAGTCTGAGGTGAAAAAAATTGAAGCATTTTCACAGTTCAAAAAAAGAAGAACTTCAAAATGATTTCAGAAAGTATTATCTTGGCTGTGCTCCAAAGCACTTGAGAGCTGACTGCCAAAGTATTAAGTCTTCAGTAAGATAAAAATATCTGTGCATGTACACACACACACATAGACACAAACATATTCAATATGTGTCTAAAGACTTATTCAAATAATATTAAATGATTCAAACTGGCACAAGCATGAAGCCTTTAGAGAAGATGGCAATCCTTCAGTAACCATTGCTGATGTTGGGCATGAGGCTTGCAGAAACTTTGCCAGCATGAGATTCTATAAAAATTCAAGTTCCAGGCACATCTCCTGCCTTACTGCCACAGCACAGGATGCACCTCTTCCAGAAAGACTTACAGCTTCTTTTTAGATTTAGGTCACCAAGTACCTTGTAGCACATTATTTCCCAGACTAACAGGGAAACTGCAAGCACAGGTGAACCCATTTTTCAGCTAATAGTTTTTAATAATTCTGGAAACTTGTTGTGAATTTATTAATTTATTAATTAATATTTATTTGCTGGTCTTGTTCTGAAGGCAGCTATTGCTTTTACCGCTACCCAGTTTCTAGTGCCATTTTCCTATGACACCTCTGAAAAATCCTATTTTCCCAAAAAGGGAGTGAAAACCATAAATATCTGGCAAAGGGATACTCTCTAAAGGCATGGATGGCTCTTCTCTTAATAATAAAGAAGCTAAATAGTAAGTGTGACTAAATGTGGTAACTAATCAAAACAAGTCTTTGGCTACAACACGAAACTAACCCAGAAGCTCGGCAAGTGTCCAGGTGGTCATGACCATTAATTTAACACTTCCTTATTGTTTATTAAATGTCTCACTTATGAACCTGGGAGAGAGAACAGGGGTTTAATGAAGGAGGGTAGGACTTGGAACTGACAAAGCAGTATCTTTTCCTCCTGAATATATATTCCCTTAAAAGCTCCATGCCAATTAGTCAGGATGAGGCAGAGAGAGAGGAAGTCTGTACTAACCAGTTATGTATCTTGCACAGATACATTACCACTTTTTTATACCATAGGACACATCATACCTTAAAGAATTAAATGAAAAGATAGTTAAGAAAGAGAATTCTCCATGCGTCTAGGCCAAGTAGGGCACTGGCTGCTCCATTAAAATGCCTAATTGAGAAACTCCACACATTTATTCAGAAATTGAGTGTGTGCATGCTAGTTTCTCTGGATAAAGATGCTCAGAACAGTGCATCTTGCTTAATTTGAGGAAAATTAATTTTCAGCACATTTAAAATTGTCCACATGGAATATCCCTCAGTACTGAGGGGCTATCACCACTTTCCATGAAGAAACTATAGGGGAGTTTTGGTTTGGCTACTAATCTGCACCTATCTCCACCTGATGAAAGCTGTAGTTTGAAAGCTTTGACTTTACTTTATCCTCTGTAGGCAAAGCTTCTTACCGAGCCCTGTATCTTCCCTCTATGCCATGGTTTCCTTTCTCCACATTTTGTGTTAAAGGCAGCCTCCTGATGTATCTTTCTCACCATCTGCAGAAGCAGTATGCTATTTTACAGCAGTCCAGGTTGGGATGTACAGGATTGCACTGCTGGTGCCAAAGGAGGCTGCATGGATTTTGCAGAAGGTGAAATTCCAATAAAATCTAGTAGACATAAGAAGCTGTAAGATGTTTGTGATCTTTGAGTATACATTTTGAAACTGGGATTTATAAAGACACTATTGACAGGGTATTAGCTAGAATACCTGTTGGGACCAAGATAAATGACCAGTCTGGACTGAACACAAGGCTATTACAAAAATGAAGGATGATGTTATTGCTTTTGGAGATTAGCTTAGAACTGCTGGAACACCCAGCTACTGTTGGTTGTATTTCCAAATCACCACAAGATCTTGATGGTGAGATACTGAGCCATATATCAAAAGAGCTGTCTAGAGACTGCATAATGATTAGAGAGAAATACGTTTTGCATTCTATTTTTTAGTCTAAAAAGTGAATTTTCAAAATAGTGATGTCATTTAGATTAAATAATTAAAAAACACATTCAGTAAAAGAAAAAATTATTACCAATATATGTTTTAATGCTAGAATCACTAAAGGTAAGTGTGCTTTAATTATGTGCTGTAATTTGAACCACAACTCAAGCAATTTTTATTTCAGTCATTCCACTATTTTCGTGTTTAGATAAAAAAAAACCCACAACAACGAAAAAACAAAACAAACAAAAAAAAAAGGGAAGGAGTCAGAAATGAGCTTCTGCTATGTAAAAGACAACATTTCCCAGAAGGACTGAAAAAGGCACAGATCTCACTGGATTGTTAATAAAGCACAGTATCATTTGAACCTAAGCTGTGCAAAATCAGCTGTCAAAAGCTTTTGTCCTTCTGATGTCAGTTCAACAGACTGCAATATTAATATGCAAATGTCACAGATCAAATTAGACAATTAACACTGACATTTGTACTGTCATTTTTATTAATGATATCAGTATTCTTTGAAAGGTAATTCCAAACACAGGACTAATATAAAACACGATTTAAAGAGCATAGGGTGGTAAATAAAAAAAATGATAGAGAAAAGGCCATTAGATTTTGCATACAGTCTGCTTTCATAAGACTGCTAGAGGAATCCACAAATCTGAGTTTGTCCATGCTGTTGTTCTTCATCATATTTCCTCCAACTATGTTAACCCAACGTACAATTTCTTTTCAAGTTTGGAAGCTGACTTTTCAGATTCACACTAGATTTTGGGTGAGGGTAAAGCCACTTGCAGGTGAGAAGGTGGCTCAGCATTATAGTGCTCTCCTCATGGCCAAGTCTCTCTGACAGGAAGGTTGAAAAGATTATGCGGGTTAGGCCTTGCTTCCCAAGTGCACAGGGTTTACCCATATGTGGTACTGTACGAACTTTCAAATTCACTTTATGTTCACCACAAGCACCACATGGAGCATGTCAGCAGTGTTCAGAGTACACTGGTTGCAGTCAGGCTGTCTGCAAAATGCAGCATAGGTGACAAGGACACTAGTTGGGTCCAAGTGTCAGGCCGACAAGAGCCTTCTGCTGCAAGAGCTTTCTGTGCAGCAGGAAGGGGCACAGGCTTCTGCAGCTCCAGCTCAAAGTGTGCTGCTGTATGCAGGAGCCTCAGTGACTACAGGGATCCTAACAGCATAAATCAGATCAAACATCTGGCCTTGAATCATACTTGTATGGCACAGCTTGAACATCTACAGTTAAAATTGCTCTCCAGCAAAAACTAGTCATACTTGGATTGCCTTCGGGGGTGGCTCCTGTTCCATACTGGTGTTTGACCAACACATAAGAATAGTATGGGATGCTCCTCATAGGCATGCACCAGAAAACAAGATGGCATCTTCCTTAATTTGTCTTTTGTAAGAAAAAATATGAACAGATCTGCTCAGGAAGTTCCTTATTCCTTGAAATTGATTGGTTTGAGATTGACAAAGAAATGTAAAAATTTCTGTGCTAGATGGAACACAGGACTGTACTTGAGTGGTAGGAGGAACATGACACTCGTGAGTTTGCTGGGTATTTTAGCACCATACACAAACCCAAAATTGAATTTTGCTCGGTCTTGAGCCTTGGCTTTTTTTTTAGAAAATACATGACAATAGGTATCAGCTGCAGCAAAGAATTCAAAGAAAGCTTGCTGGAAACCACAGCAGACAGCAACACTAATCCATAAATTAGCACTTCAGTGTTATTATTCATCAGGCTGTGCAGATGGCCGTTTGCTTAGTGCTTTTCAGGCACTGGGCCGAGTTTCAGGTACTACATCATTTGCATATTTTTATTTCAAAGCGAGTCTTTAAATTTCACAACATTTTCAAGCTCAAGGGTGACAGAATGACCTAGAGAGTGGCAGACATCTGGAGACACAAGACAGACAGATAGATGGAAGTGCTATAGATTTTGCTTACTTATGCTCCAAAATTTCCAGTTGTCTCTGGTTTGAAACTTTCTTCTCTCCTTAGAGGAGATATATGCTTCAGTGCTCTTCCAAGCTTCTGAAACGACACAGTAAACCACATTACTTTCTCAGTCAGGCAGGATTGGTTACTGGCCTCAGTACCGAGTGGGTGCTGTGACCTGTGCTATGCTACATAAACACTAGTCTAGTTGACCAAATACTTTATTCTATCCTAAAAGTCTGTAAATCTTTTAATTTGTGGAGAGTATCATGTTGATTTTTATTGTTGTTGTTCTTGAAACTACAGGATTCCAAAGTTTGCAAAGAGGCTGGAGTTCTTCAAATTGTGTCTAGCTTGATACAAAGCTCCTGAACTCAGGAGACATCATAGATAAAAGAGGGAGGCAGGTGCAGGAAAAAAAGCTTGGCATGACATATTATCCCTTGCACGTGGCACAGATAGGAGACAGCACAGACAAGAGAGCAGCAATACACAACAGCTGTGGATGGGCTATGCACGGACCAGACTGCACCAACCAGCTGTTGAGGAAAAACAGCTCTCAGATCCTCCTGCTTTCCCTTGTGCTTGGATGAAATGTTCACTATGGTCCTCTTGGGAACTTGTCTGATCGTCCTGTGCCCTTAAACTCTTCATGGTTCTTATCAGTATGATGCAGTTTTCAACCCAAACACAAAATTGCAGTCAGCTTCTGTGCCAGGTATAATGGTATGAACATGATTGCACTGGAAGGCAGGTACATGGCAGCATTATTTACAAGTGGGCAGACTGCAGTGTGCTTTTCCCTCCTTGGGGGAGCACAGCCATTGACACTCCACCCTGTTCATGTGAGCACCTGAGCAGGAGAGGCTAGAGGGAAGACTGGATTTTGTTGTGATTTTGTACCCTTCTGCATAAGTAGCTGGGTATTTTCAGCTAGAAGGAGCACTGCCAGTGGTCTTTTTAGTTTTTATAGTGTAACTAGCCTCTACTGCTTTTCCAAATGGATGCTGCAGTGTGTTCAAGGGTTCACCTTGAGTGAGTGTTAGGAGCTGCTCACAGAAAGCGCTGACAGAGATATTCTCACGTTGAATGAACTCCACAAGGTATTTGGATGAAAAACTCAGCATACAGGACTATCATGCTGAAATCCATCATATAACGCATGCCATCTCCTTCCCTCTGAGCTGTATATATAGGGTACTGAGCTATATGACTTGGTATAGGATAAGTTCAAGACATTTTTTAACTCTAGTCATTTGGTGTGTGAATTTTTTTTATACAAAATGTATCAATTTCCAGATGAGTCCTTGGCTACAACTCACATTGCAATAGGAAGAAATAAAAGAAACCTTCCTTTAAGGTCCTTTTCTGAATCAAGAGGTTCTCCAATCTATCACATTGCCTCTACGTACTCCCTTGTAATTATACATCAGTGATATTATTCGGATTATGAACAGAAAAACTACTGTAGATGCAACTACTTTTTTATGAAATTTTCATCAAAATGGAAATATTTCATTGATTTCTTACAGTTTCTACTAGTTAGTTTCCAATCAAAACCCTTTTCTTAAATACCTTCTCAGTCATTCCTATCTAAAAATTAATATTATCAAGTTTAAGGTAATGCAATTAAAGCCTTAGAATTTGCTTTGAAAGGGCAGAGTTGTAAGACAGCCTTGGACTGAACTGGGTCAGTGTGGCATTGGTGCTGCATTTAGCTCCTACCTCTGAAGTTTAGCCCCTCTTTACAAAAAGGCATGCCTTTTTCAAAAATATTTGATTGGAGTACATATCCATGTTTTAAACACATGTCTGTTTAACTATTTGGTTATTTGTTCCAAGAGAAAAAAGCAAGTAGAAATAATTAGGGGGGAAAAACCCCAAGCACACCCAAACCCAAGGCATTTTATACAATCTTTTTCAAGAAACTCCTCGTTCTGTAAGTGTTAGTACTTTTCTCAATGTTCTGATTATTAAATAGTTTGACTTTATGATGTAAAGGTCTTTTCACTAAAATTCCTTCTACTTAATTTTCTAAGTATTCAGAATATCAAAAATGGCTTTTTATGGACAACAATGTTCAGTTTATCCAAAGTGAAAAGAATTGAAAACCCAGTTTACCACTGTTTGCTCTGCTGATAACTGACTTTGTGCAAGAAACATCATCTGGTGTTCAGTTTATCTTCTATGAAATGAGAACAACAATCCTTTATAATCCTGTTTCTTTCTTTGTGTGTTGGAGGAGAGAATCCCCTCACTGTGCTCAAGGATTACAGGGAATGCCCATCCTCCAAATGCTCTTGGACTTAATATAGTATCACTGAAATGGATCCAAATATTATTTTTCTTGCCTAATAATTACATGCAGGAAAAAGTATTTTTAGAGAGGTTCTCAATATGTTTAAAACTGAGTAAAGCTTTCATTTTACTCTTATGAGGGTGTCATTCCAGATTAAAACTGTTTTATATTGACCTTATTTTCATAATTAAATAAAGGTTTAGTAATATTAGTTTTCATTAAACTGCATGGAGTCCTCACACTATTAAACTGTGATTCCCTTAGGTTAAGAGAGAAAAGAATTACAATCACATATGAATACTTCCATATTAAACTGACTTCTTTGTGCTCAGAGCAATATTTCATTATTTAATAATTTTAAGATTCTTTCCAGTGATAAAAAAGCAGTTTCTTAGCATCTTCCATAGCAGCTTTAGCAGTAAGCTTCTTAAAAGTAAGAGCAGCAACATTAAAAAGAGCACCATAAGGCATTTATATATATACTGCTCATCTAAATATACAAGTGCTGCCTAGCCTTGAACACTCTTGTGATCATCCAGTGGCTACAACACACAGCTGTGGCATTCTCCTAAGTTTTCTTTGGACCTGTTCTGCAGTCTTTGTTACATCACTGTAGCTTTTTGTAAATTAATCTAACTTATATGTGAAAGAATCAGACTTGGTTGTGAAGTGCTGTATTTGTGACTGTACCTGAGGAACAGCTCTTCAAGGTGTCCATTGAAATTTCCTAAATATCTGTAGACTAAAATGGATTTTGTGAATCCTGAGAAAGATATTCACAGTATGTTGCAAAATAAACTCCCAAACCAGAAAAGACATTGCTGGGTGAACTTATTCACTGAGTGGATCAAAATGCCTGTGTAAAAACTTTGGATGAGGGTTACCTGGTACACAATTTGTCTTTTTGGTCATGATCCAAAGCATATATATCTCAGTGCTCAGCTCAAAGACTGACTACATAGGTTTTAGATTACAGTCTGCATCTCCATTAAATCCTTTCAGCCACTCCCCTCTTTCAAACAATCTCAGCTTCATTTTTCTGATACTTGCTTCCTGTCATGTCTTTCCTCTCCCTTTTACTTTGAAGTGCCCGTGGCACATTGTCTCCTTATCCTCTTCCTAAAATACTTTTGTTGTGTTTTCTGAGTCCAGGAGAAATTTAAAAATTAAAAAAGGTCAAATATTTATTCTCACTTTGAGCGGTATGTAATTTTATTCAAAAGAGTTAAGTAATCAGAGAGTCAAAACCAAAGGCAATGACCTGATCTAGATCTCTGACTCTCATCTTTGTGTGGCACAGCCCCACTGAAGAAAGGCCTTCCTCAGGCTCAGAGTTCCTCGCCACACTGACTCCAGCTCCTGCCTCATTCCCACAGGCTACCCAGGGGCTGCAGCCTTTGCTTCTCAGAATTCCCCTCCAGATATGCAGGGCAGAGGCAGCTGAGCTGGTCTTACACACCCTTTATCATTTGGGAGTGGTGCAGCAAGGATCTTGTGCTTGCACTACAGAAACTCCACCACTGTAACTAATTTACATTGTGGGAAGCAGTATTAGAACACGCAGATGTCAGCAAGGCTAGAGAGAACTGGGGTAATTGTTCAGTATTGACATATAGGTGGAAAACTTATCAGAACAGATGGCTTGATGTATACAAAAATTACTTTGTGAATACATGATTAGACATGTCAGTCCTTTTTGTTTCACACATCCAGATTTTGATGGAAGAAGCAACACCAAAATTTTTTTAATTGAGAACAAGGCTTTTTCTGCAAAGCTCCTGAGTGGAAACAGCATATATGAATAGCTTCCCTGCAGGCCTGGTTCCATCAGCCACACAGATAATGTAAGTAGAGCTGACAAAAGTTGCCTTCCCTCTGTACAGTTACATTTGCCGGGGGCGGGGCTGGTTGCATAGTGTCATCCAGTAAGGTGACACAACTCTTCGCAGCACCAGCTGACACTGTTACCCTGTGCAGCTCATGCTAGACACACCTGCCCAAGGAGCAGCTTTCGGTCTGCACACATCCTCAGGATTCAGATCCATCTTTAACCTTGGAACTCACAGTAAAAGTTAAGTCAGCCTGTAAAAAGAGCAACCATAATTGATTAGTCATTCTCAGAATAATTCTCAAGTATTTGACCTGACTGGTGTGAAACTAGAACTTATCCCATTAAGAAGCCAAATGATTTGTTGAAATGCTTAGTTCAAACACTTCTATCCTGAGCGCAGTTTAGCCCAGCAATGGTTGACCTTGGGGTCCCATTTTAGAACTTATCCTTGTCCTATTTGAGTCAATGGCAAGAATCTCAGGGAGGGAGAATAATAGTTTAAGAAAGGTCTTCATTAATCAAACAGAAATGTTGGCATCCTCCCTCTCTCCAAAACCTATACTGCTGTGCAAATAAAATCATAAAAGTGATGGTGAGAAAACAAAGGACAAAAAACACTTTTTGTCTGCACATGTACAATAGGAAGTTATAAATGTGTCGGTTTTGACAATGAGTAGGTTTTGCTACAGTTGATCATAAAAGTAGAATCTTCCTCCTATTTGGAAGTCTTGTGTCTTTTTTAAATGTGGGTGGGGAAATCCCTTCGTGCAAATTGCCAATATGTAGAAAAAAGAATCTGAACTCTGTACTCAAAATATCTCAAAATCCTCTACAAAAAGATAAAAGCTGACATAATACACAATGTAGAAGAAAATACAGCAAAAAGATGGCAAAGATGGAAGAAAACTGGAGTGTGATTAGTGTTACAATTAGTTTTTGTCTAAACATCATTTTGCTCTTGGGGAAAAAAAGTATCACAGAAATTGGAACTTTATAAAACAGATTCTAATTTCATACATTTCTTAATGCTTAGGCACAAGTTTGCTCTCACCTATTGCCTGAGACCTCTAACATGAAAACTAATGAGAAATATTATGGCTCTCTCCTTACCTGCCTTTTGACTACAATTCAACAGCTGGACATGCACACAAAAACTTTAAACAAAAGTAAGAAAATGACAATGTGCTATAATAACATGATAATTAGATGTTTCAGTCTTTTCATTGATGTTTCAGTCTTCTGTAAATCAGGTCATAATGAGAAGATGTCAGATTAGTAGAAAAAAATCTGACACTGAATGAAAAATTATCATAACCTGGTCTTACAGTGAACTTCAGAAAGGGTGAAAAAAACCCTGGTGAGAACAGGGGCCTTGAGCCATACAAGTAATGATTTGTGCTTCTGCAAGTAGACACATCATCTTTATGTTTCATGTTTGGTGAAAATTGTAGTGTAAGCACTTTTATATTAAGAACAAGGATTATCACTTTTTAGAACTAAGGGAGTAATTGATTTATTCAAATAGTTACACGTTCCAACAAGTGAAATAAGGAAATGTGAGAAAAATTTACACTATAGACTTCTTATACTTTATGAGACTCATCTTACTGGGATCATTATTAAATACTAGTAGGTCCCTGCAGGCTTATTTTTAATTTAAGGGTGACAAAGCTGATAAATACAGGGTACAAGCAATAGCTTGCAGAGTAGAAATGAATGATTACATAATGAAACTAGATCCTCTGGTGTGAAGTTTCTTATCTGCACAGTCTGCTTATTACATTTCACAGCAGCCCAACAATTCAAGAAACTCATTGACAAGCAAGTAAGAATACATCAAGCAATGCTTGTAATTCAACAACAGAAGTCATTCCTAGTCCTGCTAGTCCTTCCTAGCAGAAAGGAGAGGTAAAAAGAAAGGAGAGCCACGTCCTGTTCATTAGCTGTAGAATGGATTTGTTTCACTGCAAATAAGAGGAGCTCTCATGGAATAACAACCTAGCAGCATGGCATGCTGTGTGGAAATGTTTTCAAATGTTTCCAAGTCTATTGCATGATCTCTTTCCAAATAATATGCTCCTTAAATGCTTTGGGAACATTTCCTTTTTAGAAATCCCTTGTTAATATTGTATCCATGAGCCCAATTCACTCAGGGGATTGAGGTCTTACTCATTTGTGAAATACTAAAAAAAAGCAAAATAGATTAATAGACAATGTACTTTAGGTTAGCATAACTTTATAATTCTGTTAAAATTGCCCATTGGCCTTGTTTAGATTGTGAAGTTCACAGTGTAGAAGTGCCTTTCTTGGTATCTTCTCTATATGCAAGTAGGCTGCAAGTTTTTGATGGTTACAATGACAGTAATTTCCCCTTGTAACTGCAAATATTTCCACCGCTGTGAGGTGCTCCTCCATGGAGAGCTCTGTGGGTGTCATTAAAGAGGCTTAATTATATGCCACATATATTCTACAATCTCTGGTTTCAATCTTTATATATAGGCTGCATGAACTTAGAAACCAACAATTTAATTTTGAGACTATACCAGATACGAGAAACCCCCAGGTGATTGTTCTCACAACTGTTCAGAGTTCTCATGGAGTGAGGATGCAAAGTAGAAAACACTGGTGTAATATAGTGATAGCTTAGGGCAGGCAGAGAAGGTGAGTTCTCATCCAAATTTTGAGCAGTGGCACAATGGCACAAGAAGCACTCAATTCTCTGATAATTCAGTGGCATGTTTTTATCATCACAAACTATTTGGAAGTGAGCATAGCATGACAGAGACAGCAAATGCACATGCTAGTTCATGATGAACTGGCAGATCCAGAAGACTTGACTGCACAATATGTGTTTCACACAGACTTGTTACAGTGTCTGCCAATCTCTGTTAAAGGCCAGAGTTTCCTTGGATGTAACCCTGTTGACCAAAATGTCTGCAAATCAAAGCACATATGATCTGGTTTTAAAGTCTCATCTGAAAATTCTGTGGAGCATATACCACATTAAGGCCCATTATCTGTTTCAAAAAGGTTAAGGGCTTGCTTATTATCCAGTAATGTACATTCTAGACAAGCCCAGGAAATGGGTCCATTTCCTGAATTCCTTTTGAAAAATATGCATTCCAAACATAGCAAGGAAGACTTTTTAGCAAAAAAAAAATGATCACTATGCATTTATCATATAGTGAGTATCATAGGATATATTAACTTTACTCTCTAACAAGCACAACTGAGCTAAAATATATTTACCAATATGTATATTTTGTCAGAAAATCTGAAGAAACATGACCCCAGGCACTTGTGTAGAGCTTGTAGTCTCTAGGGATTTTTTAAAAAGCAATTTAGATACATTGTTTGTGTCTGAAAAATAGTAGCACTCTATGGTCTAGCTTAGCAACATGAGAGATGAAAGAAAATAATTTTAATTTACCTGTGCAAACATTTTTACTGCTACTCTTCCTGCAAATATGTGAGACCTGTCATCTAAAGGTGGCTGAAAGAGCCTTCTCAGAGCTAGAAACCCTACTCTTAAGCATTTTTTGTAGGAAGTGGATATTGCTTCTTGTTTGCTAAGGAAAGATGCATGTTCGTTTGCCCATCAGTTCCTCCCATACCAGGTGTTGAACAAGTTCATTCATTTCAGTCACACGTAAGAGGTTTCCAGCCTTAATTGGGTCCTTATAACTGCCAAAGAAGTAAGGAATTGGATTTATGATATGTGCCCGAATTCCACCAGAGGAAAGCAGATGAAATCTGTCCATCCCACATTCAGTTGGGCAGCAGTGTGCCAGCCCATCAGTGGTCATGCCACTTCTGGCCTGATAGTCATCCCAAGTGTAGCTCTGTGCTATCCCTAGGCACAAGCTGTATCTCCCCAGTGGGTATACTAAAGAAGTCACAAGGAATAAATGTGGGGTTTGAAGTGAGAAGGGGGGAGCATCAAGGTAACAAAAATATTCAGTTTTATTTTGTTTCACCATGTAATTGAAAAGCTTGTTTAATTGCGGCATTTATTCTTGTTGCTTCATGGGTGGAACAATTGTATCTGTTTGGGATTTTATTTTCTGGCTGAGCTTCTTAAGATTACCAGTGCTGTGATGGCAAACAGGCAAGAGGAATATTCAAAACTGCAAAGTCAATGAGACATGAGGCTGCTTGACACTTCCTGGAGGAAAGTGGTCTGAGAGAGACAATGAGCACTGGATTGGGTTCCAAATTCCAGTTCTGCATTGGTTCCCTGCATGGCCTCCAGAGAGAATTTTGTTCCACTTCCACAGACATCAAATGGAGATAATGATGCATGTCATCTCATAGCAGCCATATGATCCTTACAGTTCATGATTCATTTGGTCACCATTGTGCTCTAGTATGCTCTAGAAAGGATCAAGGGAAAGAAACCATTCTGCATTCTTTCCATGGTGTAGCCACTAGTTAAGCAACAAGGATAAAAATAGGGAACAGATATTGGGTTCTCTAAGCATACTGCACTGCAATGAATGGAACTGGGAACAGGGAAAGAATATAGTTGTGCTATTAAGAACTGGCACATACATGGTGCCAAATTAAAGTTGGATGGACAGCATCATTTCCATCATTTTATAATTTTGAAATGTGTCTTTTCAAGAGGACCATTGTTTCTTAAGTAAAAGGCAGTTTCAGTCACCTGTACTGTGCAAAAAGTCATATGAAAAATACACACCAAACTACATGGTTAGAATCTGCACTATGTAGAATGGGAAGTAGTTGTTGGCATATCAAAGAAAGAGGTAAAGAGACCAGTGGATGGTGGGTTCTTCAGTCCAGCAAATGAGAAACTCCCATTGCTGCATGTGGCCCTTCTGTGTAGGTAACCCGTAGATTTGGCTCTCTCAGCAGTCATTTGATACAGCACTTAAACATGTTTGGCTTCAAGTAGGAATCTCAGCTTTCCTACACTAATTTATGAGTTTGACACTAAGCATATCCTAAGTACTGTGTTGGATTGAAAATAGGTTTCTGTCAGTCTTGCAGTTTTCAAAAATTACTAAATTTGTGGGAGGCCTCATCCCTTAATAAATACATCTTCACTGTAGTTAACAGATATAAACTAAATAATCATTAAAAAAATCAGGATTCTTGAAACACATTACTGGTTAAAAAAATCAAAATTGCTCTTTGGTCAAACTCCTCAAATTTCAAATATCTTGAGTAATTTTCTGGAGGGACGAAGCAGAATAGTAGGTCATCTGGGGAAAAAAGTAAAGGACTTCAGAACACTTCTTTGAAGTAGTTATGAGAAGCTGCTGGAAGAAATGCTTTCATTTAGGAGAAAAGGAAACAAAAAGAAAAAAAAACTTGGTTGCTATCCATACACGTCGTGTGACAAGCTGCTGTTTGAAAAGACTGTTTATGGTTGTTAAGACTTCATACACATCTGAGAACCAATTTTGAAAGGAAAGCTCTCTGATCTGTAGCACACATACAATCACATGTAAGACAGGAAGTGTTTGCAAGGTCCAGCAAAAGGAAGTAATGTCAACTGTAGCTTTGGGACATTTTAAATAAATACCTTCTGTTCTAAAGGGAACTCCTGTACATGTAATCTGTAACTATGCTCTACAAGTGAGTTTCCTTCTGCCAAAAACTGGATTCTTTGGTGTCTTGCCTTTGTGACTGCATGAAACTGCAAAAGCAGCTCAGAAGAGATGAATCCTGAGCTCTACAACCAGGCAGCTTGTTGTTAGGAAGAAAATGTCTCATCTGGAAGCTATGTGTGAAGAACTTAGTATCTCTGTCACAGGGACAAATCACTAACTCAGAGCTGCCACAGCAAGAAAAAGGACTCGCTTTGAGCTTCATGGTCCGTGCTACTTTATGGCTTTGAGCTTCATGGTCCATGCTACTTTATCCCACTGAATTTTTTGTGCGGATGTTTGAGACCAGATTAACATTTAAGAATTATCTCTATGACAAAAGAGATTAGTCACCGTTAAAATTGTTGAGATCAATATCAGCAGTTCGAGGATCAGATTAAACAAACAAGGGAACAAACTGCAGACCGCAACATTTCTGAAGTAGTTAGGTAGTATTTGTTCTTATAAATTAAATTATAGCCAAACTAATGCTGTCTGACTTGTAAACGTAACAGAGTATCTTAAAAAGATATTTTGAGAAATTAAATTTCTTTAGTAGAATGTCTTACCAGGAGAAAATAGGAGAAAATAATAAAAAGAGGCATTGAAGAAACACAAATAGGTACTGATAGAATATCAGTAGAAACACTTCATTTTAGGCTACAACAATTTTCATCATGACTGAGGCTGTGAGATGTGAATTAATTGCTTCTGAATGATGTAAAGTGTACAGGCTGAAAATAATATCTCTGACATAAACAGACTGTGCTCACAAAATGAAGCACTTGGAAGTAGAAAGATTTGGGACATAACTCATGTTACCATGGTGAGATGGAAAGTGAGATAAAGATTGTAACTGCACTCCAAGTACTCCAGTTGAAAGAACAATCCTGAGCCTAAATATGTAACCCAGTGGCAGTTTTATGTACTCTCTTGGCAGTACTTTGAAAACTATCAAATAATAATCACTCATTAATAATCTCTAGTATAACTTGATAGCAGACAATAAGCCAGATGTTCCTTTCCTTGCTCATTGGTGTTCACAGAATTAGCAACATTTACATCCTAATGTTCATCTTGATTGTTATTCAGCTAGCAAAAAGTTTCCAAATATCACAATTTGATATGGGTAGGGTTCAACAACTTCTTCAATTACTTCGTCTTTCTCACTAGCTATGGAGTTTAACAGATTAAAAAAGCAAACAAGCAAAACCCAATGAACCTGGGCTTTTGAGACATTAGGTATGGACAAGTGTGCAATTATATACCAACAAAACCACCTGCAGCTATTTTTAAGAAGAGTCAAAAGCAATAAACACAGACATTCAGTTTCTGGGACTCAAGCCTAGAGTGAATTCTATTTCCTTTTATGTTCAGACAGTTTAGAGATGTGTAGGCAATGAAGTCTCCATAGAGTAGAGGCAGAGGGAATAAAGCTGCAGCTTAGCTAGATTCAGCTAACAGTAGCTTAGGTTTAACTGGCTGTTGCTAACAATGCAGAAAACAGGCAGTGGTGGATTTGATGATCACCACAAATTAAAGTAAAATTATTTGAAAAATTATATATACCTATAGTGAAAAGGAGCAAAGTGTAGATAGAACAGCAGCACAGTGATGAAAATTGGCACTGACCCAAGAGTCATGCCAGTCTGAGGGAAAAAATGTCTTGGGAGCCGACCAGAGAAAGGATAGATAAGCTATTGTCTTTGTCCATCAGCTGATCAGCCAGCTGGCAAAAGTGCTCAGCCCCAATTCCCTGTCTGCCAGCTCTCCGTCGACTGAGTAGTGCTGCTCCTCAGGAAGGACCTGGCAAAAAAAGGCACATACAGCCCGGGGCAGGTCAGGAACTGGAACATCGTGATGGAGAACACACTCAAAAAAGAAAATGGCTTCAATGGTTGCTCTAATTCTGTGTATGTACACACACACACACACACACAAAACCCCAATAACAACAAAAACCCCAAACAAAAGACTGAAACAAACAAAACCCCCAAAAAATCTCAAAAAACCCCAAAACAAAACAAAGAAAACAAGAACCAAGAAACCACAAACACAAGACAAGAAATGATGAACCAGTGAATGATGAACCTAAAGACTGTTCCATCTGTAAATACAGGTGAAATGATTGGACATTAAACCCAGCTTCATTCTCACACAGTCACAGTAATCACACACTGTATTTGTATTCTAGATATGTTATTTCCCCACTTTCCCTTGAAAAATGATGATTGAAAAAATTGCTGACTATTTTGTTTAGCAAGATACATTTTGCTGACACAGATGCATCAAATCTGAAGGTGTTTAAAGAAAAAAGTATGTCAGATGGTGAGAATGCACCACTATGGAAACAGACAGAATAACTTTTTCAATGGTTGAGACCAGAGCCATACCTATAAAACCGTTGTCCAAATACCTACAGAACAGAGGAGCAATGGGGAAAAGATGATACAGTATTGCAGGGGAAGCTACTAGCTTTCCCAGTTACGAAGACTGGGAATCTCCATTATTGTTTCTTAGCCTGCTTGAAACTTAAGAAAACTTTATCTATGCCAGATGTCAGCCTCAGGCTGAAAAGCTCCATAACTTGTCAACAAGACCTGTTCTGCTATTTCTCAATAACAAATGTTTGGGCAAAAAAATTACTGTTCCAAGTCAAATATAAAAAGCCTTTCTTTAGACTGGAAAGCTTGAACTCCCATGCTCAGCAGCAGGATCTTGAAACCTGACACAGGGGTAACACAGATCAAACTGCGTGTATCCAAAACAAACCCTTAAAATTGGTCAGGATGCTTTTAGACACCTAAGTTCAAACATTATTTAGCAACTCACAGTTAAAATCAGCTGCAAAAAAGACACATAGTTGCAACCTAAATTCCATCATAATCTTCACATGAAATAGATTGAAACTATTATTTATTTTGATCATAATATAACCTGCTCCATTAGGTGGGCTGATGGTCTGTTTAGGGCACAGGGTAGCACTGAGATCAACAAAAATACAGTAAGTGTGGTTATTGTCATTCATAAACTTTGTTAGAGAAACTTGCCTTTTTGAATGGGAACAAAGATGGGGCATCTTCATGTCTCCCGTCATTACTGTGAAACTGTGCAGCAAAGAATATAGTACATACCATTTACATTTTCAGCTCAAACCTTAGTACATTAATAAATGTGATGTATGTTTATATTTACATGCATATTAGCTGTATTTCCAGGTTTGGAATATTGATCTTTTCCATTCTGTGTCACACCACAAAAAAATAAGAAGCTGTCTGCATGTGAGAAAGTTCATGCATATGAATGACCTCTGGAAAGTGGACTGGATGGGATGACTCATGGTGTCTGAACTTCCACACTTGCTTAAATGTGCAAGCAGAATGGGGACTTAGTGTAACACAGTTTACAGAAGGTCACAGAATGCTTTTTGTTTCAGTTTTCATACTTTGCTCAACACGTACGATACAACAAATGCTGCTGCTTTAAAGGGTGGCTACAAATGAAATAAATTTTAACTAATTAAAATGAAATGTGTGGATCAATGTGGATTTACTTACAATAGCATCCAGCTTTCACTCTTGTCACTCTAAGTATCTATGTAATTTGGTATCTATGTTTCCAAGTTACATCTTTAGTCATACTTCCGTAGCTGCAGATACTGCCGTGTGGTACAGGAAAAGTACACTTCTCAGCAAAGATAAGCTAAGAATGATAAGGATTTTAGATAAGAATGACACAAAACATTATGGTAACTTTTCAACATAAGCATAATTAGGAATTGCTTTCCAGTGCTTATATTTTAGAAATGTTTAAAAAACACAAAAAATGTTTCACTAGGGCAGCTCATGTCTGGTTGGTGCCTACTGCAGAGTCTGCCTTTACCCAGCTGGAGATGCTACAGTTTGCTGCTAGAATAAATCCCCTCACCTCTCCTCACCTACAGATGCTCACAGCCTCCATATTTTGTTCTAGGTGCTATTAGTTAATCATCACCACGTAGGTAATTGCCCAGTCTTCTATACTGATGAGAGAACAAAATGACCCTGACTTTATGGAAGAGATCAGGTGGAATTACAGTGGTTGGAAAGTAAGGGCTACATATGGAAGAGCTTCTGTTCCCTTCCTAGCACATGGCTTGGGAGTATTTGGGAGAACAATGAGGGCCCAGCTAGTGAATGTGGGAAAAATTGTTGGGGGAATGTTTTGAAATAAAGTCCACGTACAAGCTGGAGTCAGCAGCTAGTAAAGGAAGAAAAAGTTTACCAGAATAATTTCCACAGTATTTTAACAGCTATTCCATCTTGCTTAACTGAATCCCAGTCAATTGCTGTCCTCGCTCCTGGCGCTCAGTCTTCAGACCAGCGTAAATGCTTTATCAATTTTGCCACAAATCTGCCTGCCAACAACACTCCTAGGGCTCATTCCTCTGGTTCAATACGAGAGTATTGAACTGTTATTTTCTTCAGAGTGCTGATAATGAAGGCAAAGAATTTACCATTCTCAAAAGTAAAGAGGGAAAAATAAGTATTTGCAGTGCGGACAATTCAAAAGTTGTTTCTCTCAGTCCATTCTCTACACAGATGTAGATTTACCAAAAGAATTCAAGGAAGAGATCAGCAGATATTTAGCACTTGCACTACCACTTGCCCCTACTTTATGTGCTGCAGTCACAGCCAGAGGATAAGAGTCCCTCAGTGCCTCAGCACCTCACCAGTATGGTATCCATTCACCTCCTGAAAACTGAAAAAGGCACAAAAGACTTTTCAAAAGAACAGAATTAATGATAAAACAAATACAGTCCAGAATTTAACAGGAAGCCTGCAACTGGGGAACAAGTAAGCTTGATATCCATGTGAAGACAGCAGTCCAAGTTTATAATTTACTTGTATAGATTACTGATGAGATAGTTGAGGAAGACTATCCTATGTCTACGCAAGACAATCAGGCCTTATGAAAGAAGCTTTTGTCTGAGATCATAAGGGGTCTCTCCAGACATTTGCCCAAGCCTGGCAAATGTCATTATTTGACATGATCTCTTCATGGCTGGTTCCTTTTCCTCTTCCACACACATGGATTCTTCCGTTACTTCACTGTATACACTATTATTTTACTGTCTTTAATAAAAATTAATATTTATTTTTCTGGATTTTCTAATATATATTTATGGTTGCCTAATAATAGTTTTGCATGCAGGCATCTAAGATATCTTTTACAAGCAACACAGAAACAGTATCTGTATTTCTCCAACCACATCTTTCAAGTACCAGTAGAACTGTCCTATATGCAGGCTGTGTATATATGTTCGAGCCCACATAATTCAGTTAAATTTGTGGTCAGGAAACAATGGTGTACCATATTGCCTTGCAGGAAGTGCAGCCCCAGGCAGGCTAAAACTAACATATAATCTTGGCTTTCTGTTCATAGTTACTCTCATACAACTGATGGAGAATATTTTCAGTGGGCAAAATCAAGGCATATATTTTTAGATTGTAAACTCATACATAAATTTCAAGTAACATCAATTCAGTCCTCTTGTGTGTATGCTTTGTTGTCCAATGTTTCACTTGACCATAGAAGCATTTTCTAAAAGATCCCTAGCCTTCCATTCTTACCTTAGTGTCTATTGTTTGTTATGTTACTATCACCAAAAGCAGTACTTTGGGATATTTCTCTTACCGCTGTTAAGTGAAAGTCACCTGTTTGTGGTGACAGTATTCTTTTACAACATAGACTTTTTTCTTGCCCTTGACTTTTGAGAAACTCTACGTAGAGCAGAAGTGTTCTGTTCATCCTCCACCAGATCAGAGAAGCACATAGAGATGGATATCATAGCATGCAAATCTGCTCAGTCACAGTGCCCAAGCAGCTGTGCTTCCTCATATGCACACAGGGAAATTGCCCATGTGTAGTACTTCTTTCCCTTTTTCAGCTACTCACACCATCCCTTCAGCCAGCAATTTCACTTCAAATGCATCTGCAGGGAAGAGTAAATGAAATGCATCCCTCTGCTTTTGGGCAATAATGTCCTGTGGCTTTCCTGATCTAACTGGCTGAACCTGCTGCTGTCCCTTCCTCACCACAGGCTGGCAAGTAGAAACATGAAAAATCTCTCATTTACTTCAGAGGCGAAAAAAGCTCAGAAGAACAGGATGGTGAGTATGAAAGAAAGAAATCATGGGGGAAAAAAAAAAAGTTAAAAAAATGAAAGGCCTAAACAGAGGTCAGGTGAAGAAGAACATTCGAGGGAAAAGGAAATAAAAGCAGGGAGGGGGTGGGGGAAAAGAAAAAGAAGGTAAAAAAGGGAAGTTGTTACTGAAGAATTACAGTTGGTATGATGAAAATAGAAGGGAGATAAGGCAAAATGGTGTCACAGAGGAAGTGGAGGAGAGACTAACATGGGAAAGATTAGAAGAAGCAGTCTTGAAGGAAGAGCGATACAAAATACATTGTGGATCAGGAAAAAAAAGGAAGCTACAGTGTTGTCTTACAAGCTAAGCTACTTCATCAGTCCTTTGGTGTTTGTTGTGTAATGATCATTAGTCTATTAAAAGTTTTGAAGCATTTTCAGTGAGCAGCCAGTTCCTTGAACCCAGCTGCAGTTGGAAGCCAAAGTTCTGACATGTGGATGAATAGATAATTTAGAAAATAAACCCAGGGATGGGCTAGTAAATACCAAGAAACAGGAACTATTAAAATAAATGAATAGATATTAGTCAGGTCAAACTTTAGCCTTCAGGTTGAGAGGATATCCAAAGCCTGTTTTGTAAGATCCACATTTTCTCTTCCTCATTCCTGAGACCTCCTCCAAGTGCAGAGAAACAAAAAAAACCTCACCAAAACCAAACAGCTTTTATTTCATATTCGAAATATGAAGCAGGTATCTTATTTATAGGCAACCAACCAGATAAGGTAGTTAATGTGGCCCAAAATAACCTTTTCCTGGTCTCCCAGTGCAGGCAACTGAAGGTAAAATACTATGTTGTAATCCCAATTACCATATCATAATGTCAACAGCCCTTGTTCAACAGAGGGTTTTTGTTGAAATTCATCTGATGAAAGGGAGTCAGTTAAAAAGTAGAAACACAAGTAGAAGACCAAGTGACACTGAAATTTTGTTCAGAATATTAAGATTGCCTGCCCTGCACTGGGCAGGTGTTGATTAGTCTATAATCTTATCCATGATTGATTTCACTGCACCAGAGAGACAGGACTGCAAATGACTAAATTTTTCCAAGCTGTTCCACACAGATATCAGACAGCTTGAACAAAATTAATATTAATGAAATTAAGGCAAATTATTAGTTTAGGCAAGATCTAGTGCTGTATGTTTGGCATGATGCAATGTAATTAGTACTGATCAAACTATTAATCATGGCAAATTATCAGTCATATTTTGCCCTTGATTTCTTTTAGTGACTCTTCTGTGAACAAATCACAACTTTTATTGACTTCTTTGGTTGGTTTCAATAACTCAAAATCAGTATATGAGAAAAGAAATTAACCTACAGGCTTCTCTTATGTTGTTGATACCAAACCTGAAGTATCCTCAAGTACTTTTATTCAGGGTACTAACAATAGTACAGTTGTTCACTTAGTTGTCTGATATGATAACCCTATCACAGCCAAAACTAGAATATCTGTGTATCTAATTTTATGAGAAGCCTGAAAGTAGAAAAGGTAAGCATTCCACTCCCTGCCATACACTGGCAGAATGTGCCTTGTAATCAATTAACATAACTTTCCTATAAGGAGGGAAGTACTGTAATTGCCATTTGAGAGGTAGGGAATGAAGGCACAAAGATTACATGTAAGCTTGAAGAAGAAAGCATCTGCATCCATACTAGAACCCAGCAACACCCTTACGTAAAAGTGTGACAATTCCATACCCTCTTGTTTTTTGCAAGAAAAGTGAAACTGGCAGAGATCTTCAGTATATGCCAGACAAATCTCCTGTCTGAATGGACCACATCTGTGTAAACAGACAGACATCAGACTAGACACAGTTAGAGAGGTTTACCAGAGTCCACAGTGCTTAAAGTACCATTTTATAATATAAAATAACAGCCTCACAGCCACCTTCAATCTCCCAGCTAATGACAATGTCTCTTGTTAGACTCATGTCTTGACAGGGACCTGTGTTACCCTTGCCACCCTCCATAAAAACAATTAAAAAAATTATTTTTGAGTTACAGACTTTCCCTAGTTTATATTCTGATGTCATTACTGGCAGTAAAGTAAATATTAATTGGAACAATTATGATGAAATTAATATAGCATGACAATTTAAATTACCAAAATTACCTCAAAATCTCTAAACACAAGTTTTTCTCCAACAATGCAAGGGGGTTTTGCATTATTTTGCCAAACAGCTGCTCTCTTCACCACTCCCATCTACATTGCATGCACCATCTTTGTATGACATGGAAGTAAGCATTCTCCAAACCATATGAAGAAGTTTGAGTCATTTTACTGAAGTCACTGCTTTAAAGCACAGCAAAGAAATTAGCATATTGCAATAAACTTCTATAGTATCAGGAACAACTGATGATTGTTTGACAGAACTGTTACCATATATTTTAACCACTACTTTCTTTCTCATTGGAGGCATCCCCTTACTGCTAGTTGGATGTTCACTTGGCTTTCCATCCACCTTATGTGCACACACACTGTCCAGATAACTGTATAATACTTCCCTTTTGGAGTGGCTGTCATTGTTCTCCAGCTCAAAATAGTTCTGTTAAAGCATTTATATGATAAACAAGTATTACAGCATGGAAACAGTACCACTTAGACACACAACTTCACCTTCTTATTGCAAACACAAACACCTGGGCTCATGTGTTTCATTTGGAGAGTATGTTAACAATGATATTTTTTCCCAGACACCTACAATCTACATACATGGTACTACATGGTCCAAAGGACAGGAAACTTATTTTATGTTGGGTTCTAAAAATGTGTCTGTTTCAGAGAAGCTGTAGATGCCCCATCCCTAGAAGTGTACAAAGTCAAGTAGGATGAGGCTTTGAGCAACCTGCTCTAGTGCAGCGTGTGCCTACTCAAGGCCAGGGGATTAGAATGTGCTATCTTTAAGGTTTCTTCCAACCCAGACCATTCTGTGATAATGTCTGGTATAATTTTTGAAACAACTAGAGTGTGATAAAAAGTATTTTACTAGATCAATTTAAAGAACTGAAGGGAAACAAATTTAGCTGTAGGTATTTGGTGGGTTTGATGGGAATCCTGCAGTTGAGGTGATTTTCTTCCTCGGTTGCCTGAGCCTTTGCGCACAAGGCTGCGTCACCGCTGTTGTTTGCACAGGGTGAGCTCAGCACCTCCCTCTCCATGCCCCACTCCAGCCTTTCCTGCAGGGCCTGCGCACCCAAGGGGCCCCAAGCCGGCTCCTGGACATGGAGAGGCAACTGGGTGCGAGCACGGATCACTGGAACCCTCCGATTGCCACGCGTTCTGATAAAGCCCTCCTGGTCCCACGGACCACTCTGCATAGCACGCTTTGCCGAACAGCGGGGAGAAAACCCGAGTGTTTCCAGACTCTGCAGTGGGAGAAAACTTCGCTGCCACTACCACTAGAAGGGGGCAGAGGATGGCACCGGCAGGGAGCTTAAACTTCCCCGGCTTGAGCGCTCCTTCGAGGCTCAGCTCCCGCCGCGGCCGCTGCCCCGCACCGCTCTCCCGGGTGGGCGAGAGCAGGGGGCACACACGGCAACAGCGGCGCTCCCACTGGATCGTGCCCCGGCCCCTCCCGCTGTCCCGGTGCGGCGGGGCCAACCGGGTCCCTCCCCCTGCCCCTCCCCGCCGCCCTCCCCCGGGCTCGTATAAGCCCGCGGAGTTTCCGTGTCCTGTGACTGCAGTCAGGTGGTGGCCGGGGTTCCCTTCTTCACCGCTCCGTTTTCCCCCTCCCGGCGAAGGCCGGCCCCGCGGGGAGCCGGCCGGGGAAAGTTGGTGGGAAGTTGCTATCTGGAAAAGTTTCGAAGCGGGAGAGCCGCGGCCCCGGCAGCCCGGCCTCTCCGCCTTGCTCCACGGGAGGGAGGGCCGAGGATGGCCGGCGGGGAAGGAGCGGGCTCCGGCGCGCCGGAGTGCCGGGAGCATCTCTTCAAGGTGCTGGTGATCGGGGAGCTGGGCGTGGGTAAAACCAGCATTATCAAGCGGTACGTGCACCAGCTGTTCTCCCAGCACTACCGGGCCACTATCGGCGTGGATTTCGCGCTCAAAGTCATCCATTGGGACAGCAAGACCCTGGTGCGGCTGCAGCTCTGGGATATTGCAGGTACGGGACGAGGCGGGCTTCCCGCTGCAGAGTGAGCCCCGAGGGGGCTGTCAGTCCGCCTGTCGGGGCCCGGAGCGCGGCCTCTGAGGCGGAAAGTGTGTTTTGACTGCGAGGTCTGCCTTCTTGTTTTTCTCCTTCCTCCTGTTACCTGCAACCTCTCTTGCCTCCCTTTGAGGCATAAATAGAGGGAGGTCTTGATGTGGGAGTGAAGTTTTTGACTTTTTAGCGGCTTTGCTTGCTCCTGTTAACTGATGTTGTGGGGCGCTTGGCTTGGCGCAGGGTTTTGTAACAGTCTTCAAACAGCTGCTTTGCTCTGATCCAGCACTCCCGGTGGGCTCCTGCTTATACTGCTCCTCCTGACCTGCTTGTCCGGGTGCTGATGGCCTTGGTTATGGCTACTGCTGAAATTAATTTATTGTTATGGCTCTGTAATGTATCTAGAAGAAATAAATATCTTTTCCAAGCAGGTAATGTTTAGTAAGCATGCTTTACAGGTTAAAGGTAAAGCAAATAGGTAAAGTTGTCCTCAAAGGAGTATGCTAAACTTCACATGTTTGGAGTCACCTGCTTAATTTAAAAGTAACTTCGTCCCTGAAACGTGGAATGAGAGAATAGAACTTATGCTTAGTTTTACATTCAAATCCTGTGTTTGTGTAGTAAAAAGGTACTTTGAGTACATGGAAGCAGAAGATCCCTGTTCACTTGTCCCAGCTGTGAATCATTCCTTTCCTCTATGTAAATTCAAAACTCTTCTTTAACATCACCATTTCAAAGACTCCCAAATGTGTGCATACCATGGTTAGCTTTGCTTATGCTGCAGTGTTAAATGCAACAAAGCAATCTGTTTTGCTGTGGCCTTGTAATAAGTCTGTCCTGTCAGCTCCTTAATCACCTTGGTTGATACCGCATTTCTAGTGTTGTGTGCAGCCCAGGTGTCAACCTGCGACTCTCTTCATCCCGTCCACCATGTTCAGAATATATCCAATTTTGAATATGAAAAAGTAGACTGTATTTCAAATCCTGGTGCTTAAACTTATGCTACTGGAAGACACAAGGAAAAGAAATGGTATTTACTGTTTCCATGAACTCTATGCTTTATCAGAGGAAGCTCAGAAATGAGGAAGTGTAGCATGTGGCTGCTGTAGCCCTGTGACAGACCAGCTGTACATCAGCTTCTGGTCCTTCTGCTCTGAAACACTACAAATGTGATTCCTCAGACTAAAAAGCCTGCTTCTCACTGCCATATGCTGAGACACACCATGGATCTTTCTGCTGCTGACCTGTAGGGCAAATGAAAATATTTTCTAATTGCTGATTTGAAAGGCAAGTAAAATGTTGGCAAGCTTTCTCTTCCGATGTGTTCCTTTCATGGAGCTTTAACTTTCTGTAAATCATTTAATAGTATCAGTACAATCTGCTGCAATCCCCTGGGTATATTTTAGCAAGTTTGGGGTTCCAGAGATTGAAGAGGGGAGGCTATCAGGATCCTGGGGTTTGGCAGGCTGCCACGCTTGCATTTGACTTCTTCTTAGCCATTAGTTACTAAAACTGGGATAGGCTGTATGCTTTTCCAAAGCAATCTGGTTCAACAGGATGTGCAGAAACTTAGCTGTAACTTGTAACCAAGTCTGGGACAGAACCTATTTGCAGTTTGGGAAGTTCTATCAATACATCTGTGTGTTAATTTTGAGATCCAGAAGACAGTATTTTTCACTCTTGATTATTGCCCTTAGTGTATTTTTGACACTGCTGAGTGAAGACTGAATTAAGAGCTTCTAATAAATCTCTGGACTCTTGTGCTGATAGTTCCAATAGACTGAAGAATTATTTTTTTTCCTGTCACTGAAATATTTTTCTTATTTCATAGTACTTTTGTATGAAACTCCTGAGTAGTCTTTCCCTAGCAAAAATGACAAAGGAAGATACAACTGTTCTGCAATTTGCACTCCAAACTCTTAGTCTAATCTGGGAGCTTAGGCTGTTTTGTTTCCCAGGGGCTAGGGGTTCTTCCTCAATAAAAAAAAAAAAGACCAAGAAGAGAAGTAATCTTAGTCTTTGATTGGGCTGTGCTTCGCCAGTGTGAGAGCAACAATTTGGACTCCTACAGCACTTGAGATCTCAGGGTTAATAATTAAAATAAAGAGTATTTTAGTATACATAAGGCTTATTTGATGGTCTTAAAACTGCTGAAGTCCTCAGCCTGGGACTATGTTCTGCAGCTGTTTACATATACAATCAGGAATATTTCTAACTACCTGAGGATGTTAACAGATTTATATTGAAGTTATTAGTTAAAGAACCAGGTTGAAGGTGGCTTCTATATAGTCATAGAACATATTCTCTAAAGCACTTTATTAAAGTGTGCAGCACAGTGTCTGAGCATGTGATAGTCATTCCTTTTTAACTCATCAGCCCAGCTGTCTTCTGGCTTTCAACAGCTCATGTAGATAATTTTGTCTGCTGGTGTACGCAGACAAACAGCTTTAGATCTCTTGAAGAGATCTGAATCTTATGGTAAGTAATGTTACATGTGACTTCCCTGCAAGCAGTTTGGTGCTGGCATTCTGAATTGATTTTGATGCATTTAAAAAGGCTTCTTAATTAAAGTCTAACCCTTAAGCATAGAAAGAGATTATTTTTCACTAGATAAAAGCTAGTACGTAACAGTTCATCATAAAAAGCTCTTCTTAAAGAGCTGGGTGCTGCAATGTAAGGTTTTGTACCTAAGTCATTGAGAAGAACTGACCATGCAGTTCATTCATCAGCTAAAGATCATAATGCAGATACTGTGCTGGCTTCTAATGTGATTGTAGGCAAAATGATGAATGCAGCAGGTTCCGGGATGACTTCAAATTCTTGCGCTAGCTGAGGGGTTTGTGTTTTGGATTTGGTGTTTGGTTGTTCTGGTTTTTTTCTTTCATGATTAGATAATTCTATCAACTAGAGCATGACAGTGTTACACTGCCTGTGCTTTATTTTTCTGGTGAAAATAGCATTCTTGTTGTAAAGTACAAAGTAATGCAAATTTTTGCAGTAGCATAAGAGGGAGGGGATGTGAAATCATGAAGGGGAGGGAAGGGTACTGTTGTGCCTAGACTTACATATAGACTTACTTCAGGCATTTTAGTGTTTAGACACTGGTTGTCACTTGTTGAATAGTGGAGATGAAAAAGCTTGTGAGTATGACTGATCAGTCACTTTCAAATTATCTTGGTTATAGCATGAAGTATTCCCCCAAACCTGAACAGATTACATGCATGTTCATACAGGAGCAAAACTGATAAACTTTAGCTGCCCTTAGGTATTACTCCTGGGGGGTTTGTTTGGTTGTTGTTGTTTTCTTTTTCTTTTCTTTTTTAATTTTAATGTGTGAAGTAATGATGAATATCTTTCTGAATAAAATCTGAAAGAATTAGAGCCAGGTTAACCACCTTGATCAAAAGGCATAAATGATTGGCAAAATAAGTACCAGATACAAATGAGTCATTGTGGGAAAGAGATGCAAATCAAAGGAATTGTAATGATAGAGAAGTGGTTTTATAGTCTCTTTCAATACACTAGAGTTTCCCACTTTACAGGCATGCTGTTTTAATGAATATACTGCACTGACCACAATGTGGTCAGGAGATGTATCTAGGACATTGATGAAACAGTCAAATGATGCCGAAAGAACACTTGAAGGATTTTCTGTATCATAGAAACTTTTGATCTGATCTAATAAGACCAGCAACTGAGTAGTGTTAGCTGCTGCTTTATGATCACATTGACTATCACTGTCACTCACATCAGCCTATACGAACAGGCAACTTGCTGGAGGGCAGGAGTGGTAAAGGTTGTAGATGGCTGCTTGAGCTTGGCTTCTCATGAAGAATGTCACTAATGGCTACTAGTAGACAAATTTGGTTTTAAAGCTTTGACTGAGCAATTCTGAATTAACTTCAGAGCAATAGCACCTTTCCTCCAGGACTTTATTAGAATTTCTTTGTAAAAATATTTGTTATAAATGAAGTAATGCTTTAACTGGAAGAGCATGACTATGACACTGGCCAAACAGAAGGGAAGTTATTTGTAGTTCGGTATTCTAAATCTGCTCTACCTGCTTGCAGGAGTTGAATGATAAGATTTGTAGCAGGCAAATTTGTTGCTAAAATCTTGTCTGTCTCCTTGAGAAGATCTGAACTCTTAACTATAGGTGTATAGTAGTCCCCAAGAGAATGGAGAAATCAGATAAATATTTTGGCTAAATGTTAAGTTGAAGAGCTTAAATAACCCATCGTTTCAGCAAAGACAAAGGAGTATTAGATACATGAATTGATGTTAAACTTGTAAGTTATTTAGAAAGTTAACTTACTCTTACCTATAGGAAGCCATGAGAAATGGGAAAACGTGAAGGAAGCTGTGGATGTGGCTGACTTTCAAAGGCATTCTGGCTGTTCCAGTGTGTGAGATAGTGTACTTCCATGTGAAAACCCTTAGTTTCAAACAGCTCTGTATTCCAGTTATTCTCAGTCTGCTGTTGTGCCACTGGCATGTCATAAGGCTGCCAAGTTGCTCCTATGTACTAGGTCATTAACTTGTTTCTTGAATTATGGAGTGATTTAACTTATTTTTTAAATAAGGTCTAAAGCAAGCCTTAAGCAATGTTAATGCATCCCTGAAAGTCTATAGGGAGCAACCAGAAAACTTCTGCCGCATCCTATCCATACACAACTCTGTGCCATAGAGACCTGTACTCTAATTGCTTTGCAGAGGAGTCTCTTCTAAATATGAAGAGCTTGGAGGCAGTAATCTCTGAAGGTAGTCAAGGCGTTCTTGTAACAACTTGTCCTTACCCACAACACATTTTGAAGGGATTAAAATGGAAACTCTTGCAAAGAAACCATGAAAAAAATTGCTTAGCTATGTGCCTAGTACGAGTGAACACAGGGTGGAGGCAGGACAATGTAGGCATAACCTGTCCCCAGCTGTGGGGTTTTTTTCACTCACCATTATAAAGACATTATGAGTGAAAAATGTGTACATAAATAACTGCATGAGAAATGTATGCAGAACTTGGAACTGAGATGTTTTTCAGGTAAGTTTTCTGAAGTTATTTTCTAGTTGGTATAATGATGAAGGTTCCAGGAGCAGCTGCCTTCATATGGAGATGGGAATGCTATCATTTTGCTAAGATGTAGGTCAGAAAACTCCTAGTCAAGGTTGGAGAATCTGTTATGTGACTTTTTCTACAGACTCATGAAGAAGACCTGAAAGACTTCTGGCTTAATTTCTGAATCCTTCCTGTTCACACATGTTTAAATATAAACCTCATAAGAGAAAATTTACTTAAGGATAGTGTTGGCTGGAGACATGCAAGACTAGCAGATAAAGTTAGAGGAGGGGAAGTAGAAGGCCTGCTCATATTGAAAGATTTTTGAATACTGACTTAGAAGCAGAGGCAAGTAACAGAACTGAAGGTGTACTGAATGTTTCTGTCTAGAAACCACCCCTCTGTGGGAAATCTTGTGTGGGTGTCCTTTCTTATGACTCTTCTGGAATAGCTGGATTAGGGTTATGAAAATTCAGTTGAGAATGATTTGCTGTGCTTGGCGCTGTACAGCAAAGCATCCAATTAAGTGCTGAACGTGCTTTAACTTGGGGGGTTTTGGTGTATTTCCAGCTTTCAGACATCTCTGAATATAAACAGACACTGCATGTTTTCTTTTTCAGGAATTCCTTTGTTGAGGTACGCTTTTAATGAAATGCTCTCAAGTGAGGTATGGTTATTGTCTTGCTGATGAAGGGCAAGAAGTGGAAGTGGAAGTTCTTTTGCTTAGTACTGTATTAGGTAGGAATTCCAAGTACTCTGTATGTTATGCTGAAGTAAACTTCAAGCCTGTGTGCTCATGGAATTCCATAAGCATATGGGAAGTGCTGCTGTCATGAAGTTGGTGTTTTAAGGTAGTTTAGTGTGGTAATTTTGATTTTTTGCAAGGCAGGAACATTCAGTTAACTTACAGTTAAATGGTAGAATTGAGACATGTTCTTTGAGTGTTTTGGAAATAAGCTTAGAATTTCCTCATAGGATTTACTACGTGTTCTAGAAGAAATGGTGTTAAAGATGTGATCTGAGAAGACCACCTGATCTAGTACAGGCTTAAAAGAAAGTTCAGTGTATATGTCATGCAGGTACTCTTAATTTCTGTGAATGATGGAAATGCACTTAGTGCTTGAGATTCTGTTCACTATGGGATAGATGGTGCTTCAACCTTATTTTCAAATAGATAAGGCTCATGTCATAGAAAACACTAAGCTTCTCAGCAACTCCTACAAGATGACAATAACAACAGTACTCTGATAGTAGTACTGTGATACAGAGAATAAAGGATGGATGAGTGTACATCAAATGGGCAGGCTACCTTAAAGGTAAAAAATACCTAAATTCTTATGTGCAATACAATAGACAGAAGGGAGTATAGTATCACGCAACTAATTTTTCTATTAGATTATAAAACAAACTACAAAGCTTTGCAGAAGTAATTATCTTATGTGAATTGTAAGCTTTTCTGAGGCAAGTAAGTATTAGCTAAATTCTTGCCCTTCATGTAATACTGACTCAAGTAGTCAGAAATTAAGCTGGTTTGACAAGTCAGGCGCATTACCCTTCAGAGACAAACTGGTGTATACAATATTGAATATACACTTTTTTCTTAATGCATAGAGTTTACATGAATGTAAATCAAGCTTTATCAACTCTCCTTGCATCAGTACTGCACCTTCAGAATCTTGGTGCTTCACCTTATTTGCATCTTCACTTTACCTCTCACCAGTTTGTTTTCCTTTGTAGGGACAGTGGGACAGGGTGTTACTGAAGTGCATGTCCACAAGCACAGTGAATTTGCACGTGCTCTAAAGAGGCAGTTCTCAACTGATTACCTGTCTTATGAAATACAGGAAAGAAAATAATGTTAGCTGCCTGGTTCCAGAAAAGGCTCCAGCATGCTGTAAAAATGAAGATTCTTCTCTTCAGCCACTGAGATTAATTCTCAAGCTGTCAGAGAGACCTTTCATGAACTCCAGTGGTAACCATTGCCTGCTGCAAACAGTTCCCTCCAAATACTTGCTTCAGAAGTTCAAAGGTATGATAGGCCATTTTAGAAGGAAGTGATTTGCAGTAAGGGAAATTCTGTTTATATTTTTGCATGAAAGTATCAGAATAGCTCTTGTGAAATTCTTGCAGGTGTTCGAGCTTGCATGATGAGCAGTAAGCAGTGACTACAAAGCATAGCATGCTTTTCAAGCATCCTCTAGTAGAATGTTTGACGTTCAAAGATCTCTTCAGGCAATGGAAACACAGGAAAAGGATAAATGGGGTGATGAGATTATGCTTGGAAATTATGCTTTGAAAAATGATAGGATTTCAGGGATTTATGGAGCTTGTTTAGAAACAAAGGTCTGAACTCTGTCTAGAGAGGGCTGGTAAACTTTCAGTAGCACTGTATTCTATGCTAGCAGGTAACAAATCCCGGTATTCCTTATTGTATGGATTTTAGCAGTTTTTCAAAGATTAAAAAGCAGCCTCTGAATATCTCTGCAAATGGCTTGTTCTTTAAATGCTCCCACACTACAGTGGTGGGGGGAGCAAAGTAGCAGCTATTTGATACAAAATTCCAATCACACACAATGTGCCATGACACATTAAACATTTTAGAGATTAACATTTTTTCGGTCTCGTGATAAAGTTGTTCTTGAGACAAACTGACTTTAGAATTGTTCTCCTGTGTATTGTGAAATGCTATAGTGCCATGCAGCATCACTGCTAAGTACGCAGTGCAGCTCCGGCTGCATGACAGTGCACCAAAGGTTATGGATTAGAGAGTGTCAGGCAGGAAATAGCTTAACTCTGGTAGATGACTTGTTTGGGTAAGTCTTGTTAATGCAACATAGGATGTACCAATTCATGCTGCTGCTGGCACTAATTGGACTATGTCAACTTTTTTAATATTAATGCAAGGAGCGTTGTTCCATACATGCTGACAGCTAGTTAGAAATCATTTATCTTGGTTGAATTCTGTTTTTCTGGGGTTGGAAGTCTTATGCTGAAACAAGGACATTCTTGCACAAACATGGCTAGCATACTGCTGCATATTATATGCTTGATTTTGGACAAACCCTGTGGAACTGCAAGTGCAGGGTATTGCCTCTAAACTTTTTAAAGACAAGCTAGTAAGTAGCTAAGGTTGGTTTGGGCAATTAAATCATTACATTTACTCAAGGCCTTAGGAAGCGATGAAAAGTTTATCAGTCTTGCTGTAGAATTCTCTGAGAGCTGTGCAATTGTTTGAGGAAGACTTTGTTAGAGAGAATGGTATACTTTTTCTGTTAGGATGATAAATGTGTTCAGAATTCCTAGAGAAAATTAGGTGTCTAATGTCTGAGCACTTGCCATCTCAGTGCTCTTGGTAGTTCACTGGTAGTGAACAGGACTGTCCTGTGTTACAGTAAGTATAAGGAGAGCAATCAGTGAATGGAAAGACTAGTCATTGATTTTCAAAATTCAGGTAGCTAACAAATTATTAGGTTAGAAACTGGTTGTTTTGTGCAATGGAATTTTAAAGAAAACTGCTTCCTATCATTTCATAATGAAATTGTGACTTCTGTGAACATTTGTGATATGATTTAAACAATTAAAATATTGCTGCACTTGAACTGATATTCTTCAGTGACTTTTCAGTGAATACAGGGTCTCTCATATATACTGTGTATATGTAGTATATTGCGAATGTCGTGGCTGACTGCATCATTCAACAGAACTGCTTCAACTACACCTACAACTTTCCAATATAGATATAACCAGAGGAACAAAGATTGTCTCTTAAAGTGGGAGTCAATTGAACAGGGATTAACTGACTTTTCCTCTGAAGACCGTTCTGAAGTGTTTGGGAAAGGGTCAGTGTTGGGAAGATGTCCATCCAGTGATCAGTTAACTTACCCACAGCACCCTTAGTAAGAAAGGACACTAGCAGTTTACTTGTAAGCACCTGAGGCAGCTTTTGTTTGTTAGAAACCGTAAGAACTGCAGCGAGTGAAACTTGACTACTGTCTAGTACAGGAAGACTTAATATTCTAGTAGTTCTCACTTTTTAACCTCATGGAGTTTGTGGTTCTGGTGACTAACACCAAATATTTCATAGTGGTGGAAAATAAAAGTCAAGCTAGATGTACCTCTCCTCTTACAGGTTTCTAATACCTGCTAGAGTTGCTAGTGTCACAGAATCTTCGAGTGGCTTGGGTTGGATGGAGCCTTACAGTTCATCCATTTTGAACCCTGCCTGTCATGGAACTGGAGTAGGTTGCCCTGAGCCTCATTCAGCCTGGCCTTTGAACAACTCCAGGAATGGGGCATCCACAACTTCTCTGGGCAACATGTTCTGATGACTTACCACCCTCACAGTAAAGAATTTCTAAAGCTACTCTCAGTTTAAAACCATTCCCCCTTGTCCTGTTACTACATGCTCTTGTAAGTAATCCTGCTCTATTTTTTTGTGTAGGCTCCCTTTAGGTACTGGAGGGCCTCAATTAGGTCCCCCTAAAGCCTTCTCTTCTCCAAGTTGAACAATCCTGATTCTCCTAGCCTTTCTTCACAGGAGATGTGCTCCATCCCTCAAATAATCTTTGTGGCCCTTCTCTGGACTTGCTTCAACAGGTCCACATCTTTACATTGGGGACCCCAGACCTGGATACAGTACTCCATGGGAAGTCTCACTGGGGCATAGCAAAGGGGCAGAGTCACCTCCCTTGACCTGCTGCCCACCCTGCTTTTGATGCAGCCCAGGACACAGTTGGCTTGTGGGCTGCAAGTGCACATTGCTAGCTCATGTCTAGCGTCTCATCCACCAGCACCCCGAATCTTTCTTGTCAGGGCTGCTCTTGATCTGTTCATCCACCAGCCTGGATTGATACTGGCACTTGCCCTGACCTAAGTGCAACACCTTGTGCTTGGCCTTGTTGAACTTCATGAGGTTCCTACGGCCCTGCTTCTCAAGCTTGTCTGGGTTCCTCTGCATGGCATCCTGTCGTTAGGATGTATCAACAGCATCACTCAGCTTGGTGTCATTTGCACTTTTACTGAGGGTGCTCTCAATCCCTTTGTCTGTGCCATTAAATAAATATATTGTTCAACACCTCTGTGGTTTTAACACATGGCAACTTTGCACCAATAGCTTAGGTGGGTGAGAGGGAGGAGTGCAGAGCCATCTAGTACTGACAGTCTTGGAGTCTGCCTACTCTCTATCTGTGGCTGCTATCCATGGGAAAAAGCAGGTGGACACGCTTGGACATGACCAGTAATATTGATAGTGGTTTAGTTAACTTACTTCTTGCAGAATAACAGATCCGATCTAATTAGGTAAGACAGTTCTGGGACAAGCTGTGCTGGTTTGGGGAGATGGGGGAAGGCTGTCAGCAATGGTAACTTCCCAGTAATGTGTTTATATATCGCTCTAAAAAGAAACCTCAGTCAGCTCACACCTGCCCCTTGTAGTGCTCGAATGTACATTAGATATCTGGAGAACTGAGAGATGCATCCTCTGGGTATTTGCTGTATTGTGCCAAACATCCAGCTGTCATCTAAACTGTGGGCTGTTTCTACTTCTGACTTCTAAAGGACTTAGGTGACTTTTGAAAGTGACAATGGTTCTAACTCAGTGAGAGGATTGGACTACGTGCCCAGCCATTTTGAATGGTGCTTTAGCTAAAATTGATGGCACTTCATGGCATTATTTTAAACTTGGAATTCTAAATAAGGAACTGCCACTCAGGTGTTCTTGGACAGAAGAAAAGGAATTTGATTACTGTTCAATTGTGCTTTTTTACTGTCTAGGCTGAATAAAAACCCAAATGTCTCATGGTCCTGGAAATCAACTGAAACAACTAACTTGGGGAGTTTGACACTGAACCCCAAATACTGGCACTGTGCTTGCATGTTTTGTGGCCTATAAGGTCAGAATAACTGATAGCAAGGACCTAAGAGCCATGGTTTTAGCAGTCACATTAGTTAGTCTGGCTGTCTCTAATGCCCTTTCTTGAATTTTGGTATGTGGGACTATTGGTGGTCATGGTAAGTAATTGATCTGAGAATCTCTCACACAATGGAAAGAGAACGTTCAAGTATTTCCACACTAAAAATGGTTTATTACAGCCAGTCACTATAGCTTAATAAGCATCCTGTGATGCCTGTGTTCACTGCAGTTCATAGTAACTGCTGATAAAAAAGCAGAACAAGTAAAATGCACTAGCAGGATGCCACTTCTATGCATTTTAGTCAAACTAAATTTGGTTTACTAGATCTCCTGATTATTTTCTTTACTTACTGCAGTATTGCTGGATAGTTTTGGGGGTTTTTGGCTTGGTTTTATAGATCAGACTTCCCGTGTGGCAGATTCTTTGCTTCTTCCTTGAACTTAAACTGCCTTTTCAACTATTTGAATTCTCATTTTCAGTGTCCGAAGGACAAAATTGGTGAGAGCCGTTTGACTTAAACGGCAAAAGGTCCTCCTTTTATTATCAGACTTTTAGCAACTCTGTATTATTGGGTCCAGAAAAAGAGACTGCAAAACTTCATTGCAGTGGTCTTTCAGTTGGCAGCAAACAGCTTTGGAGCAAAACATTGACTTTTGGGGGACCACAGTCTAGACCACAAATCTACAGTTTGAGGTTATTTGATGTGGAACTGCCAAACTTGTTAAAATCATATTTTGAGCTCTGGCTGCCCATTAAGCTGATTAGCCTGTTAGAGATGACTTGAACTAATGTTACTTCAATGAAAGAAACTGTTTGTTCCCTCATTTTTCCAGTTTTCAGGGGTTTATAACCCTTGGTCATCTTTTTCTTATTAATGACATGGCTTATGGAGGATTCCAAAACTATCAGTCTCCCCTGCAAGAAAAAAAACCTTTGAAGAACTTTGTCCAGTTGTCCATCAGTGTTTCTGACAAGATATTGGGGGTTAAAATGCAACTAACACAATTCTGTTTTCAATTGTATGGCTTCAGATAAGTCCCAAGCTTTGATCTTTACAGGATAGGAGAACTCTTTGCTATACTGTGGGTACTGACAGAGGTAAACCAAAAGTAACCTTCATAACAAAAAAGAATAGCTGGGGAAGGTTCTAGATAGGCCCTTTTATTCCCTTTGAATGAGATCTGTTTGTTCATGTAAACTACATATTAAGACTTACAGATAAAGTAAGTAGGTTTGGAGAAGGAACCCTGACAAACTCAGTATTGTGCATATTCAGCAGTCATTTGTACTTTAAATTGCTTTTTCTAGACCAAATTCCCATCATTTAGGAAGAGTTAAGAGCAGAAATAATGATAGGATTGGAGGGTATCTTTTCCTAACTCGAGGCACCAACTGCCACACTAAGTCACACTGCTGTAGTATTGTTTCTCCCTTGCACTGGGAAGGGAGAATGTTCTTCAAGGCAAGATTGGCATTGTTTGAATTTTACAGTGATAACTTTATCTTTTGCAGTAAAGTAAGGGACAAAGATAAAGCTTCAAACATGGCTTTACTTTTTTCATGTAGTTTTAAGTTATAGTTCATCCCTATTACGATGTAAGCTGGGGAGTAAGAATAGGTCCCAAGTTCTGATACAGTTTTAAATTCAGCTTTATTCCTGTAGTGCTGCTGTAGAGAACTGTATTAGTTCCTGATGCATGTCATTGTGTAAGTGTTTCACTTAAGGTTGTTGCAATTACTGGAAAATATGGTGATCATATGTGCAGAGTCATTTGGATGTGAAAACTTTGTGGTTGGAGAATGCAGAACTTTGCATTGCATGCAGTCACTTCCATATCCCCAAATAAAACCTCTGATCCTAGTGACTGTCCTGTAGTTTAGTTCCTCATTTATACTTGAAGCCCTAAAACACAATGTACATTTTCGTGGTACCCATCAGGTTTATGTCACAGCACTAGACCTACCAGAATGATAAGTCTTGTGGTGCCCTTTCTATACTGTTGAAGTAAGTGAGTAGTTTTCTTTCTGCCCTTTTCTTTCCAAGGTTATACACACTAGAGATTTTAAGTCTACTTTAATCTGATCACTTTTAGCCTTTCTCTCCTTGAGGGGTATGATCCACTTTTTTCATTGCTCAACACTGTCACCACACATGGTGAAATAACTACAGCAAATATCCTGCTGGACATAGGAAGAGGCATTACAAATCTCTGAATTGTGCATGGCAAAAACTGAGACATTTAGTTTTAAGAACAAAGAGAATGATGATCAGACTTGGGACTTTGGAGGATGTCCTACAGTTTGCTTAGCATATGCATAATGACAGGCTTGTCAAGAAATTCCACTCAGGCTACATAGTATTCTCTTCCTGCCTCATGCCTTATACCTTTTACCAAACAAAACTTGTAGCTCTTGGGTAGGCCATGTGTTATTGCTTCTGTCTTCTTTCTATGAAATAGGGTTTATCCATCCTCATTAGGCTTCTAGACAGGATGGAAGAGCAGTTGTAAGCTAGTATTCAGGTCAGGTTTCTTGTTAGTGGATGAATTCTAGAGGTGAAAATAGCTCTTTAATAAACTGGTTTGGAGTTTGGATTACTTTGAAAAGGGCAGCACTCATACTGGGCTGTATTTGACCTATTAAAAGGCATTAATCTCTAAAAATACAATGATGCTGAGCTTGTGTGTGTGTTTAAGTGTAAGATACACCAAATCCTCCTAATGTAAAGCTTAAATCTAGTAAGGTAAAAGCTTTCATACTGCTATGCACAGAAGTTGTCTACTTTCACCCAAATTAAAATTGTGGAAAAATATGTATTAATGTTCTTCTAAATCTAAAACTTGAACTGTAAGAGAAAGTTTTTACTTCTGCCAATCAAAGACTAATACTTAAATCATTGTTCTGGACAGCTAAAGCCCATGTTTTGTAAAGTGGCTGCTATAGAGTACAAAGTAACATCCAGTACCATGCAGGCTTTCATTTCATGTAAGACAAAACTGCTGTCTTACACGTGAAAAGCCACTGTACAAAACTAACCTTGGCATCTTCATCATTCTAGAACTGAGCCTTCAAGCTGGCATCACAACCCCATTTACAGTGGCCTCTCCTGGTGAGGAGATTCAGCTGGTGTGAATCAGTAATTCTGCTGCAAAACTGCCTTTCTGATACAGCATATCTGGCAGACAATTGCAGAATGTTAAAGCGTCACATAGGCTGGGAGATCCTGGGGCATGAGGAGTCAGCAGTGTCAAGGAACCACCTGCCAGGCAACCTTGGTTAGTTACCAGCCAGCGCAGCTCTCCAGCTCATTGTGTGTCAAGGCATTGGGCCAGGCAGGTGAGCAATATAGGCTATGGTAAAATGTTGGGACTTCCCTTGGAAATGGAATGTTAAAACGTAACTGCGTGGTGGTGAAGGTTAGGTCCCTGGTATTTCTCTAGGAAAAGCCATTTGGTGGTGTTTAGGACTTACCAGGTTTGGTTATGAGCTATGCTTTGTAACTTAGTTTCTTTTCTTTGGAAGGTATATTTAATGCTGTACTAGTTTGACCTCTTTTGTACACCTTAAATATACTGTTGTGCATGTTTCAGCAAGAGTTATTGCTGGAGGAGGCTAGTATGGCCACCTTCCTCTTTTTCTTTGAAGCTTTTCTGGATGGGAGTGCAGTAGGCAGGAAGGGATTCAGTCAGTAGTAATGTCCTTCACCATGGTAACTGATTGCAGCCATGTTTGCCTACAGTATGCACAGCTACCTGAGAAAGGGTAACTATCTGATAACCTTTTCTGCAATTCCTAAATAACTTAGTTTTCATATGTAGTGATTGCACTGTGTCTACTCCTTGCTTGTAACAGTCCAGCAACCCTTTCTACAACTAATCAATACTATTTAATTATCTTATGTAAATTTTCATCAAGTTTTTGGAAAAACTTACAGCTTTAATAAAAATTCAAAGCCCCCCAGATCTCCGTTAGGGTGAACTAATGGGACTGTTTCCCTTGCTGCTTCAGATTCATGTTCAGTCTCATGTAAATAACAGCAAGTGGTGTTCATTTCTAGATCATTTCAGGGGTGAAGAACTGTTTCTGTAGAAGACTGAGGTTGGTATAGAGCATTTCAGATCTCGATATTATACTTGTTTTGGAGGCTTGTCCTATGATGTGAAAGGATAAACTGCCTGAATTAGACACAGGACTTGAGCCCTTTAGCATAGTCTGAGGTGTTCCCACGTGGTGGGAATTGGTGGTTAGACTGACAGCTAAACAAATGGGGAAGCTGAGAAAGAGCTCCTCATAGCTTGTGTGGTACCCTATGCAATAATTGGCTCAATATAATTAAATTTGAGTTTAAAACTCCATTAAAAATAACCAAACCAAAACCAACACATAAAACTCCCAAACCCCACAGTCACACAATCTAAAGGTAAAACTTCTTTAGAAGTGACACAGTTGACCTGCAGAAGTAGTAAAAGCCTTCTGGCCTAACTCTTTCCTAATGGTATTTGATTTGTGAAAATAGTAGTCACATGGTACAACAATTTAAAGTGTATGTACGTATGGCCAGACTTTGTGAACGAAGATTTGGGAAGGGCTCTCCCCACGTGGGTGTGCCCTTCCAGCCTGCACAGTGGATTTTTTAGGTGAGGCACAGCGTGTGCAGAACTGGCCCCACCATTTAAGTCCTAAGGTCCATCTGCCATGGCCGAGCGAGCTTGGACAGTGACAGTGAAGTCCTCGGGACTGTCACAGCACCTGGTACTAACCAGGGCTGACCCTGCTGAGCATCCAAGATCTGACAGGATGGGATGGCAGGGAGGCATTGAACTGCCTGGGGATGGTCCCATTGAGACCCAGGACCTTGGGATTCAGAGTCCAGAGTGAGGTTTTACTAAAAATGCCTGTTAGGCATAAGAGTCCAGCCTGGAAAGACCTAGGGAGGCAATGTCAGTTACTTGTGTACAGTCTTTAGGAGACTTGTATTAGTAATGGGAATCTTCAGTGGCATAATCAGAGATGCAGACTTGGTGTCTGGCCTTAGACTTCATGGCTTCAAAACTTGAGCCTCGAATATGGAGAAAAGAGCTTTCATCTTGAATGCTGCTGGTTTTCACATGGGGTAATCAGCTGGTACTGAAGAAATTCATGTGTCATTTCCATTCTGAAGGATATGCTGGATAGTTTCTGTTATGCTGTTTTATGCATCATCATACTTTAAAGGGAACAGCCAGAAATCAAGTCAGCTTCTTCATAGTTCTCTGGCAATTTACTGTGGCTGCTGCTGCTTTCAGGCAATTCTAACAGCTGCTTAGGCAACCTTTTCTGAAAATGTCTGTAGAGAATGAGCTAAGCTAAGCATACACTGAAATACTGCCATTAAAATGAGGCAATTGAGCTAGAAGAACATGCCGCTGAACAGAATACCTTGTGAAATTTGTTCATCTATTGAATTTCTGACTCTTTATGAGAAGATTATAATGCCCAGTTCTACTTGTATCTGTTTGTCCTTACTAATCAAAGGTGGGCTTCAATGTTTATAAACAGAGGACAACTAGGTTTCCAAACACAATTCTTACTTTTTCGGTGTATTGTAAAACTTCACGCACTGAGTGATAGAAACTAAATCATGAAGTGCAGGGACTAATTTTCCCAATGAAGACTTCCAAACAAAGCAGGATGCTATTTTAAAAGCCTGAACTTCCCAAATAATGTGGTAGGACTTGACACTTCTATATGCACTCAAGTACAAACATATCATGATGGTCTGACCTTCCAAATGGAGCTGAACTGACACACTCTAATTCTGTCTTCCATATATACTGACTATGGTAACTCCCACCGATGGAGACTACACCAGCCTGTGGACAAACCTTATGGAAAATTTTTCCACATAATTTTCAAACTCCGTAAGGTCATGAAAAAAAAAAAGAAAACCAAATCTCTCTCTCTCTCATTGTTTTTATTCCTGGCTGTCTTTGTTTCTATTCGGGAAACTGGAAAATCCTTCATAACTTACTTAAGCTCACATATAAATAGCTATTCAAGTTAAAACTGCAAGTTAGAGACATAATGAGAATTCTACACGTAAATTTACTGCAAGTATTTTCTCACATGTACTTCTCTGGGATTGCCAGGTATAAAGTTGTCTCTAGTAACCAGTACCAAATACTGGTAAGCCAGATAGTTTTCCAAGTAACAGAGCAACAAGAATGAGGTTTTTTCATTTCTATATAGCTTATTATCTGGTTTTATTCCTTATAGCTTGTACAAAGACGTATACATATTTCTAGCTTTTGGAATCCCATTCACCCTACTGCAGTGGAACTTACATTCCTGGCTATGCAGCAACATGTATTTCTGGAAACCTGAAAGGTTTTGAGAGCTCTAGCAAGAGCAAGATGTTCCAGTATTTCTGCAGTGAAGTAAACAATTTTTCATGAAACTGAGGTTTCTGGAGAGATGAAGAGTCAAATTTAACATCAGAAAAAAGAAACACTCACAGTGCCAGAAGAGGCTTTTTTCATTTACACTACTCGACCTTTTTTGGGGTTTTTTGGGGGGGCTTGGGTTTGTTTGGTTGGTTTTGGTTTTTTTGGGGGGGAGAATGTTTTTATTTTTTATTTGGATTTTTGTTATGAATAACTACTTTAACGATTCTAAGAATGTTGTTTGAAATCCTGGGATTGCTGTCAAACTTCTATAGTTGAAAATTGATCCAGAGAAAGTCTTTGACTTACAAGGTAAAGTCAAAGATAACAGGTTTAGTTAGAACTGCTAACCTAGCTCCTCTTGAACTTAAGGAAAAATCTGTAATATAGATGTTTTCTTCAGAATATGCTTTGAAGGCTGTTAGCCTTGAAGCTTACAGAAACCCTTGTTGCTTGCCCTTCAGCAAAAGGCTGAGTTTACTTCAATCTGTATTTAACTAGATTTAGATATAAACCTTGATATTTTTTGATGAATGAATCATTTGTGTATGGCTGTGCTGGTAGTGGTTTTAGGCACTACTTCTCAAAGAACACTGCTCGACAAATAAGTTTTGAAAAAATTCAAAGTAGTAGTTGGGATTGCAAACTACTTTTAGCATCTGTTTGTCATGTGTAATAAACACAGTGACTGTTACAATGAGCTTACATAGCGGCAAAGTTTTATTAACTAGGTGTGACTAGACTCAAATGCCAAACTTCTATGAACTAAGCTGGTACAGTAATCCATTTTCGTTGACTACATTTCATGCTTCAATGTAAATATACTCTGTCACTGTCTTCTCTTTCAGGCCAGGAGCGCTTTGGAAATATGACCAGAGTATACTACAAAGAGGCAGTTGGTGCTTTTGTGGTCTTTGATGTCACAAGAGGCTCCACTTTTGAGGCTGTTTCAAAATGGAAGCATGATTTGGACAGTAAAGTACTACTTCCCAATGGCAGCCCCATTCCTGCTGTTCTTCTTGCAAACAAGTGTGACCAGAAGAAAGATGGCAGCCAGAATCCATCTCAAATGGACCAGTTTTGCAGAGAAGGTGGCTTTGTTGGATGGTTTGAAACATCTGCCAAGGTGAGCATAATAGAAACATGGTTTTAGTCTCTTGAGTATTGGCATAAGAATGGATTAATATAACCATGTAGGAAATAAAATTATCAAGTGTAGGAAGTGACAGTCAAATCTCCAGTGTTCAGCAAACATTTGAAGTGGTGTGCAGGCCAGCTTTGCTCCTGAGGAAGATAAGGCATATTTGGTTTAGATTAGAAATGCATCTTAAATTCAGAGAACCTTAAAATTATCTGAGTTCGATATCTTTTTTTCATCTTGCATGCATGAGGATCAGAGTTTATTCTTTAGATGTTAATTCTACTGAATGCTGATCAAACTGTCTAAAAGATACAGATAATCTTTAGGTGCAGGTTTCTAAATTGTAACTTGTCTTCACTGTTGTATGTAGGAAATGGCAAGAGTTGAAGTGAACATGCTATTTACTCATTTATTACTACCTACCCAAGATGTTTCTAAAGCACTTTTAAAACACTTTTCTATTTAATCAGGCAATGTCAGGACTGAACTGGATGTAAAACCAATTGTTTTGTATAGTAATTTAAGTAAAGAAAGACAGCTGCTTTGTTCAAACAGTTAACTTTGAGAAATTTCATATACTATACAGTTTTAGTCTACAGGCTTTATCAATGCAGAGAGAAACTTGTGACAGCATAGTTGGGAATGAAATCCAGCATTTCCTTAAAGCTCAACTGATCCGCTAGATGAAGACAGTGTGGCTAACAGACCAAATTAGTGATCTGGCTGATAACTTATAAAGTAAGCTAAGCCTCAAGGTCCAACTTTTTTTCTTGGCTTGCCTACTTCCTGTAGCTGCTGCTGCTGAACTGTCACACAATGATGCTTTGGCAGCTCTTGAAAAGAAAAGAATCTGTAAGAAGAATATAAGAAACCAAGTAACAAGTTGCTTCTTGATCACTTTAAACAAAGAAGGATACACAGTGAAAAGAGTTACTTTAATTCACTAAGAATTTGTTTGCATTGGAACAAATATTCTCAAACTCACTGGTTTGTTATTGAAAACCAAAAAGAATACCTAAGTTCTGCTTTGGGTTGCATTTTCCCTGATGCCTTATCTGCCCATAACACTTCATCACAGGGTGAAAATAAATGCAAGTAACATTGGAAGAAAACCTAATGTGAAAGTGTAGTGACAGCTTGCATTTTAGGTGGCATTTAAGACATAATGATATAAACCAAGGCTCTTGGTGCAGAGAAAAATCCAGACAATAACAGTCCTAGCTCAGTTATTAATTGACTTTAAGACTCTGCAGAGGTGTAATTAAAAGAGCTTAGCAACAATGCAGGACAGCTTTCTTGTTTTCTAAGCATACCAAACCAGTTTATGGTTTAAAGTCCTGCCCACTTGAGTATTTTGTTAATTTGCTTTTATCTTTCTGCTGTAACTGATACTTGAATCTTCACTATCTGTAGGGAGAATATTAAAAGTGAAAAAACTGCACACAGTATAAGTATTCATAGAAATATGGGCTAAAATGAAGAGAATCCTTCTCTGCTCTGGGTAGGAAAAAGTGCCTGTTCTGTAAACTGCCAAAAGCAGTTTGTGGCTGACAATCATAAGCTAGTGAAGTGCAGCAGTGATGGGTCAGATGTTCTTATGGTCTAACCTTTGCTCATGTAGAGTTTAGATCTACAATTACAGAGGCAGAAAAATGTCCTGGGCTGGTATTTCCTTTGGAACCAAAGATAAATGATTCCAAACATGGCATCCCTGTGGGGAGGTAATAGGTGGCCCAGCCAGGTCAAACCTGTGGCCAAAGACTCCTTGGTACTAGAGCCAGCCAATAGCTGGGCTATCCTGACAAAGGACATGACTAGGTATCCTGCATACACATTGTCTTTAGAGTGTATGTGAAGGTACTTTTCAGAGTTTGCACAAGAACATGTAGAATGGCTGGATGAGGCATTTGGAAATAGTTGTGGGTTTGAGGCTCATAGAAAAGGTCCTTTCACATAACTAAGTGCATCCAAACTGCAGCAGAAACAGAAAAAGGCCTCCAGATGCCTTAAATGCTATGGACAGTGTAATTACCAATGATCTTGAAATAGACTTGAGCATTTGTGAGTCTTCTAGATGCAGGTGATGTTTATACCCCTGATTGCCTACTAGATTAGACTCACAGTATTCATTTTGTAATATGGGCGAATAGTTTTGTTTCAAACCTTTCTGGTAACTCTGTCGAAAGAGAAAGTGTGTGATGCCTCTAAACTGTGTCATGCTGATGAGACTGAAAAAGTTTTCTTTTGGGGCAGACAGCTTTTTAACAGGAATGTGTGACAAATCACTGACTTCTTTGCTTTCAACATTTTTAGGACAACATCAACATAGACGAAGCTGCTCGATTCTTGGTGGAAAACATTCTTGCCAACTACAAAACCTTTCCTAATGAAGAGAATGATGTGGGGAAACCAAAACTGGACCTAGACCCATTGAAAGCAGAGAGTAAATCACAGTGCTGCTAATGCTACCACTGTTAAGTAAATGTTACTGGAAGAGCAGCAAGACTGTTCCTTAAATCAAAATGCTGCTATGGTGCTGTGTTGTGACAATCCATATGGGATGTCTGGTACTATCTGAATTGGTGACTTGTTTGGGTGTTTACATATTCTTGTTTAGCATGAAACTGAGTATCTCGTGAGTTATCATTCCACTTGCTTAAGTGTCTGCATCTAAGCCTGATTAGTGCCTTTTTACTTGAGAACATAAGGTAGTGTTTACAATCCCTAAAAGGAACAAAGACAACATTAAGTGTTTAGTTTGCTTCTAGGACATATGCTACATTCCAAATAGGACTCACTTGTCAAGGTTTTAGCTGAATATACACTTGCACCTTTGAAGTAAACTTTGTCACCAGTAATGTCCCACTTCAGCCTTCTCACATGCACAATTGTCCCTATTTATTATCCCCCACCATGAGGATCCATCTCATTGCTAGTTCTCCTGGATCGAGACATCCCAAAAATCTTGAAGGGGCCAATGACAAATGGAAGGTCTCTTTCCTAGTGTGATCATGAGGACTGAGTGAGTAGATGGCTTTTACCACTAAGTAAAACTAAGATGGTTAAATTACTGTATTTAACAAGGGAAAGATGTGGCTACAGAGATACTAATAAAAATGAATCTTCAGCCATTTAAGACAGAATATTTTCAGCTAATACTTTACATATGAAACACATTAATGATACAGTTGTACTGCTGGCACATAGTTATGGTAACCTCACCTGAATGCACATCCAGAAATAAACATCCAGTAACTTTTTCATGCACTAACACTGGAAACTTTACCTAGAATGCAAAAAGTAGATAGCTTACTGTCCTGTGATAATGAGCTTGCTTCTTTTTATTTCTGTCTTGAGATGGGTCTGAATACCATGAGGAAGGAGAGAGGTCTAGAAGGAAATAGCTTAACTGGTTCATGCTAGCTTGTCAACTCCCCTGCCCCAAGCTCTATCTTTTTCAGTTTTAGAATAGTGCTATATTCTTTGGCCTACTTTAAACTGATGAAGTGGCTTGTTTCTTTGTTAAAACACTCATATGTATTTTTGGCAGCAAATGAAGATCAAAAGGATTAGAGAGATTTCATGGTTCTTGAATGCATTCTGGAACTCTGGCTCTGCCTGGCTCAAAGGCTTTGAAGCTTCTCTTTATATTAAGGGTTTCTTCTGTCCTGGTACCTCATTGCTACTGACTTCAGAAGTCTTTATCTAGCTTGGTTTGATGGGGCTGATGTTCAAGTAAACATCAGAATCAAGTATGTGCAGGATTTGATATACTTTAATCTGTATTGAGATGTCTTAGTGGTTTTTTTTCTAAAGAGTAACATACTTTTTAAGAGATAAATAAATATATTTGGGCATCTTATGTATGTTGTTGGTGTATGCTTTTGAGAACCCAAATCTTCACATATGTTCCACACTATACTCAAATGCTTTCATTGACATTTGAAAACAACTTTATTTTCTAGTACCTGCTATGTTAAAGGTTTATTTAAAATTACTACAGTAAGGCTTTACATAAACTAAAATTGTATTTAATTAGCTAATATCCTAAGATAATGCAGATAAAAGAGTTCTTAGTATGTCTTCTAAGCCAACATCTTTCTCCAAGCAATGTGTAGCAGGGTACTTAGTTGTTTGTGTTGTCTGGTCTTAAACAATGGAGAATGTATGGCCCTGGGAAAGTTGTTTCAGTGCCTGATTGTTCCCTGAGAGTTTAACTAGTCTGAACGTTTGTAACTTTCATTTATGTCCATGGTCTTGTTTCTTCCTACTCTGCACCACTGTAAAGAGTGTGTCCATTGTATTTGTGCAGATTTATTGTACATGTAAAGCTTGACTGCTATTTTTGTTTCCTTTGAAAGCCTGTAGCACTTCAGAAAGGAAGTTGCAACCCATCCATGTTCCTTGCTTGCCGGCTTGTGTGAATTAACCTTTATAGCTAATCTGAAACTACCATAATCTTCCTATTCAATCACTTGAACAACTCCATTTAGACTGTAAACTCACTCTTGATAAGATGTTCAATCTCCCATATACTGTCTTTTTCTAAACTTTAATTAAAGCTGCACAAATGTAAATCCCTCCTTTACTGGGGGAACAGCCAGTGGGAGGTAGTCTTTTTTGTTTCTCAAACAGCTGTAGTGCTCTTCCTTGGTTTTGGTGTTTAGATTCAAGAGCAGAATGGAGACCAAACTTTGGAGCATTGGGACTGTACCTGAATGCATGTGTCTCACTTGGGTCCTGTCAGTGACAATGTAATCCAATGCAGGTTAGTTTCAAGAGTGTCTAAATGTCTGCTTGATGAGTTCTTGCTGCTATATTGAAGCACTTTACTTGCTCAGTATGTAACTTCTAAACCTCTGCATGAAGAGGGAATAGTTTCAGTTCTTCTTGGAGACACAGTGCCTGAGTAACCATTTGATATATGGTGATATAAGGAAATACTAGAAAAGAAATATTTGCAGTAAAACCATGGTATTGAATGGTGAAACATTTTGCTCTTAAACTGCTGCTTCCCTATCTTAGTATTAACATCTTGTTATTGATCTTGATTCCAACCAGAACAATTTATTTGCTATGGAAACACAGTTCTCTAAGTGTGTTTATGCCTTCATCCTTCATATGATGAATTGCTAAAGGAATGAAGAAATGGGGTTAGCAGTATACCAGGGGTAAAAGTCATATTAACAAAATCCTAGAGAGATGCTAATGACTTTGAATGGAAATATATCATTTACTTGGCAGTATGTGAAAGGTCACTTCAGAGTTCTTTGTCCTGTAGCAAAATAATATTGAATATTAGGAATATACTAGATTCAAATCTAACTATATAGTGAAGACCTTTTGGAAGCAGTTGTGCCTGTATTGTACATGATCATCATGACACTGTGTTGGTAGCTCATTTCTGTTTCAGTTTGTGTGTAAACAGGAAAAGTATTTGGTGTATTCTTAAATACATGATTATGGCTGCTTTTCTCACCACCTAATATAGCATTCATTCTGTGAAGACTTGTTGCTTAGACATCCTATGTGACTTTCATACTCATATGAACAAGTTTTACTAGATAGCCTTCTTACCCTTTTGATCTGTGCAAATACAAAATGTTTTCTGGCCCAAATAAACTAAGAAAAATTTCCTTGTTTAGGTAGAGATAGTGTTTCAGATAGCTTTACCTTGATAAGCCTACAAGTAGGGGGCCAGCATCTCTGTTGGTTCCTTCATTCTTTTGCCAAGATATGTGAAACCACCACAATTTATAGATAGAGTTAACAGACTGTCGATGCTGTGTCTAAACTCCCCTGCCTTTTACTGGTTTGTATCAAAGTAGTATGTGGTAACCATCCAGAATAATGGACTTTCAGTCTCTTGCATTCAGATGGGTATACTTTTTTGACTTCTGTATTTAAAAAGTGTCCTTTAGACTGGTATTGCAGTAGTGTAGTGCTTGGGCCGTGTTATTCATTTCCATTGTTCATAATATGTTCAAGCATCTATGGTTATAATGAGTAAATTTTTATTGACAGTAGTATCCCAGCATTGATTTAGCAAAAAGTCCACCCCATCAAGATATATTCAGTATTAACTATAAATCATCATGTCTCAAACATGATTTTATACTCAGACAGTAAAACATTGAAATAGCTGTATTTTGCACAAGGATTGCTTCTAGCCTCCTCCCTGGGCAGCATCTGGCTGGTTGTATTAATGTTTCTATGGTTTTATGTTTAGGCTGTGTTGGGTGTGTGTGGCAGGGTTTTGCTATTAAAGGGAGCTACAGGAGTGGCTTCTGTCAGAAGCTGCTATAAGCTTCCTCTGTCTGACAGAGCCAAGGCCAAGCTCATTGACAATAGTGGCACCTCTGAGATATCAGATTGAAGAAGGGAAAAATAAAGCAAAAACCAGCAACTTCAGCTGGCAAGAGGAATGAGAATACATGAAAGAACAGACACCCAGGCCATTGAAGGATAGGGAGGAGGTGCTCCAGGCACTGAAGCAGAGATTCTCCTGAAGACCATGGTGAGGCAGGATGTGTCCCTGCAGCCCGTGAAGTTCCATGGTGGAGCAGAAATCTACTTGCAGCCCATGGATGTCCTGACCCCAGAGCAGGTAGGTGTCTGAAGGAGGCTGTGACCATGTGGTAAGCCCATGCTGAAACAGGTTTTCTGATAGGACTTTGGACCCTGTGGAGGACCCACACCAGTGCTTTCTGTTCCTCAAGGACTGCACCCCAAGAAAGGGATCTACACTGGAGCAGTTCATGAAGCCCATGGGGAGAACGCATGTTGAAGTTTGTGGAGGACGGTCTCCCAAGAGAGAGGCCCCATGCTGGAGTGGTGGAAATGTGAGGAGTCTGTCCTGTGAGAAGGAAGGAGCAGCAGAGACTATACTATGTGTGATAAAATGACTGCAATCCTTGTTCCCCACCCCTCTGTGCCACTGGGTGGAGGAAGTAGAGAAAATTGTGAGTGAAGTTAAGCTCAAGAAGAAGGGAGGAGTGGGGGAAGTTGTCTTTAATATTTGGTTTCTATTTCTCATTATTCTACTCCAATCTGATTGTTAATAAACTAAACTGATTTCTCCAAGTCAAGTCTGTTTACCCATGACAGAAACTGGTGAATGATCTCTGTCTGTATTTTGAACCATCAGCCTTTCGTTGTATTTTCTCTCCTCTGTCAGGCTGGGAAGGGGATTGATAGAGTGGCTTTGTGCACCCAGTGTCCAGCTAGAGTCAACCCTCCACAAAGGCAAACTATTTTGCTTGAAAATTAGGGGATATCTGTATTCAACTGTACTTTGCCTCAAGATACCCAAAAATCACTGCCTTCCAGTATGCAGTAGTTGAAGGAGCAAGGAGTTTGTCAGATGGTCCATTGGGATGCCATTTTATTGATTGGGTTATTGTTTTAAGCACAATTAGATGAGACTTACTGTCGCTCAAATGGTTTTGATGGAAGTTGTTTATATGTGTAATGGCACAAGTGTTGCAATAACTTCTGTAATTTTTGTGTTTCAGAAGGTAAAGAATGTAAACTGCATTGCAGTGGGGTTTTTTTTATTTAGAGAAGAAAATGTATTTTTACTTGGGAGGCTTGGTAAACAAGTTTGAAGATATCTTACAGACGCACCAGTTTATGGTCTTGTTCTTGACTGTTCTTGAAGAATGTTAATGACAAATTTTTTTTGTAAAAAATATGTATCTAACAATCATACTTGTGGCATTTTTAAAATAGCACAACTTTCTGCTTTTAACCTGTAACCTCACTTAAAAATACACTGAAGTTAATCACTGTTAAAAAGGATTTGCAATGATCTGCAGCATGCCTTTACTTAGAACAAGACTTAACTTTGTAAATCTCCTGAAAAAAAGGTTACATTCTTAATTGTAAAAAACAAAATACTAGAGTATAACGGTGTACTATGGGGTTTAATAGGCTCTACAGCAAAAAGGTCACACTACATTAACATAGTGAATTTTAATTTTAATAATTTGCTTCTGTCCTTCAGGCTACAATCAGAATTTAATTGTATCTTTTTGCCAATATTTAGAATACTACTACTTCTGTCTGTATCCCCAATTTGTAACAGTTCCAATAACTAGAGTACCACAGTTGCCTCTAACTCCAAACTTCAAATAGGGTTTTCACACAGAATCAAACCCAGGAAGCCATTCCTATTGACGCAGAAAGATACTCCTGGTATGAATCATCAAACATAAAATTAACAAAAGAATGGCAATGCCTCTGCACAGTTCTCTGAGCTACTTAAATTTTCCTCTGCTGCCTGCTCTTGGGAGCTATTCTATGTTCCACCCAATATTTAAGTAGAGAGAGGATCAAAGTTGTGGTGGTCCCCAGTTCATGCAACACCAGCCTAAAGTTAAGTATGTGCCCTGAGCAGTCTCATGGGGCTCGATGTTACTGTGATACTTAAATGGGACTTGAAGAGCTGCTTGATATTTTACTGAATATTTTGGGTCTGTGTTTCTCCAAAATGAGACTGTGGTACAAGAATATGATTTAAAGAAAGGTAAGTGGAGATAACACAGCTAGGGTTCACAGAGTCCTTTCTAGCACCATGTCAAATTCAGGGAAGGCTGGAATACTAGACAAACCATGTCCCTGACAAGATCAGATGAGACATGGTATCATAAGATATTTTTGAAATGGCAGTGGGCAGAAAGTCCTATGCTTAGGCAAAGACTATTTTCTGTGATGCAGCTGGCTGCAATTGTCATCCCCTGCACCTTGTTTGTATTCCATGAGTTTACCTAAAAAAATCTCTCATAGTCAATTTCCCTACTTTGCTCCCTAACATCAGGCTTAAGAGTTAACAGAAATGCTGCTTGTCAATAGTTTCAGTCCACCTGTTTGTGGATGGTTTTGCTCAAATTCAGTTCCCTGGCTGTGGTAGTTGAGGCCTTAATTTTAGTAGGCCTCAGTTTAGCAGGCCCAGATAGGCTTACATACATTAGAGGGGATAAGTATCACCTGACTGAAGCAACCAAAGAGATATTTCATGTTATCTGACATCACAGCAAGTATAAAAACAGGTGTAGGAGGGGTTTTGGTCAGTGCCCTTCATGGCCGACACTGAGTGAACATGTTATCACCATGCCAGTAGTGTTAGGCCTTGCCACCACTTCACAGCTGTTTGGTTAGGGAAGTAAACATTTTTTTTTGTCGTTGGTTTTTTAATCCTCTCTTGCTGGGTGTCCTTTGAAGGGAGTTTGTTGGGGGGTTTTTGTGGGCTGAGGTAGTGGAGGTCTGTGCTTGTTGGGCAACTCATGTGGAGTTTACATTTGTATATATGTGTTATATTGTAGTTTGGTTTTGGTTTTCTCTCTTCTGTATAAATATAAAAGCCTTGCCATTTTAAGTTCTGCTTCTAGGGGGGTTGTTTCCCCTCCCTTTCCCTTGGGGCTGTGGTGGCCTCTGACTGTGTTGGGTGCTTGGCATTTTGCCAGCTCACCCTAACACACTGTCAGCTTAGCATCTGACTGTTCCTAATTGTGCACAGACTGCTCCTCCCAAGCTCTATCACATACTGCAGGGTTTTCATTTTCTCAGGCATTGTCATTCTCCAGTCACAATTGCCCTTTTTTTCCCCTCACTCTTCACTCTTTTTCCGATCCTTCACTGTTTGCTGTTCCTGAAATGCCAATGCACTGCTGTCTTCCCTCTGTTCACTGTTTTCCCAATGACCTGTACCTTCCTTATATCATTCCCACTTACTCTTTCAGTAAAGATAGAAGAGAATAGTGGAAGTCAGGGTGCCCCTTTTTTTGTTGTATGAATTAATTTCAGAATCTAAATTTTCCTAATATTGGATAAAAGAAAGGAAAGAGTCTGCAAAACACACAAAGAAAATCAAAATCCATTTTATTTTCATCTCTTAACTTTGTTGCAACTTTTGTTGCTTGAAGATGCAGCATCTGTTCTTACAGAAGCCTCTGTCTGATTTTGACCTTAACTCTTTTTTTCACGGAAAACTTCCCAGAATGAGAGAATGGATAATGTTGAAAGTGGCCTTTGAAGGTCATTTAGTCTTACATCCCTGCTCAGAGCTTGGGCAGGTTGCTCATGGTCATATCCAGTCTGATGAAAACTCCACAGTCTTGTTAGAAAAGCTGTTCCAGTGTTGGACCACTTTCACTGTAATTTAAAAATAAAATTAAAGCTTATTTTAAAGAGGAGTTTTCCATATTTAAGGTTTCACATTGATTCTAGTCCTGCCACTTGGCCCCTCCAGGAAGAATCTGATTGTTTTTAGCCTGATCATCATCAATTTCTAACTGGTTTGCCACCATACCACACTCCCAGACCACCTCTTAAGGGAAAAATTTTTTTCTGTCTTGTTCTGAAATCCTTGTGCCTTCTGTAAAATCCGAGGAGCGTTAATTCTGAACTGCAAGATTCCTGAGAGGGGTTTTGGTTCCTGTTCGGAGTCACTCTCTTTCTGTTCTCTCCAATAAGTACTGGTAGCCATAAAAACCTGCAAAATATTTAAGATTAAAAGGATGTTTAACTGCAAGTCATTTGCATGTGCTACAGCAGTTGATGTGATGCTTTAAGGAAAAACAAAAAAGCTGATGTTTTGAATTATGTCTTGGAATAATAATGACCAGCATGCCACTTATCTATTGCTAATCAATGCATGTTACCTTAGTATTTGTTTAGTGACATCTCATTGGGCTCCTAACAGACAATGCTCATTATATTGCCTTGTGTATTTTTTCCATATTTTCTAATGCTAGCTGCCTCTACCCTAACAGTTTTCTCCCTTCAGAGGGTGTCTGTCAGATATAGTTCATGGCTTGAGACACTGGGCCAGTGAAACAGCTGCTGTGACCTTGCAGACTCTTTGCCAGTTAGGAAAGTAGCTTTTTTGAAATGCAGATTAATTTCTCTTTCCACACAAGCTGTCTTTGTCATTGCTGTTAGGTTATAGAATTCTAAATTAAGTTATTGCATAAATAAAAAGATGGAACTTGAAGAGTGAAAAACTTGAGATCCTTTTTTTCCCCCTTACAAAGCATTGAGGTACATGTTTTTAATGCCATCCCTCTTGCAAACAAATTTATTGTAGGATTTTATGGTAAAAGAGGCATTTTGAATGCCACATGTAGCAACTACCCTTAAAGAGAGAAAAGAATGAATGAAAGGCTCTGTAGCTTATATATTCTTCTGATTTCTGTCTTTCTTCCTTTACCACCCAAAAATGTTTACAGTAGTTGCAGTCAAGTTTCAGTTACTTTCATGTTGTCTTTCACATAACTGTATTACAGGAGTTGTATTTGTTGGGATGCCGCAAACCTGCAGTGGGATCAGAAAGGAAGTTTTCCTGCTAGAAAAACTTTCACAGGTGCCTCTTGCACCAATGTTTTATAGATACTTTTCCATAGTATTTTCTCTGCCCAGTAAGTATAGGAAAGGAAAAGTGATCAGAGGAAGAGATGGAAACCACAGATGATCTGAAGTGTTTTTATCTGCATTCTGCATCACAAACTCAGTCCTGTAAATTCCAGCCCAGTCTACAAGTTGGCATCAGCAGCCAGATGTTTGAACTCACCTCTGTCTCCACTATTTTTTGTCTGTATGCCCTAATCAATATTTGATATCATAACTGTATGAAGAGAAGACCAGCTGTTCAGTTTGAAAAGAAATAAATAAACTTGAAATGTTTACTTGGCTTCCAAGTGAGAAGTGTCCCAAAGTATCTTATTTAAAATGTATGCTGTTAGACATAATGCTGAAGGAAATGTCAAGATATCAAAGAATTCTCCACTTTGAAATTTATTAGTGTATATATCTGGCCGCCTGTCATCTTCATATAAATCAAGATCTGACATTTGTCTAAAATCAGCCTCTAGATGTAGCAACAACTGCATATTTTTTCCTCTTATTTTTTTATTTACTCATGCCCTCTGCAATTTGATAAACAGATTTTCATTGATTTTTTTTACATATTTAAAAAAGAGATTGAGTAAGTACTGAAGTATATTCAGTTTTATCAATAATTTTTCATCATTCACTAAACATTGAGAAACCACAAATAGGTTAAGAGTTAGAAACAGGAGCTGTTGGTAATAATGTAATCTGTGGAATGTATCTGAAAAAGTCTGTATATAAACAAAGGTGAAGTCAACTATCTGCTGAATTCAAACCCAGCAAATTCATGTTAGTTTCACCTGACCCTAGTGGAACTCTGTTCACTTTGATAGTCACATGCTTCATATCAGCAATTAATTAGCTGCATCAGTTGAAAATAGGAAACAAGAATTTGGACCATCCAGCTCGAAATCTAGGCTGCCCGGGCACTGCTGACTCATATTCAACTTGCCTTCAACCAGGCTGCCCCAGTTGCTTTCCGCAGTGCTGCTTTCCAGCATCTCGTTCCCATCTGTACGAATATCCGCGGTTGCCCCATCCCAGGTGCAAAATCCAGTTCTTGTCTTTGTTCAACTTCCTATGGCTGGTCATGGCCCATCTCTCCCGTATATCGAGGTGTCTGTGTAGGTCCTCCCTGCCTTTGAGGGAGTCAACAGCTCCTCCTAATTTAGTATCACTGGCAAACAAACTACTTTCTTTGAGAAGATCCTTCAAGCTGCTCAGAGGCTCAGAAAGCAGTGTCATAGAATCATAGAACTGCAGAATCAATTGGGTTGGAAAAGACCTCCGAGATCATCAAGTCTAACCCTTGGTCCAACTCCAGTCCTCTTACTAGATCATGGCACTCAGTGCCAAGGCCAATCTCAGTTTAAAAACCTCCAGGGATGGTGAATCCACCACCTCTCTGGGCAGCCCATTCCAATGCCTGATTACTCTCCCTGGAAAGAATTTTTTTCTGATCTTCAACTTAAATTTCCCCTGGCAGAGCTTAAGCCCGTATCCCCTTGTCCTATTGCTGAGTGCCTGGGAGAAGAGACCAACCCCCACCTGGCTAGAACTTCCCTTCAGGTAGTTCTAGACAGTGATGAGGTCACCTCTGAGCCTCCTCTTCTCCGGGCTAAACAACCCCAGCTCGAAGTCACCCTCGAAGCCAAACCTTTGTCCGCAAAGGCACTTCACACCCTGTTTTTTGTTTCCCTTAAGTGCAGCGGGCGGCGCGGATCGTGTCCGAGCCCCGCACCCTGGCCGGCCCCGAGGGCCCTGCCGTAGCTACCCCGCGGGCTCCGGTTGAGCGGCGGGGGCGGGGGCGGTGCCGGGGGGTCTCCTGGCAACGCGGGGGACGCGGCGACGCCGACCCGCGGCCATGGCCTCCAAGGGCAGCAAGAAGAAAGACCTCGCCAGCCGCGCCAGCGCCGGGCAGTCGGGCGTCTCTGTCAAAGCGTGAGAGCCCCGGAGGGGCGGGCGAGAGGGCACGGGAGCAGGGCTGTCCCCGCCGCCCGGCTGGACACGGGGGCGCCGGGAAACACACGGGGATTCCCGCTCGGGGCGACTGTGGGCGCTCCTTTGGCCGGCTGGAAACTTGCCGCCGGGGCTTCCTTTCCTCGGGACCGGGAGGCCGCTGATATGGGCTGGGCTGGGCGGCTTCGTCCATCCTTATGTCTGCGTGGCGGCCTTGTCGCCATGGCAGCGGCAACACAGGTGCGCGCCCTTAGCCCTGTGCGGTGCCTGACAAAGTCTACTTGCTCATGGGGCTGCTTAATTAAAAGTGGTTTCAGGCGGCGGGGTGCGGTTTGGTTGTCCTTGGGTTTCGTTTTATCTTGATTGCTTGTTGAGCCTGGAGGCCCTGCTCAGGTGCAGGTTGTGCTCCGTCCCTCCTGCGACCCACCGAGCCGGTGGGGTGCGTGTCTTGTAGCATCCCTCGTCTGGCAGCCAGGGAGCCTCGCACCTCGAGCACTGCCGGGAAAACGAAGCCTTCAGCTGGTGGTCAGGAGCCATTAGTAGTTAAATGTTCGCTGAAGTGGTTTTAGGTTTAAAAGAACCTCGACTCAGGACAGTAATGTAGACCCACCACGTTTCCATCAGGTAGAGGAACTAAACTAGCTGAAGGTTTGGGGGCAAAATGATTAATGACTCCTATGGCACATCAGTTTCACTTACAGAAGGGAAACTTCTTGTGCCTGGAATGTTTGCTTTATGTCGTAATTAATCTGAGGAATGTAAGTATATTTTAAAAAAGCATTCTTCCTATTCTTAAATACTTCTCTGTAAGTAGCATCTCTTGAGTTATTTTGAAGTGATTCACTGATTGCTGGGTCTTTAGTGTGAATTTGTATATTTCTTCCTGCAAAGACAAATAAATAAATACAAAGCATTGACTTTCTTTCACCATTGCTATTTTGGCTTGTGAGTTCTATTTCTGTATTTTAAGCAACTTTCTCATCCTAAATTATGTAAGCCTGAATGCATGGTGCTGTCAGGATTCAAATGAAAAAGGTACCTGATGTATGTGCCCTTCTTTTCTTCTGCCATATGTGAAGGTTTCAGTTGTACAACTTACTTTTCTCTTGAAATCAATCCCAAATGCCCCTTTGTTAATATTTTGTTTCTAGGTACCCAGCCTTTGCTACACAGTAGTTTCTTATTTCTTTTTTTCATGTTTCTGTTTTGTATTTCATGCTTTGATTCCCATTTTGATAACATTTCTGTTGTTGCAGGCTGCCAGTATTGAATTCCACCCTTCTCCCCACTGCACCTTTTGCTTAGTAACTTTGTTGTTGTTTTGGCTGCAGCCATGCAGCCCCTCATATTTATTGGTTCAAACAGTTTATCAGGTTTTTTCTGCTGATGTCTAAGCTATCGGGAACACTTTTATTTTTTAGCACTGTTGGAAAAAAAGAAGGACAATTATTTTACATATGGTGGAGTAGCTTGAAGATGTCCTAGTGGTGGCTTAGTGACTTTGTTTCTTCTGTAGCCTAATAACATGTTACAGTAAACTGATTGTAATGCAGAACTGTCAGAATAAATAGCTTATATTTATGGGGCTTTTTTATTAGGCTTATAAATTCTATTTTAACTGTAGTGTATCATTTCAGTTTATCTTGTGATAAACCTTTGCGATACAGAGTGCCCCTGTTGTAAACAGGGGTAGCTCTCAGCGGTAAACATCTACATATTTGGTGCTGCATGCATTTCCATATTCTTACTGTCCTGAACACTATTCAGGCATGTGGAGAGATAAGATGATTTAAAAAAAATAAATTGTATCTTATAGTTTTCTTAGTTTATGGAATGGCTCTTAGTGTACAGAACTACCTCTGTTTGTATTTGAAACAATTAATATTTATATTATCAGAAATGCTTGCAGTGTAAAAGGGGAAAATAGGAAGGCTATGACACCAAAGGAAAAAAAATCTAAAGTTACAGCAACTGTGACACTAATTTCCTGACTTACCTATCCCTACTTGTTTTTTGTCATTCTGCAGTGTTACTGAGTCCCTTTGGATGAATGGATGAAATTGGTTTAAGTCAATACATGGCTTTTCAAGTTCAGCAACTGACCCGATAAACCTTGATTAAGTTGTCAGGAAAGATTTTGGTTTCACATCTGTTGATAATTAATTAAAGTCAATGAACTCACTGAACTTTTGTGCATATAATTTTTTGTCTTGAAACAAAAATTTTACAGAAATAGTAGCCACATTTCCTCATGAAACATAAAGAATGGTGCTATAAATAGTTGAAAATTTGGTTTCAGCTCTTGCTATGTTTTTATATTGTTTTACACTGTAAGTTGTGCTTTCTGAGTAGATTAAAGGCTCTATTATACTACAGTATTTAGTCTCAGTAAGAACTTCAGCCTGCTGAAAACCCACATGAATCTTAATACTCCCTAGTCAAAAATCTCTGTGAAAATCTGGTGTTTCTGAAAACAGTGAAAATTTCTGATAGTTGGGAACTGAACACAGTGTGACTTAAAGTTTACCCTTAAGAACACTTCTAACACCTTGAATAGCCTTTCTTCTTTCTTTCCCTTGTTTCTTACATGAATGGGAATTTATAAACCAAACCCAGTATCAGAGAGATACTTAAGCATTCTTTATCTTTCTGAAATGCCTGAAGCTTTGAAACATATTTTTTTTCAGTTGTGCCAATGGTCTCCAAACATTTTTGATTGTGCAGTCCAATTAGTAAAAGAGTTTTGAGTGCAGCCTTCCAATATATGTATACTTATTCCTTTATCAGTTATATGCACACACTATTCAAGTTCTAATATATTTTTTTCCTTGTGCACATTGGCTGCTTTGGAGACCTCTGCTATAAAACTACAGAATTTCTGCGAAAAGAACAAGCAACTAGGCAGTTTCAAGTTTTGAACTCCACTCTGCTAAAGTTTATAGGGACGTTTTTGTTTGGATTAGGCTTATGGTCAAAATTTAAAACTACAGACAGTGATTTTTGCAAAATGGAGGCTGTATTTAATTTTTCAATTTTCCACATTGCTTCTAAACTGCTTTCCCCTCTGTCATAGGATTTGTGATGTCATAATGATAGGAATGCAATTTGTAGCAGACAGATCAAGACGTTATTTCTTTGTTTGGAAATGGAAAGATGCTGCATAATGAGGAATATCTGTATTATAGTGAAGTTATTCTGTGTTTTCAGAGAACAGGATACAAATATCATTTATTTACTAGGAAGTACACTTCTAGCCCCAGATGCAGAGAACATTCAGTTTTATGATTTATGGCTAGATCTGTGTCAATTTATCAAGAAAAATTAAAAGAGTACTGAGCTGGTTCTATAGGCGTCTGCCCTGGGACAAAATGAATAGTACTTATGCTCTTAATATTTATAATTGTTGAGAAAAAGTGCTGAGCATGATGATAAAACAATTGTTCTTTGTAACTTCATGTTGCAGTCCTCATTTTGTTTGGTAATCCCTGTGTCAGACACATCTGTTTCATCAGGTAATGATTTTCTCCTAATATTAGGAAATATTGTTTGTAATGATTGTAAATGTTTCATCAAAGGCAATTTACCAAGTCTTTTTTTAGTGGGCTGGGGAAATTAGAAATGAATCTTACACACACACTGTAAGATTGCAGCTGTGTTCAGTGGATATATAACAATTACTTCTTGGATACTGGGGTTTCAGTAAAGCTTTTGATGCCATCTCCCACAGGATCCTTCTGAACAAAAATGTCCAGTAACACAGCTGATGAGCAACACATCATATGATGAGCAATTGGCTCATATGTTGAGCACAGAGGGTAACAGTGAATGGGGGTGACATCAGACTGGTGACCTGTCACTAGTGGGGTTCCACAGGGCTCCATCTTACACCCTGTGCTCTTCTACATCTTCATAAATTACTTGGACAAAGGACTCGAAGAAATACTAAGTAATTTTGCAGATTATGCAAAACTGGGAGAAGATACTGACTCCCTTGAAGGCAAAGAGGCCTTGTACCGAGACCTTGACAAATTAGAGGGCCGGTCAATCACCTACCATGTGAAGTTTAACAAAGACAGGTCCTGGATTCTGTGCCTGGGACAGGACAACCCTGGATGTGTGTACCTTGATATCCATTTGTGTCCATTCTGTTACCAAGTTTATTCAGAATGTTTGTGAGACAGAGACGATTACTGTGCAAATTTTGTATAAATCTGTGAGAACCTGGGTAATGGTACTATCCCTGTATCTGTAAGAGAAATGGATGCTTGCAGGCTGCCTGGGAAAATTTAAATTTTGTAAGTTTAGTATTCTGCTGTAATTGCAAGATAGGTGTTCCATGTTATATTTTAGAACAAAACTTGCAGTTGCAGTGATAAAAATGTTAAAAATACTTTGTCTTTTGACTAATATTATTTTTCTGATAGTAAATGCTACTTGTTTTTATATGTCACTAATGATCAAAATCCTGAATAGAAATATCAGTAATATTAAAAAACTGGTTTTTTTTAAATAATTTGTAAAAAAATCCCCGAAGCAATCAGTGCATACAAAAAAAAATTTCAGTGTTCAATTTCAACTCCTGTGGATAAAGGTAATGTAGAAGCCCTCTGAAAGTAAATGTACAAATATCTGGACAATATATTTTGATCACCTTAAAATCACTTTTTTAATTTTTAGTGAGATCAGGCTTCTTCTTCCCCCCTCCCCGTAAGACCTTAGAACAGCCAGCACAGTATATCTGCACTGTGGAAAATCAATCAGGATTATTGGTGGATATATTGCATTGCTGGAATGGGACCTCAGAAGCATATGGAGGAGGCAGGAAAATTGCTTTGGACTTGCCTATGTGGACTTCCTGTGAGTCTCTGCTGGATGCTCCATTGGGTCTCTTTATTATTGCTTTCTAATTAGGTAGCAATTCCCTTCAGGAGCTAGGTAGTTGCTAGAGATGACAGACTGAAGAACTGAAAAGAACTGCTGCTCTTATAGGTTTTCTTAATTGCACCATTAGAGGCTACTGAGAATCTGATCTTTTCCAGGTTTCAACAGCTGTGGTGAATAGGAATTGATGTCTTTGTCAGCACTGAAAGAGTCTGGCTAGTAAGAATGGATAATGAATTAAATGCTTTTTAAATTAATTTGATGAAGCTCTATGCCATCAAGTCCAATCTTCTGAATTAAATTTGAGCCATCAGCATCTATCTCAATTAGGGTTTGGACTATTAGGGAAAAAAGTGAGGAGTTGATGGTCAGTGCCAAGAGAGGCAAGTGATTTAGGAGTAATTGTGGCACAGGCAGAAGTCATCCATATATAACAGGGAAGGTCAGAGTAGTGCTGAAGTACTTTTTAGGGAGCACAGATGTCGATGGCAAGTTGAACATGAGTCAGCAGTGCCCTGGCAACCAGGAGGGCCAACCGTGTCCTGGGGGGCATCAGGCAAAGCATCATCAGCCAGTCAAGGGAGGGGATTGTCTGGCTCTGGTCTGCACTGGGGCAACCTCATGTGGATATTGTGCACAGTTTTGGGCACCACAATGTAGGAAAGATATTAAGGTCTTGGAGAGTGTCCAAAGGAGAGCAAGGAAGATGGTGAAGGGCCTTGAGGGGAAGCCGTATGAGGAGCAGCTGAGGTCACTTGGTCTGTTCAGCCTGGAGAAGAGGAGGCTGAGGGGATAATTCATCACAGTCTGCAACTTCCTTGTGAAGGGAAGAGGGGAACTGGCACTGATCTCTTCTCTGGAGTGACCAGTGACAGGATGTGAGGGAATGGCCTGAAGTTGTGTCAGGGGAGGTTTAGCTTGGATATTAGAAAAAGTTTCTTCACCCAGAAGGTGGCTGGGCACTGGAACACGCTCCCCAGGGTCACAGCACCAAGCCTGGCAGAGTTGAAGAAGCATTTGAATGATACTCTTAGGCATGTAGTGTGTCTCTTGGGGATGGTCCTGTGCAAGGCTCAGTGTTGGATTCCATGATCCTTGTGGATCCTTTCCAACTCAGCATATTATGTGATTCTGTGAAGAGCAGTATTTACTGCTGATGTATCCTTAGAGACCAGCAGAGACAGGCGGAAGTGTGGACTGGCTGGAAGAAGTGTTTTCAGTCTAGCTGTGTGCCTAGTTCATTGCAATGAGTAGCAGGTTGCTGCATTGTTGTTGTACAGTGGCTTGCTACACCAAAGCCTAGGATTACCTAATGTTTGTTATTAAGATTAAAGGCTAGGACAGTAAGAACAGAAAAAAATAGTGGCATTGGTAGCTCATACTTCAGTTCCTCTATACCTAGGGTAAGGTGTCAGCCAAGGCTTGTGATTGAGGTTTTATGCACTGCCAGCATATGTTCTTTAGGTAAGTATACTTAAGGTTTAGACTGCAGCAGTGGTTTAGAAAATACAGATTGAACACATTAATTTTTTGATGTTTGGGGATTGGGCAGAAGTTTGTGAATTGCAAGAACTAATGACTTGTGAATAAGAGGGTGGTGGTTGAACTTGAGCTGCTTTTAATGTTGTGCTAGACTTTCCATGTTGGTTAATGTAAGTTTTAATAGGCAGTAAAATTTACATGGAAACATGGTACAAATCTGCAGAAAAGAAAACCATTGAAGATTCTATAAATACATAGCAACCACATCCAGCTCAGGAAGTGCTTGAGCTAAAAATGATTAGAGACTGTCAAAAGTATTTGCCAAATATACTACATATGCCTTTATGCTTTTTGTTGGCTTTCAATTTGCAAGTATTGTTTGGGACAAGATGTTGGGCTACAGTTCACCCATGCTCTCATTGAGTACTCCTTTTCTCTTGTTTGTGGTCCAAGAGGGTAGCCCAGTGGTACATCTTTGTCTTGCAACATATATTTTATTTGAGAGAAGGAGTTGCTGTATTATTTACTGTAAAAGCTAGTTAGATTTGTTTGTAGATGCTTATGCTTTTTTTGACTGCATGAGCTACAGTCAGAGATGAGTATGGCTCAGTGGTTACAATGAAGTTCTGCTAGAGACTTGGAACAGGTTTAACATTTTGGACAAAAGATATGGAGGATACTAGTCCTGATGTTTACAATTTTTGGATTAGGTGTATCCATTTTATGGTTAATTCTGCCCCACTTTTTAGAATCGGGGCTGTCTAAAAGTACAGTTAGTGTCAAATGCTGTGTTTTAACCCCTTCTGGCAGCTCTGCCCCACACATCCCTGCACTTACTCCTCCCCAGCAGGATGGGGGACATAATCGGAGTAAAAATACAACTTGTGGGTTCAGACTAAGACAGTTTAATAGGTAAAAAGGAAAGCAAAAGAAGGAATTCATTCACTGCCTCCCATGGGCAGGCGGGTGTTCAGCCACCCCCAGGAAAGCAGGGCTCCTTCATGGGAAGACATATGTCATCACTACAAACATCTCTCCCTTTCTTCTTCCCCCAGCTATTATTGCTGAGTGTGACACTGTATGGTAAAGAGTGTCTGTTTGATCAGTGGGGGTCATGTATCTGGGCTATGTCCCCTCTGGTCCCTTCTTGTGCTCCTCCAGCACTTGCTGGCAGAGCAGCGTGAGAAGCAGAAAAGGCCTTGACTCTGTGTAGTCACCGCTCAGCAATAACTGAAACATCCCTGTGTTATCAACACTGTTTTCATCACAAATCTATAATATATCCCCCCTGTACAAGCTGCTGTGAAGAAATTTACCTCAGTCCTAGTCAAACCCAGTACAGCTCTCCCTGGACTTTGCAAGGAAAAGATTTATATGAAAAATTTTAAACCTGCACTGCATTCATAAGCTGCTTTACAATTGTAACTGGTAACATATTACAAGATTTTTATACTCTTACTACAAAGCTGATTTTTTATAACTCGGGAGGCTCTTCTGTCTCAAATATCTCAGTCCAGATCCTTTCTAACCAAAGCAGTTAAGGCTTCACAAGACTGGGAGTGAGCTGTAGTGTGTCTTGAATAACAGTAGTTGTTAATTTCCAGTTCACACCTACTGTCTTGATTAAGGTAAGAAGATTTTGAGATCACAGTCTGATTTAGCAATCTTTCAGTTGCAATATTTCCAAAGATAAACAGAATTATATTCATTTGAATGGCAGTCCAAAGCCTTTTTGAAGGGTTTATCGCCTGTTTGCGTTACCTATATTGACAAGGTATTTCCTGTTCTCCCAAATAATTCAGGAGCAACATAAATTCATAGTGGTCCAGGATTCCAGGACATGCAGCTGCAGAACTAAAGAGATGAACACTGAGCAAATGCACATACATACTTTCCACAGACATGGTAATGTTAGTGAATACATGTGTCATGACCTCAGGTTCAATTTGGGTGAAACTCTTTGGTTCATAATTGTTCTTCAGAAGTTATTTATTGCATCATTATCCATCTGCAAACTCTACTACTGTACTATTGTACTAATACCTAAACTCTAATCTAACTAAAGCTAGAGACATTCCTGAAGAGTTTGCATTGTTCTTCCTCACTATAAAAGATCTACTTTTCATTTATTGTTTATTGCCTGTTTTGTAAGTAACTAGAATTTCCAAGGGCAGTAATGTTGTTAGTCTCAAAAATAGAATTTTTATTGCTAGCATATTCTGGCCAGAAAGATGAAGATCTTGCTTTCAGCACCTGTGCTTCATTCATTGAAATTTTTCAGTGTGTAAACACAGTATAACTTTAATTAACATAGTCAGTCTGTTGGTACTTTTTTTCCCCTCTTTTGGTCTACCTTCCACTTTCTTTTTTAATTTCATGCTTTGTGATGAGACAATGTTTTTTTTCCCAAGAAAATATGATAAAAATATTTAAATAGCATATAAGCCAATCAGTAAGTTTTTAATTTTTTATAACAAGATTATATGCTAATTAGGAAATTATATATTCAAATTAATTTTTCTAGTTAATTCTAATTTAAACAAAGAACCCCTGAGAGCTCAGCCTACTTGTTCTGTAGATTTCAAACTTCACGGACTCATGGGCATGAAAACATTAAGTAATCTGCTAGTGACAATATCACACTAAATGCTGTACTCCCCACTGGTCTTAGTTCTAGGTTTTTCTTTCCATGAAATTCATAGCACTGCCAGAGGGTCTTGCAGGCAAACACTCCATGAGCCATCAGTTGGAGACTGTACAATCAACTTTGCAAGAGAAGTCTAGACTTTTATGGCGATGTGTAATGAACAGCGTAATAGAGAAAAACAGCTTTCAACAGAACTACATAGCAGATGATGTGCTGTCAAAAGAAAAGTACTAATAATTGTGCTTTGAAACTAGAGAGCATTCTTAAAATATCACATTAGAGACTCTGTTTGCCTTGGGTTATTCGTCTACTTAAGCAGAATGGTCCTTATCATCTTCCGTGATCTCTATAATCACCACTGAAGAAATGGGATTTCCTGCTTTTCTTAACAGTGTATGCAAAGTGCTTTTGAAATGAGTTGGCCTAAGTCCACAGAAGTGCTGGCATGCTCTGCCACGCAGACACTTTTATTTCTTAGCTAATTGCTCAGGTGCCATACAGAAGGGACAAAGGTTTTTACACAAGCCAACAAGGAAGCAATGCCAAAGAAAGGAAAAAAAAGCATGGTCTATGTTCTTAAGATATACTTGAGTATCAAACTTTAGTGTCAAAAGAGGTGCTGCAGTTTTCTCGGTGTTCTTATAGCTGAATCCAAGGTCAGCTCAGTTATTTTAGTAGGAAACCCTGAGATAAACAAACTCACGGAAGTTACTGGTTCCATAACTTTTAAGGTGCTGTACGGTTACAGGGGGAAATACGACTACAGGTTCCCTCTTTAGATCGAATGATTTGGAAAGAGATCTTCATCTTCCTTGGAGGACAAGCAGAACAAGTGGATGCTCTGTGACATTACTGTTAGTGGGTTCTCCCACAGACCTTGGTGGAGTGCAATTAAGGTCTCCCAGGTGGCATGTTCCTTTTCCTTTTTTTTTTGTCCAGAACTTGACAGAGTTATGTGCTACTTGAGGCAGGCTATTCCAAAAGCTATGAAGCATTATTCTCATTTGAGTCATGTCTGATGTCAAAGAGTTCTGATGGCTAATTATGTGCTGAGAAGTCCAGTGTTTTATTGGTTTTAAATTTGCTCTGGTTTATGTTAGATGCATTGTTTTTCTTGTATCATGAGAACAGATAAATAATCGCTCTTATCTGTACTGCTCATTATTGTGTACTTTTACTCTTTGTTATTCCTCCATCCTCTAAACTGTTGCCTGTTGCTGATTTTTTTCCACAAGTTATTTTTACATTGCCAGGGTAACAGCACTAAATATACTATTTCATCTAAAGCACATAAAATTGTTTGTGCTGAGTGGCATTGTACTAATTTCTTGTATTGGACACACTGTTTTTAATGTGTCATAGTGTTTTATTTGTCTTCCTTGATGGTAGTTGAACAGAGTTCATGATTGATCTGTCACAGTAACAGAAAGCACCAGATCTGGAAGTGTTATCATTAACTGAGAACAACATGCTGGAAGAACAGTACATTGATCAAACAGAAATTGAGTCTGCAAATTGGATGTAGACATTGCTTGCTTTCAAATGTATGACTGCAAGATGCAGTTCCAATCCCATGTTTTCCGTGGCAGTCTGTTCACTTGGTCTGACATCACCACTTTTTGAAACCAGTTAAAGGATTTGGGCCAGCTCACAACAATATGACCTGGAGCACTCAATTTTAGCTGGAATTCTTAATTATAAAGACCAAAAATCAGGCAATATTTATAGGGCAACAAATGGAATCAGGATGAGAATGGGGGGAAAAAGTTTTAAAACCCACAATGCTTCTAGAACACTATTTTCCATCAGTTTCTCTTTGAGGTATTGTTCAAGTCACACCACTATGTACAATTTGCACAAGGGATTTGACATGTAGGGATTTTCTCCCTGCTCCTAGATCCTGGAAAGCAAACCAAGAGGGAACAACTCACTTTTAATTAATATGCTGACAAATAAAAATAGGAAAATGCATTTAGCTGGCAATGCTAAATGTGAGGCTAGGTGACCATTGCTCTTTGCAAATGTGGTTGGAATAGACTCATTCATGACAGGTTACTGAGGTCTATTAGTAGTCCATGCAACACCTACAAGGATGTCAGCTATGCTTAGAAATGAGAATATTACACTTGAAAGTAGTGATCTAAATTACCAACACGTTTAAACATAATATCCCTATAAAGATTAATCAGTTGGTGTTCATCTTTTCTTCTATCCTCACTTCAATTTTCCACAGTTTGACCTTGCTTCACAGAGAAAGCGCTCTGTGCTTTTTGAGGAAGAGTGTCTACCCCAGTATACAAAATGAAATGGCAATAAAATCTGTTGTTGTAGGCTTTACAAGAAACTATCATTACAACATAGATGCTTTACATGGATTCATTCTCTTCATCGTACCTAAATTGCTTCCATGGCTTGGGAGTCCCCAAACATGAGGGCTCTGAGCATTTAGATTACCGTATTTTTCTTCTGCAGAGAATTCTTAAAGTTTTGGCTCCAGTGTCCAAGACAAGATTAATTGTAAGTCACTATAAACACCACATTCTTTTTTTAGTTTTATTTTGTAATTGCTGCTGACTCTTCTAATAAGAAAGAGAAAACTGTATTGCCATAGTTCCTTATTAGATAGTCTGATTGTGACTCATTCTGTTCATTCCTCTTCTGAAGAATGGCGCAAGGTATGAAGAAAAAGAACAAATCATTTTGCCACAGAGTTAGTGATACTTGACCAAACTTTCTCATATCCTTTCCAGACTCTAGTGAACTTCAGTGTTACCATGGTTTCCACTGTTGGTTTCTAAGACATTCAGGTGCTACATTTTAGAAATCATTTCAGTGATTAGAGTTTAAAAGAACTTTCTGCTATAAAGGAGGTCTCCAAAGCAGCCATTTGTCTTTGAGTTGTGAAGGGACTACGGAAAAACTTAAGTAACTTCTCTACAGGGCACGTTTGGAGGAAACCTTGAACCATCTGTTTGTTCTTTGCCCTTTTTTCTAATATAAAAGCCTTTACAGAGGCCAAAAATTGCTTCTTATGACTGCTCAAACAATCCAAGGGAATGGACATTTTTTTTTTTTACACTGCCTTTCTGAATTCTAGAAAAACTGCATAGTGTCACAAAACGGTGATCCAGAGTGAGTTGAATACTGGGAAAGAAAGGTGGAGTAGCCATGCTGTTTTGAAACGAAATACCAACCCTTCTGTAGTTCTCTCGAGAAGACTCCCTTCAGTGTTTCTGAATTCCCTCAGTAGGGAGTGATCATAGATAATTTGCAGATGGATTTACCTGTTTTAGGAAGACTGCTCCCTAGACTTCATTTACCATGTTGACACAATCTTGCTTACAGAGTGGAGTAGTGTACATGTCCACAGGCTAAATGACTGTGTTTAACATGAGAGAGCACACTTCCAGTACCTTGTGGGCTTGTTTCCTGTGACTGTATTAAATCTGAACTCTGTGAAAAAGTTGAGTTACAATCTGTCTCCAATTTTTTCCCTGTTGTGTTTGTCTATCCTGCCGTCCCCCATTTCCCCTGTTGGCACTATATCAAATATACCAGTATTCTTGGAGGAGCTGCTTAAAGGGTCAGAGGTGAATTAGTAGCAACTTCATGGTGTTTCTCTCATTTGGCAATTTAGTCTTCCTTTTTCTTTAGGATTTAGCACAGGATTAAAAAAAATCTGCCAGTAAGTTGGTTTTTAAAATACTATTGCACAATGAAGCCATCCAGCCTGAGCATAAAATACCAGTCATTTGCATTGGCCTTGTGTCTTACACTTTGTTTCAAAGAATTCTCAGGGAGTTATATTATTCAATTCCTGGAATAAAGGAACTTCTTAATAGCCTTACTCCAAATACAGTATTTTAATAAATTCAGCTGTCTTTTTTCATTTATAATTTATACTTGGAGACCAATTAAATTGCAGTTGTTTATGAATTTTTTCAAAGTCTTTTTGAATCATTCATCTAGAGAGGCAGTAGCATTGTGCCTCCCCAATTTAGTGTAGGCATCTCAGTCACAGGTCATATTGTTTCCATGTCATCTGCATTGTCAGTGTTCAGGGTATTCTGTTATGTCAAAGCGTGGTGGAAAGTAATTTTCTGTCTCTTAGTGTGGTAGTAAGTTAGGAAAGTCCATATCTCATTGTTGCTTTTTAAAAATCTTTTTTTTTTTATTTAATTCCATTATTGTCCCAAAGCATTCAGAAATCTCATAGCAGGAAATGAGGAAGGGCTCTGAGTAACCTGGTCTGGTGGAAGGTGTCCCTGCCCATGGCAGGGGGTTGAAACTAGATAATCTTTAATGTCCCTTCCAACCCAAACCATTCTCTGATTCTATGAATTATTGCAATAATGATTTAATTTTCTTTGGGAATGGCTTTGAAGTATCTTTATCATTATAATAAGTGAAAATTCCATGCTTGTCGATAAATATTTAAAAGAGCAAATGCAGACTTAGAGGTAGAAAAAAGATGCAAAAATTAGAAGTAGTCCTTGAATATTTAAATTCACTACATAGGCCATTCATATTTCATCTGAAGTAACATAAAAGTACAAAAAATGATAATTTTAGCTTACAATTTTATTGTACTATGTATAAGAAGCTGTCAGGAGTTGTAATTAAATCATTGTTAAAAGGGGACAGGTTTCCCAATATCACAAGGGTTGAACCTGTTGATACAGCTACAGTTTCCTTCTTTATTGCTCTTTATGCATGAGGTTAGTGCAGGTACAACAGATTTTTTGAAACAACTGGAACTGACAGAAACGTTCCTAGTAATCCAAAGAAACTGAAAAACACTTCAGGGTTTTCAATTGCTTGTTAAATATTATTGAATATAGAATGAAGCTTCATTTGAGTCTCTGACAAAACACTGGAGAAAGAATTATATTATTGATGAAAGATCAATCATAATAGAGTCAATTTACAGATAACTGAAGTGACAGATGAGAAAGTAAAGCAAGGTTTCACTCTATAGAATACATCTTCTTTCCAGTTAGAGAGGTACAAGCTATGTTTGAGTATTTTTTGCATAGCAAAAGGCACAGATGGTACTGAATTTTCACAACTGCATTTCATTAAGAGTCACTGGTAGTGTGGATAAATGTAGCTGATGTCTAGACAGTGAGAAATCTTTATTTTTACTCATGTCCTTGTCCTTAATATTGCTAACAACAAAACTATTATGGAATCACAGAAAATGTTAATTGAACGATGCCTCGGAGAGTCATCTAGTCAAACTCCTTACTCAAGCAGGGCTGGCTTACATCAAGTTCCTTAGGTCCTTGTCCATTTGAGTTTAAATTGTTTCCAAGCACTGATATTCCGAAGATCCAGATCCCAGATTTTAAGGCGAGCATAATGTTTGCCTTTTTCCAATCATCAGAAATGTTTCAGTTGCCGTGATATTTTGATTAGGATTGACAGGAGCCTTGGAGTGCTCTCCAGTCTGGTCAGCTCCCTCAATGTCTTTGCTCACATCCCAACTAGCACCGTGGGGCTCTGTTGTGTCCAGTTGTCTTAAATGCTGTCTAGCTGTCTTCCCCTGCTGTAGATAATGCTTTTCTCCCACAGGCTGTATAAGTAGACTCTTGGACTGGAAGGCCTGAGAGCCAAATTTGCCGACAAAACCCAAGACACAAAAAGGCATTGAGTATCTTGGCCTTTCCCGTGTTCTTTCTCACTAAGTTCCCCACCCCACTGAGCAGCAGACATGCACTTTCCTTGCTTAGACTTCCTTTTGCTGCCAATGTGCTTATAGAAGCTTTTCCCCTTGCCCTTAACCTCCTTTGATGATTTCTACTCCAGCTGAGCTTTTGCTTTTGTAATTTCCTTGCCCTACACTTGAGCAATGTCTCTGTTCCCCCAAATGGCTTGTCCCTGCTTCCACCTTCTGGCAGATCCGGCTTAATCGTATTTTCAGGAGTCACTTGCTACGCACCATTTTCCCTTGTCAGACTACTCATTTGTGTAGTCTGTGTTTGACTTTAGAATGTAGTTATAAAATCTGTTGCACTTATATAGGAACAGTGAATTAATATTGTGTACAACAACTGAAGAGGAGCATATGTGTATTATGACACTGAGATCATTTTGTCTGAAATGTCAAATGCTTTGTGCAATCAGATTGATGCTGTAAATCATAACCAGAGTTGGGGTTTTTTTCCCATGGAGTAACCAAATTTTCAAGAGAAAGCAATAATTCTAACATTTAAATTGTGAGTATGGTTTAAAATGATGTGACTGGTGGTTTGCGTATGAGTATAAATATCCACATGATATGATATGCAATATATATCCAGGATGTAAAAAACTCTTGTTCTCAAACATTAAAAAACCAAAACCTGAATCTTTTCCTTTGAAATCCCCAGAAGATAGCCGTTTATGAAGAAATTAAGCTTTAATATTTAAAAGAAATATTTTTTGGCACCAGTTTGTGAAGTTAGGTCTTCAGCTGTGGTCCAAAACACTGTTATCTTCCTACTTTCCAGGACATATTTGTAGGAATTCTGCCATTCCTCATTTTAAATAAATAAATAAATAAAATTCTGTTTGGTTCTTACCATGTAAGAATATTGTTCATGCTGTAGTCTACTGCTGAGTATCAAAGAGGAAATTCCAACCAATCTTCTGTTTTTCCAGTGAGTCCAAGTCAGTAAGTTTTTCCCTATAATAAGTTTTGTTTAAACCCTTTTGCTTGCTTTCTTGGTGCCAGGCTGCTTCTTGAGTCACTTCAGCTTCTTCCCTTTGTTCTTTTAAGTGGACAACATCTAGTTTATTTTCAGTGGGTTTTGGAGAATATAATTAAGATGTGACCTTCATGTACTTTGCCTGCCTCAAGATTCGGTAGTTAAGGAGGAAGGTGCTGCTGTATTCTCATTCTCACTAACTCAGATTTCAGCCCGTTGTATGCACTGAAAGAATGATGTGCACAGGTGCTACTAGTGCTAGTTGGTGGCTCTGAACACACTGTGTGTTACTCTTGTGAAAATTCCTGCAGTCTCTGCAAACATTTTGCCCGAGTTCTGAAACCCAAGAAGGTGGTAGTGAGAGTGCTGGTAGCACAAGAGGCCCTGAGAATGAAACTACCTGGAGACAGAACTGGCTGCTCTAGCAGCAGATGCCGAGAAGTGAGTCTTTTTCCCTGGGATGTCTTTTATCCATGACAAGCTCATTTTGGTTGGTTAAAGAAAATAAATCAGAAATAAAGAAAGCCTTCAGACTGGGCAAGTGGATTGAACTGGATTGTTAATGCTAGGACTGGCACAGGAGGGGAAAGAAACCCATGTGTCTTGAAGCAGGGGAAAAGGAAGAGAGAGAAAACTGTCCTCGGATTTTGCTTTGGTGCTTCAGCTATCCCTTTTACTTCAGCAGGATTCTTCAAATAAATGCATTTAAATATTTTCTTAATTTATACCTAATAACACCATCTGTCACTTCTATAGGCTTAGTGACAAAAAGTTATCTTAGTTACAAACACTAACATTTCTAGTACAGTACATTAAACCCAGAATATTTTGTATGATAAAAATCTTCCTGTTACCATTGTCTAATATACTGATTGTTTTTATTCATGCCACTGTGTGTTTCCCAGGGCACCTACATCTTCCCAGGTAGGTGCTTCAAATGAGAAGGGGAGATTTCCTATTTGGCCAGAATGGAACGATGCAGATATAAATGCAGAAAAATGGGATGCTGGAAAAGCTGGAAAAGGTCAAAGTCCAGTAAGTTGTGTGACACATATTATTTTTGTACTTGTATTTAGAAGAGTATTTATTGCAACTGCAAAATAATGTGTTACTGATAAATATATTAATTTTCAGTCATATCTTTTCAGTATGTTTAAGTGATCCCTATTAAACTGCAGTGTAATAAACTAGAAGTATTGTTTATTTATTACTTTTTAAATGAATTGCTAACATACATGTGTGCACTAATGTGTGCACATTAATGGTTTAAAAAAAGCTTGTTGCAGAGATGTTGGAGGAACTTACACAATGAAACAAATAAGAAAAAATGTGGGAAAAATATTGTTTGGGAGTCTTTTGGTTTTGTTTGGTTTTTATTCTTTTGGAATGTGGGTTTTTTTGCTTTCGTTTGATCAGTAAGTACTCAAAGTGTTACAGATTTTCCTTCCCAGCAACTATTCCTCATGCTTGATCTGTAGAAGATAGAGTACATTGTGGACTGTGAAACACACACAAATGTGTAATATGCCAGAAAGCTATTTAAAATCCAGGCACAAATAAAAGGCATTAACTATGTAACTGATTGGTTTCTCAGTCAACATCACCTGAATCAGAGGCATATTCTCATCCTACATTGTGTTATTAAGTAAACAGACATCATATATCATGATGCCTTCTGTGCACATGGAGGATGAGTATCACTTTAGAAATGCAGGTTTGAAAATCATAAGTTTAATGGGCTAATTCATGATGCTGTATAATTATAGTTCTCTTTGATTTCTGCAGCAGTGCTAAGTGCAGCAAATGTGCTTTGTGTCTAAATACCACTTCAGGTATTTACTTTCAGTATTCAATTAAGAAAGCTATAAAAATACATGAGTTAGAAAAATTACATAGAAACAACTTGGTGGAAGAGTACCTAACTTAAAAGCTTAAACTTTTATTTGGAGAGCTCTCTAAAAGGTGGAAAAATAAAAAATCATTGCACGTAGTCCTATTTGACAGCTCAGGCCACATAAACTTTTCAGGACAATATAAGTGGCTTTTGTACTGAATCTTCATTTTGGGCTTTGGGCTCTTTTACTTCAGTTGTAGTTACTATTACTTCCTTTTTATGCTATTTTGCTCCTTAAATGAATTATCATGTGAACAATTTATTATTTTAGATCTCATGGAAGATACATACTGTAATTAAAAAAGAGTTTCATTTTTGTTCTTGCTTATTTTATGTAGCAATTCTTTGATGATCCTGAAGGGAAAATAAAGTTACCAGCATCCTTAAAGGTACATTCATGGAAACGTCCACAAGAGTTTTTAGCAAAACAGGTAAGAAACAAGCAAGGTCATGATAAAAAAATGCTACTTGTCTAGCTTATCAAAATTAGAGGGAAATCAGTAGAGGAAATGAGTTCAACAGGTAAAACCCACTTGACCACACATGGTCATTCTGTCCAGGAGGCCATTGTAAAGCAAGGAGCCAGTGAACTGTGTAAGAGCTAACCTGTGCTGTACACACAGCGTGGCCTTGAGGCTGGTATGGTGCTGGCTGCAAGCCCTGGGCACTGGAAAAGCTCAGACAGCTCACGGGCATGGAGCAGTGTGCAGGTAGCTCCTCCTTGCTACTGGCAATTACACCACCTGCACCTCCTTTCCCTTATGTACCCACAGCAGCAACTTCTTATGTCAACATCCTTTTCATTTTATAGGAGAAATGATGAATGGAAGTTTTTTTTCTTGTCAGAATAACCTGTCATAGCTCAAATCTTAGCATAGCTCATCATATCAAAATGAGGTACCATTTCTATGGATGGGATCGGCCTAGAATGCTGCGCAGATGGATCACAGGCCTGCTTAATGCCACACAACTTGGGTTTCCAGTGTCTAAAAGGACAGAATGTTACACATACTAACCCCTTTCTTTAGAGTTAGCTCTAATAATTGCATTTTCAGTGATACTATACAGAACCTCAGTACCTTTCATAATGGGGTAAGATCACCATGAAAGAGCATGTGCTGGTGCAAAACACCATGGTGGTGTATGCTTCCACATCTGCTTTGCTTTTTGACTCCATGGTCACTTAGAAGACAACTGTCCTTTCTATTTTATTTTTTTTTCTTTTCTCACTTAAAAAGCAGTGTCATGGCAGAAAAATTTGTTTGTTCCAGCTAATGCTGCCCTTGAGCAGGTATCTGAATCAAACATCTATCAGGAAAACATGAACCCACTTTACGAGAATGATACTACTTTTTTTTTTGCTGCAGCTTGTTATGTGTCTCTGGGCTCCATAAAGTATGTGTCCATGTCTTTGACTGTATTTGCCTGGAAGGTAACAATAACATTTTTAAATTATGCATAGCTTTTATTCAGTTTGTTTTAAAAATTATTTGCGAAGAAAATAAGCAACTTACCTTTTCAAACTTTAGTGTCCTCTAATGCTGTTACCAGTCTTAAGCTTTAAAGTGTTTTGCTTCAGAAAAAATAGTGATGTTTTAAAGCAGTTGGACCATCCTTCCAACATTTTCAGGCTTGTCAGTTTTCCTTTTTGTCAGCTTGTCAGTTCCATTTTTTATTAAATATACACTAAAGAGGTCCAAGTTTAATTTTTAATGGAGGAGGGAGAAGGGGGAGGTCAGAGAAGTAAGTGACAAGACCAAAAGATTGGATAAGGAAATGCTGCCAAAATGCATAAAGTGAGTGCAGGTATCCGAAGGATGAGTGTAAGAGAGCTGGCAGCCCAGAAAGCCATGGAAACATGGATCTATATTCAAAGTAGCTTTTAAAAATCTATCTTTAGAGCACTATGAAGAAAGTATTTGTTTTCTTTAAGACCTGATTAAAATGTTGATGCTTCTTTTGGTCCAATTTGTGTTTTGAATCAAGAAGCAATGATTGCTAGAAATTTTATATTGTTGTTAAAAATTAATTTAAATGTCAAATGATGAAAGGGTATTAAGAATGATACATGTTGCTACCTAATCAGTTAGTAACTATAAAATAAAGTGTAAACAAGCCTATGTAGTGTGGTAAGCAAAGAATCAAGCAATGATCACCAATATGTGATGAGAGGCACAGGTGCATTTAGTTCAATAAACTACAATCCCAGTAACTTATTTCTAAACTGCTTACCAAAAGGAAATGGGTTGTAAGCAGGTAATATTCATCAAAACTATGTTACAAAGTCAGTCACTGTTTATACTGACAACACCCCTATGTAGCTGACCATGAGGAAATAAATCCATTTGAATCCTGGTGGGTGACTAAGGAAATCTCACTTTGAGACAGTGTTATGCTCATGATTGAAACACAAATCTTCAAATATTCTTACTAAAATGAGGGAATCTCAATTTATTAAACTGAGTATTTAATTTGATGCTCTTTAAATCTCCTAGTAAAAATAATAATTATTTTTTTAAAATTCTGAACATTTACATTTTAAGAAACTTTTATTAAACACCAAAACACCTACAAGATTTGCAAACTGATGGACTTTAGTTTACAAATATGTCATGAATGTTTGCCAAATGTCTAACATTTGCATGACACTACAGTTAAATATTAATGCTCATATATTTTTTCAGGTAATTTAGCTATGGACTTAACTAATTTACTTTCTCCTAGGTTCCTGTGATTGTCCAAAATGAAACCTCCTTTGACCTTATTTCATCAAATGAGCATATATTTTGTAGTGAGGTAGGTAGAAATACATTAGTGTCCCTTTAAAAGAAAAATGATTCATTCTTGTTATGTCTCTCTAACTTTTTGAATTTCACTCCAAATTTCCACCATAAAGACATGAGTTGTTATAAATTTTTTTAAATGGATAAAGAATGATGGGAAAAAAGGGCAAGAAGTAATCTAGATTTTTATAATTAGTGTTTAGAATTTGCAAATTTAAATTGATGATGGTAAGATAGTTTCCAAAGTATTTTTTCTTTAAATATATATGTAGTTTGTGAGCTACAATAATTGCTACTGGATAGTATTGTCTAAAGGTGAGAGCAAATAAAGGCTGTATTAGAGAGGATTCATATTTTTCATTCAAACTTTCCTAAGTCTTAGTGTCCCTGCATGTATGTGCAAATGTCTGTCACCCAGCCAGTCTATTCCATCTCTCCAGAGTTGAATAAATATTTACTGAATTTCTACAGATCATGGGAAAGTATAAAATAGGTAAAACGAAGGCATCTGAATGCCTTACTGAGTGTAATATTACTTCCTCATTTATATTTCCTTCAATGCAAATTCAAAAGTCTGCACTAGAGATATATGGGAGGAANTCCTCATTTGTAATTGTTAAATGATGAACAGCATAATTTCTATTTTGCCTTTACTTAGTTTCATAAAGGTTTGTGTTATTGTAGACATATATTGCAATGACTTCAAGAGAAGTTGCACCAGTGAAATTAATTTTTCCATTAAGCCATACTTGTATGTCAATCCCTTATTTACAACAGGATCTCTTTTATTGTTCGATTATTATGATAAAACCTGACTTTTTTTTGCCGAAAGACATCACTTAAATGTTTTTTTCTATTTTGCTCTGGTTTTAGCTGATGAGATGGATTGTAAGTGAAATTTATGCTGTCTGGAGGATATATAATGAAAAATCCTTAGCTAGTGAAATACCCACACTTTTTTGGAAACCATGGGAACACATTTATGCCCTATGTAAAGCTACCAGTGAACATATGCCACTGTACAATAAGTATGGAAAATATGTATTGAAACTTTATTGGATGGTGAGTAGTTTCCTCCAACACTATATAAATATGTTGCAGTGAGCACAGGAAAATTTAATCATTAGTGTATGGATATTTTATTTTTGAAAAGATATAGTGTTGACAAATTGTTGATGTTTGTTAATAAAAATGCAATCTTACAGTTCATGTGTCTTTTGGTACAACTTAGAACTTGGTAAAACAGAGTTAACACTTGAAAAGGTAATATTCTAGTTTTGTAGTTTTGTAGGTTTGATGCAAATGTTCAGTAGAATCACACGTGGCCCACCTCTGGTACGTTAGGATTAAGAATGTTTTTTATTATTGAAGTAACACAGTTGGCTGCCTTTACAGAGCTATTTGCATCCGGGTGTATTTAAAGGTGATAAAAACTTCCAGTGTGAGGACCATTTATTAAAGAGCAGAGAACACTTAATTTCATATTGAACCTCATTGTCAGAAAGAAATAATCAGTAACACAGAAGTTGTTTATGTTGTTAGGGTTATTCTGGTTACATTTGTCTTTTGCAAACAGAGGATATGACAAACACTAAGACCTATAACTGACCCTATTAAAATTCCACTTGCTCAAACATGAAAATATTTTTGATGCAGTCCATTTGAAACAGAAAGTTGGAAGTGACCTTCCCTACAAGGGAAGCACTTACCTGATCTACATTTCTGTGCTTTCCTCATCCCTTGCCACTGCCTCCACATATGAAATAAATGAAATTCACATAGGGAGTAAGAGTTGCATGAGTTTGAGAAGGTATAAATTCTGTTGCCCAGATTCCAAAGGAATTCCAGAGGACATTATTCTGTGTGTGAATTTCATGCTGCAGATGTTGTGTATTCATGTGGTAAAAGACTGCATTTTAAATCATATACAAGAGTTACGAGGGTGTTTTCTTTTCTTTGCCACTTTTGTGTTTGTTTTGGTTTGGGCCTTTATGTTTATTCAATTTCTTCTCCTCTGGTTGTACAACTGTATTTCACAGAAAGAAAAGGAGGAAAAAACCCAGGGTCAGATGTTGGAAGATTAAAGAAAATGTGTAAATAAGGAAAGACAAATATCAGTAGAGATAAACAAGAAACAGATTTCACAGGAGAAAGTGGAAAATTAATTGGAAAGGGAGAGAAATGTGGAAGAATAATGAACTGGATTCACTAAAATGCCGTATTGAGTCCTGAGGGAATTGTCCATGAGATCAAACCTGTGGATAATACTTTTTCATATAATTGGTGCAATATGTGTATTCTACCCCACATCCTACTTTCTCTTTGTGTTCCTGAGGTTTATTGAATTTGTTTCTGTAGTTACTCTTTTCCTGTCTTTTTCTATCCACAGACCTGCCCCAAATATTTTTTATTATTTCTCTGGTGTCTTTTCATGTGCTTATCAGCTTGCACTGCTGTCCCTATTAAACGTCAGCAATTACTGAATGAGTAGATTAATATGTGTTCATTTCACTTACTAGGTCCTTTTCAAACTTGGGAACCCTTAAATATTTTGTTTTGGCTGTCACAAAATAGTACTTATCCTCAAAGCCATTAGCCACTTCCATGGTTTTTGGTTATCTTTCCCCTATGGTCTAAATTTGTTTTCATCTGAGTGTTACAGAACTCATAATCAGCTGTCATTTCAGCTTGAATCCATAGCTGACTTACAAGCGGAGGACAGTAATTTTGCCCTCTCTGATAAAACAATGTGAACAATTTAGTGATTTGGTCATTCTTCATCATTTTGTGGGTGAGTTTGCAGAAGTATTTGCTATTGCCCCATTAATTGGCTTATTATATCATCATCACCTAGGATAGAGACTTCTTTTTGGAGAATAGTAAACAAGGTTATTTTGTGGAATACTAGCTCAGTTTACTAATTAAATACTTGGTATTTCAGTACGGACCGCCCCCGGCAGTTCAATGCCTCCCTGCCATCCGATCCCGTCAGATCTCGGATGCTCACCAGGGTCAGCTCCAGTTAGTACCAGGTGCTGTAGATAGTACTAAGGAGACTTCACTGTCACTGTCCAAGTTCGCTTGGCCATGGCAGATGGACCTCAGGACTTAAACGGTGGGGCCAGTTCTGCGCACGCTGTGCCTCACCTAAAAAATCCACTGCGCAGGCTCGGAGGGCACACCCACGTGGGGTGAGCCCTTCCCAAATATTTGTTCGCGAAGATTGGCCATTATTATATTGGATATACTTCAGTACTTTGTCTTACCTGTTTGTTTCTTATCCTGGAAGTAGAGATTTAATTTTTTTTTAGAATTGTATTATTTTGTGCTGTTTCATTTGGTGTTTTATCATATACTATAATAATGCTTTCCAGGACACTAACTACTGCAGCCAACATCCTCAGGTAGTTTTTGGGAAGCAAGAGGAACTGCTTTTATGACAAGTATTTTCCAGTCTGAAACCTTAAAGAGGCATTTACAAAGCTGGTATCTTAGTTAAGCCTTCTTTTAGTAATTACTGTTTCTCAATCATCTGTTACGGCAGATGAAGAAACAGCAATGAATGCATACACATAATGGACTACATATATTAGATGAAATATATTTGGAAATAGCTGCAATTAGGTTAATCCCTGAAATAAGTCAGAGCAGTAATAAAATGCTATGAATACTGTTTTCATGTTCCTCTATATTATTTGAGAACTTCTTTTAAAGCATCTGTAATATAGATAAAATTTTGGTAGAATTGGGTTCTTGAGAAAACATTAAAAGTTCTGTTATGTGCATGTTCATTTTCCAGCTCTTAAAATCTGGTTTTTGTTCTTTCCCCCCCCCCACCTCCTCATCACAGGGTTGCTGGAGAAAGATCATTGTGGATGACACTATGCCTTTCAGTGAAGAGGAGAATTTGTTATTACCAGCTACAGCCTGTCAAAATGAACTTTGGCCAATGTTGCTGTCCAAAGCTCTCATTAAGGTAGCAAATACTAGGTATGTTTACTCATCTTATTTTCAGTTTGTTTTATGAAGTCACATGGAATTTGCAAAAAAACTGTTTTATTAAACATGGGAAATACATTTTGCTAAAAATTTTGTAATGACAGTTAGACATTTCCAAAAGCTGACACTGTAAATCAATAAAACAAAATGATCTGTAGCTACAGAAGGTGCAGTGTTTCCTATATAGATATGTTTGTAAATTTACATATAGAAAACTTGCAGGAGAAACTGGAGTACTCTCCTTATTTCCTTTATCTGTTTGACATTATTCCTAAAAGTTTCACATGTTGTTTTCAGCAAAATGGAAATGTCCATGAAATCTTAATGAAGTCTTAACTGTTAGCCTTAATCAGTGTTGACTCAGCCACTGTTGAAAATCTAGTATTGTAAGCTACTTTTGATGCCTTTGCTGCAGTTCTGCTGTTATGGGCTATACAGTGATCCACTGCCCTAGAACTGACCTGAAAAGTAGGAGGGGGCCTATGATGACAACTATGGCCACAGGTTCCTGTGAGATAAGCAATGATCATCAGGTGTTTAAATGACTAAGCTTGAGAAAATAATTAAAAACACTGATCTGAGCAGTCAAGCTTTCCCATTCTGGTCATATCAAGTTGTGTTTGTCAGAAGAATCATCTAAAGTGTATCTACACAAGCTAGGGAGTTTCTGGGAGCTGCCTGTTAGGATGAAAGTCTATTTGCAGGAATGTGATTGAAATACTTCACCTGTCCAGAGCACAAGGATTAGTCATACAAGTGCTGGCATCTTTAGCTTTGAAGCTCTCAGGGAATCAGCAGGTGACTGCATCGGTTTGAGAGTGTGGCATGGTAGAGTGAAAATAGAGCCAACTTGTGCAGAATAACTTGGTAGTTAGAGCAGCTGCTTAAGAAATGAAAGTTGTAAAATCATAACCCCCTTATAGCACAAGGAATTTCAAACCCACATCTCCAATCCTGCAAAAGGAGGTTTTACTGTGTGCAAGTATACATAGTATGCTTGCTTGCAATTTTGAAAATGCCATTTTGAAAAAATGCCATTGCACCAGAGGGAATGCTAAAATAGGCAAAGACATTGACTTTGTAGGCTAGTAGCAGTGGTTTGGTAAACTGGAATTACAAGTAATAACTTGTTTTTCCTCAAGGTATTCTCTGTGTGATCTTATTCCTATATGAAGCAATGTAGACTATAGAGTTTACTGTATTTGGCTTCATTATATTTCTGTAAAATGTCTGCTTTTGTCTTATAGTATACATGAAACTGGAAAAAGAGAGCTGGAGGAATTTACTGTTCTGCATACACTGACTGGATGGATACCAGAAGTTATTCCTCTTCAGTTAGTTCTTCTATTAAACAATTTACATGATAATTGTTTAATTCTGTAAAGCATTGTGAAGAATAAAGCTGAGCCCTAAAAGTCCTTCACCATCAATTTTAGCAAGTTTATTTTTTTAATTCTGGTACTTGAGAAATGTACTTTTGATGAATGCAGTTTTGTTGTGCTTCTCTTTGTATGCCATACAAAGTTGCTTGTAGGGCTGTTTACCATGATAAGCTGATGCCTACTCTTCATAAATTTTTTTAACTAATACTTAACACTGTGATGAAAACAAGGTTGGAGAAATCAAAGTTTCATTTAGTATTCAGTTACAAAATGTCTGCCAGTAATAGTAACTTTATATCTGAATGTACCATAGAGAGTGTATGTTACAAATTTGGAAGTAACCAATGTCAGCTAGAATGGTATTTCCACTTTTTAAACTGGAACAGTTGATAGACTTTTATTTTCAACTGAAAACAGTATTCCCTACCTACAATAACATTTTTCTGGTTTCCTATCTGTTTTGTCTTGTTTATATTTTTAAAGAGCAGTCATTCTAATTTTCCAGCTTGACAGTCCTTTTACTAAATAAGTGACCAGGATACAGTCACTAAATTTTTTTTTTTTTAATTACACCTTTTTTTCCTTTTGATATATACATTCAATGAACACATGGATAGCTTTTTGAAGAGCTGGACTATCAGTTGTGATATAGGGCTGCCTAAATGAAAATCCAACTTTCTTTTCTTATTGCAAATGTAATTATCCTTGACATACACATGTGTGTTTTCATTTAAAGGCCTGAATACTTGGACAAAGTTTGGGACTTTTTGAAAGAAATTGTGCCAGAATTCAAGTTGCCAGAGGAGAAGACGCCAGAACTTGATATTAATCAGTCAGATACAAAACCTGAAGAGACCAAAGATGCAGAGTCAAAAAATGAAGTCTCACCTGAGAAAAAGCAGTCAGAATCACCTGAGAGAGTAGAGTCACCTGATAACATTGGCAAAGGTCTGTAATTTTAGGTAATGTTATCTTTGTAGGCCAAGCATCAATAAGATTAGCACTATCTCTGGCTTTCAATTTGTGTATCTTTGGTATGTTGCCACATGCAACTCTGTGGGTTTGTTGGTTTCACTGAACATGTTGCAATAATGTAAATTCAAAATACTTTTGTTTTAGCTATAGATCTCATTAGAAGCAGAACTAGTCTTTTATGTAAATCACTTCCCTTTATGGCACAGATATTTTCAGCTCCATGTCTCAGCCATTTCTCTAAAGGTTGGTTCCTTGTGGAGAGATAACAATCAGAGAGGTTATAGTTCCTCCAAAAACAATACTGCTCTGACTATCAATAAATTATACATTTCATAATGGGTGTTGCAAAGTATGATTACCTACAGAGTTCTGACAAGTATGTTCTAATGTCTACCTGCATTTTTATTTATAGCAAATTTTCTGTTCAGGCTACTAGGTATAGGTAATAATTTCTTCAAGAGCTGCTAATCCTATTTACATTTAAATGAAAAAACTTAGATTGAGAAACTTATTTGTTCCAGTATATTATTCTTCGATGTTTATATTTGAGACTGAGTTTTCTTTGTTGCTGATTTTAACTTGAAGGCATAGGTGCAATTTCACAATACTTCTTATGCCTTTGGAAGGTGCAAATCATATGCTTAAATATCTATTTCTTCCTAAATTTTCAGAAAAATCCCTGACTTCCTTCCTTCAAATCCCAAATAGTATGTCTTAATGTCAAAAGTGTTGTAAAAATGGTAGAAGTTTGCTGGCTATAGTTATATTCTCTCTTCTTAGGAGGTTTTGCCATCAATTTACACCACCCATCAATGTGGTAGATATTTCAGAGTTTGGAATTGACATTCCTAGGGATGCAGACACTGTGGAGAAGTTCAACAAGGCCAAGTGCTGGGTCCCGCATTTTGGCCACAACAACCCCCTACGGTGCCACAGGCTGGGGCCGGAGTGGCTGGAGAGCAGCCAGGCAGAAAGGGACCTGGGGGTACTAATTTACAGGAGGCTGAATATGAGCCAGCAGTCTGCCCAGGGGCCAAGAAGGCCAATGGGATCCTGGCCTGTGTCAGGAATAGTGTGGCCAGCAGGGCCAGGGCAGTGATCCTTCCCCTGTACTCTGCGTTGGTGAGGCCACACCTCGAGTATTGTGTTCAGTTCTGGGCCCCTCAGTTCAGGAAAAGCAACAAGGCTGGTGAAGGACCTGGAGCATAAGTCCTATGAGGAGAGGCTGAGAGAGCTGGGGTTGTTTAGCCTGGAGAAGAGGAGGCTCAGGGGTGACTTCATCACTCTCTACAACTACCTGAAAGGAGATTGTAGCCAGGTGAGGATTGGTGTCTTCTCTCAGGCAACCAGCAGTTAGAACAAGAGGGCATGGGCTTAAGCTCTGCCAGGGAAGGTTTAGGCTGGATATTAGAATGATATTTTTTCAGAGAGTGGCCAGGCATTGGAATGGCCTGCCCAGAGAGGTGTTGGATTCACCATCCCTGGAGGTTTTTAAACTGAGATTGGACATGGCACTGAGTGCCATGATAGTAATCACAGTGGTGTTGGATCAATCAATCTTTCAACTCAGTTTATTCTATGATTCTATGACTTGGGGGATCTGGTGAATGAGAGGGTGGGCATGAGTCAACAGTTTGTGTTTGCAGCCCAGAAAGCCAACCACATCCTGGACTACATCAAGAGCAGTGCGGCCAGCAGGTTGAAGGAGATGGTTCTACCCTTCTACTCTGCCCTTGTGTGACCCCACATGGAGTAGTGCATCCAGTTCTGAGATTCCCAGCATAAGAAAGATGTGGACCTGTTGGAATGAGTCCAGAAGAGGGCCACTGAGATGATCAGTGGATTGGAGAGCCTTTCCTATGAAGGCAGGCTGAGATAGTGGGAGTTGTTCAGCCTGGAGAAGAGAATGTTCCAGGGACACCTTTGATCATCCTCCAGTACCTGAAGGAGGCTTACAAGAGAGCTGGAGAGGAACTTTTTACAAGGGCATGTAGTGATAGGACAAGGAGGAATGGCTTTGAAAGGTTTAGATTGAACATTGGAGAGAATTTCTTTACTGGAATGGTGGTGAGGCACTGAACAGGTTGCCCAGAGAAGTTGTGGATGCCCCATTCCTGGAAATATTCCAGTCCAGGTTAGATGGGACTTTGAGCAACTTGTTCTAGTGGAAGGTGCCCCTTCCTGTGGCAGGGAGTTGGAACTGGATGATCTTTAAGGTCCCTTCCAACCTAAACCATTCTATAATTCTATGGTATGTTTTTTTTTCATTAGAGAACATTTTTCTGTAGTCTAAAATTTTGTGGCTTGAAAGAATATTTTGAATGTGAGAGACTTTCCTCTTCTGTGTCCATTGGGAATCTATGTCTCATCTATGTTAGATTTTTTGGAAATTGCTGATGCATGAGACTAAGGACATGGAAAAAATATTTGGCACAGTGCCAGAAATTCAGAATTTCTAGCACTGTAGTAAGGACATAAAAGTTGTGCATTAACTGAAAGATGGGGACAAAGCCTTCCTGGCTCCTTCTCAGTAAACCTGCATTTACATCTTAGTTTTATTTAATATTTTTGTTTTTTAAAATTAAATAACATTAATTCTTTATTGTATCTCAACTCTCAAGATCTGGAAGAGTTTGTGGTTGATTGTTTTTAAAATTTATCTAAAATATTATTAAAGCATTTAAACATGGGAGACTATGACTGAAAGTTTGTATCTGAAAAAGAAAAATACATAATCTTTATTTTGCTTGATAGAAAAAGCAGAGCAGAGAAAACTAGGAAAGAGAAAAAGCAGAGCAGAGAAAGAAAAAAGCAAGGTAGCACATCAGTCTTCACAAATGGGAAAAGCCCCAGTCCTTCAGGCTTTGAGTGAAAGTAAGTCCTATTGTTTTGAAGCTAAAAGTACAGATAGGAGATATATGTAAAGCAAAGGCTTTGCTTTAATTTTGTTTTGTACATAATTGAGGGGAGATTATATACCTTTTTTTATTTTTGAAATTGTAATTCTTTGTATGTCATATTACCAACTGAAGTCACTTAAACCTATTGAAATGTATAACTTACATGAAGAACAGTATTAAAAGTATTAGAACATGGTGCTAATAATGCCAGGGTCATGGGGTCAGTCCCCATAGAGGCCATCCGCTTAAGAGTTGGACTCAATGTTCCTTGTGGATCATGTTCTGTGACTCTGTGACTGCATACTTTGATCAAGTGGTAAGCTGTCTTATAGTTTTTCTGTATTTTTTTTAAAAAAGCTTCCTCTTTAATAATGTATTTATTCCCTTTTGGCTTTATATAGTGAATTGCAATTGGAAAAAGCAGGAATGCTTCTTTATCAAAGGGTAGGGGAGCAGAAATATTCATTAGAATTTGCTCCATGCTGGAGATGTTCGGTTGTTTGTTGTTTTTTTTTTTTTACTTTGTCCAGGAAATGTATCTTTATTAGTTCAATTATTGTAGTGATACATTCATAATAGCATAAAAATTAAGTAAATTCTTGGTTTGTGCATTTATATTTATTATTTTTATAAAACTCAATAAAATAAATTTTTAAAAATCCACAATTAAATACTAATTGGTCAACTAATCAGTCAATAAAGTTACTGGCCAGCTAATCAGTCAATGAAGTAATTGGCCAACTAATCAGTCAATACAGATGTGTTTACTCACATAAAACATAGAAAATCTTCACAAATGTACATTAGGCTGATTTGCTTTTGGCATTGCTCATATTTGCATACATGTGGCACTTCCATGTGACTAGCAGCAAAAACCATTTAACTGGAATAATTTGTACTTGCAAATCAATAAGAGAGAATAGGTAGAGTGTCTTTCGGGAGTAACTGCAAAGTAAAAATGTATAACAAGAATGAAACTTAATACATAAATTGGATTCCTTGTTCTTGTTGTGAATCCTGATTAAAATTGGTGATTTAAATAATTTTAAATTAGAACAAATCAGTATTGTTGTTTCTCATCAGCAAACATTTATTTGAATTCCTACCTCATATACCACTAAATGAGTTAAACAGCAGTAATTTTTAAAATATATTGCAGGAATGTAGTTTGTTTTAGTTGTAGTAGGTATGGAATAGAAAATGATGTTTCATATCACTATAAGGAACATGACTAACTAGTACTCCAGCACATCATGTGGAAAAGAAAGCAAAGGTGGAACAGAAGGTTTCAAGTGATGTATTCTAGATATTGTACAAAATTAGTGATAGAGCATTAAAAACTGTTGGGCAGTGTTTCCATATGAAAAATGACATGATATTTAGATCTTTGTTCTGCCACTTAAAGCACAGTTTATGCTCTTTTCTGAAAGATTGTTAGTGCCCTGTGAAGATGTCATTTACACAAATTATTAATTCGGGGCTCAAGTATGGTTGTCAGAGAACTCTTTTATTCTTAAGTTTGAACCAGAAAAGCCTCTTGGAAAAGAGTAAGAGGTAGGTATCTCTCTAATAACAAAGCAAATTTAAGATTATGAGACTGCAAGGGAAAAAAAAAGAACTGTGATTCGAAATACTAGTGAATTACAATGCATTTTTGTTGTGAGATTGTAGCCAAAAGAAAAAGATCTTACAGGCTTTATGAGACACATGGTCTGCAGAGTGGCCCAGGACAGTAGAACCATTGTTGTGCATAAAATAGCATCTGAAACTAGGTCTTGGTTCAGTGTCAGACTCCAGAGGCAGTAGTTGTAAAAAGGTCCTGAATTGTTCTTGGGAATTTTGTAACAGTGACTTAATGCAGTAACGTTTTTTTTTCTTTTTTTCCTTGTAAGTGACTTGAGAAGTATTTCATTCCCAGCATGATAGAAGTGTTTATTTCCCTGCCGCAAGCTTTCACTCTCCCTGTTGGGTGTGAGGACTTCAGGGGAATTTTTCTTCTTTGTGATAAATATGAACTACTTCTAAAAAGATACTTAACTACTCATGATGTTGCTTATATTTTACTTTTAAAATGAAAAACCTTCTGTATTCATTGCATTGTATATTCTTTACCTTATTCAGTTTCATACACATGGACATACCATTTACTTCTAAGTACTTGGAAACTTCTCTTACTACTCTTACTACTTCTTTCGATTTTGAGTGTGTTATAATGTTGTGTTAGGTTGGCACTGGCAGCTAAGCCCCAACCCAGCCACCTGCTCACTCCCAGCCCTCAGATGGGAGAGAGAATTAGGACTGAACCTCTTGCCCACTCCCAGTGTACTCACTGGGGTAGTGGAGTGAGAAACAGAAGATTTAACACTGTGTGAGCTCTGCTCAGCCATAGCTGACATATTGGTGTGTTGTCAATAGTGTTTTGATATCAGATCTAGAACAGAGCACCATATGGGCTGTTCTGATGAAAGTTAGCTCAATCCCAGCCAGATCCAATGCAGACACACAGTTCTGATTCACTTGTACAACCAGACCAATGCCTGCTGCACTCCACAAATACAGTATGAGTTGCAGGATCCTTGAAATATTGAACTTGTTTCTCTATTCATTCAATTGTGTGGATCCAGCAGAAGAACAAGCCCTTCATATGATCAGTCAGGATTCTTCCTGAGAGCAACCAGCTCTTTGGTTTATCAGTCAGGCACTGCTTGGGAAATTTGCACAGATTATTCCTGTGTGCCTCCTACTGGCCCGTTTTAGCACACCATCTGCACTTTTCCACTCATCAGCTTTTTCTTTTCACTGACTAACCTTTCATATTCAGAGAGTCCCCTTGTTTCATAAACAGTTTTCATGATTATATGATGTGATATGAGCTACTTAGTCCCCTTGTTCCTATAAAGAATCACCACTTTGCTTTCTATTTAGGTTTCTAAACTAATGAATTTCCTAATAGTTTCTGATCTGCTGGAAAGGGAATATTATTCTACTTGAGAGGGCAATATCTAGGCATTTGGGAATTTGTTCTACAAACCAACTATGTAGTGCCTTGAGACCAGTTTTGTAATTAGAGATACTAGTATTTTCTATGTCACAGAAGTGTTGAGACACTATTATTATTGTGCTTAAAAATTTTTGAAATAATAAAGGTAGATCTGTAACGTTAATCATTAGAGTCAGTGAGATACATATCACATAACTGTAAAGTTCTATTCAGAAGAGTTTTCTCTTACAAGAGGGATTGAAGCCTAGTATTCTCTTTTGTTTTCTCAAATGCATATTATCATTTTGCAAATTTTATGTCAATTCTGGAGAGCACATAGGTTGTTTTTCTGAAGACTAAAAATATACCTTCTGATAGGCAAAGGTAATACATAACTAATACAACAGCAGAAGTCAACAGGATTCATAATTTTTTAACAAAGCACCACAGAATTCTTATATCCATGCTGATGGATATAAATGATAGGCTTTGCTTAATCTACCTGTTTTGTTGTACTGTATTTTATAACAGTCTTCATCTAATAATACAATTTTTTCCAAGGCTATCAGTCTTCACTAGTTTCCCTAGATGCTGAATTCACACTAATCAGCAGTACACAAATAATTTGCATACATCCTCCGCAATTTTTGTAGGGTGAAAAAGGATCAACAATATGTAAATTTTTTAGCTACTGGCATAATGTACAAAATATTTCTAGTATTGTAATAGTATTATTAAAGTGGATACGATGTGCCTGGTTAATCATTTGCATGCTCTAATAATTTGTTCATTGTTGTTTATTGTCTGCTCTGCAGATAAATTTTATTTCCCAACCCATCTGGACTGAATATGACAGCTTTAGATTTCACCTGGTATTTGAATAAATACTTTTATTTGAGAAATACTTCTCATAAGGAATGAGAATGGTATGCCTTGTGGCACATACTGTTCTGTAATGTGTAGCATCATAGCTGCTATTGCTGTGTTTGTAACAGATCAGTAGGGAGTGAAATTGAAGCTAAATGATAGTCTTGCTTTTGACTAATTTGAAACTTACAACTAACACAAGAGNNNTCCCTTCCCCTCTCTTCACTTTCTTTTCTTTATATGCAGATAGCTTTGTTTTATTTCATTTCACAGGAGATACCTATTCTTAGAGTAACTTCCAGTTGAATAGTTACTAAACATAGGAAGCAATTATCCTATATTTGAGATGAAGCTGAAGGGAACAATGACAGACCCAAATCATTTTACTGGAGTATTAAATGAGGATAGGCTCATAGAATTGTTCAGTTTGGAAAAGACCTATCAGATCCCTGAGTCCAGCTGTTAACTTGTACTGCCAAACCCACCAGTAAACCATGTCCCAAAGTGAACATCTACACATCTTTTAAATACACCTTCAAGGACAGTGGTCCAGCCACTTCTCTGAGCAGCCTGTCCCAATGATTAACAACGCCTTCTGTGAAGAAAATTTTTTTCTAAAAAAAAATTCTTACGAAAAACAGGTCTCAGAATGTGTATCCTGAAACCCTGTCTTCACCTGTTTTCTTAGATGACTAAGGAAAAACAGAGAGAGATAAATATACTTTTTTTTGGTCTTTCTCCTCAAACCAGAGACTTAGATTTCAGATATTATATGTTGGAAACTTTTAATTTCCCTTCAGCATAAATGAACTGACCGTCAGGCAGCCTTGGCTTCTCTTCATCATTCAGGTATTCATGATGGCTTCTTTCACAGATGGGGTAAGAGATGATTGTGTGGTTGTCTAGTGCAACAGATTTCTAGGGGTAACAAAATAAACGTGCCTCTCCTTGTATGCCTTGCCTATAGCAGAATTACAGAAAAACACGCTTCTGTAAGGTGTGTGGGATAAGGGTATGGGGTCACCCCCTCACACTTTCTGAAGCAGCCATCACTATCTCCATTTTTTCATGTCCTTGACAGAAGCAAGAGCAGTAGCCCTGGTTTACAGGTATTCTGTTTCTCAAACTATTCACCTCAATCTTCATATCCACTGACAGGAGTGGCCAGAGCTCTGGCTTTGGATCCTTTTATTGGCAAGGTCAAATTTTGCCTTCACTGATGAGAAGCCTTTAACAAATACTGACCAATCAGAATGTTTTTACTTGCTCTACCCACATGATGTGTATTGTTTTTATGCTAGTATCTGCCAGTTTTAAAAGTCGAAGAAAAACAAAAGAACAGCATTGAAAGCTACCTCTGACCTGTATTTCTAAGTTGTATTTTCTGTTGTTCATTTATATAAAATAAATGAAATATGCAAAGGTTGTTGATGATTTAAATAAATAAGGATTAAAATGAGATGTTTTTCACATCCATGGCGTCTTTTCCTTTCCCGGTACTTTACAATGAGACCTCTTCTCTTGAATGAAGTAACAGTCAGACAAAGAGAAGAAAAATAAGGCAGAGAAAACAGAATAACATAGGGTGAGCTACAAGTACTTTTATTTACTGTTTATCTTATTCTAAAGCATTTTAATGTTTTTCATGTAGAAAAGTCTCCTGTGCCACCCCAGCCAGAAACGGTCGTGTATGCTGGCTGTATACCACTGCATTTGTTTGAAGAAGATATTTTTTCATTAACGCAGATGGTAAGATTCTGTGTTCTGAGGACAGGAAAGCGTTCCTTATTTATTATGAGAGTGTTTCATTTTGTGTCAACTATGTTGTAACAAAAAGAATACAGTTAGCACAGTGAAACAGTCGCTAGGTGATGACTGTCAGTCAAATTTATATTTTGGTACTTCTGTATTCTAAACATGAGTTTTTCTGCCAAAGTCTGCTCATTTTTTCCTGTTTTCCTCCGCTTTGCTCTGGATCCCAGAAGCTGAAATCTCCTAGGAGAGACTAGATTTGGACTAGAAAATGCAACATGATGAAATACTTCTGAATGGAAAGTCTTAATTATTTTAAGGGATACTTATAAAACATGAATTCTAACTTTTTTTTAAGACTCCAAAAGTAATGACTTCTGTGATGTACATTTTCCAATATGATGTTTGTTGTTCTATAAGAAATATCATGTTTACATCTATTTCTATCATTACTGTTGTAGCTGGTGAAAGCAGCTGGAGAAAGCACAACACTTCATGCAGCTGGAGTAAAAACAACCCTTAAATTTCTACTCAGCCACTCACAGTCCTCAGAAGGCTATTTATAATGCCAGAGCAGGCTTTCTTGAGTTGATTATTAATTAGGTTTCCTCTTTTTTTGGACATTTAAATCGTATTTATCATAATTAGATCATTAAAATTTGAGCTGCCATGTCAGGAAATTGGTAGGCTTCACAGAAAAAGAAATTTCCAGTAATGGTTTGCAGGTGTTATGCTTTACTGCTCTTAATTCTTGACTATTTTATTTTTAAAAATCGTGCTATGTTTTATGCTGTTTCAAAATTAGCTTTTTGTCTGTGATTTTATTTTAATTTGAGGTCTCAGTCAATACTGTCTCTTTGCTAAAAATAAGTAAAGCTAGTCATCAAAAAGCAAAGTGGCAACGGTGACATAGGGTTATATCTTTCCTGCCACCTAACACCTTGAGTATCATCTTGACTACAGTCTTTTGGGACATAGAGATTACTGAAAAAGGGGCATGGCAGACCAAATAGCATGAGGCAGATGCATCTTTATATCTAAACCAGTATTTTAATAAGGACTGATAAAAAAAATGGAAGTTGTCAGAAACTAAATATAGAAGTGTAGTGGATTTCTTAGGGATAACAAAAAGGCCATTTCCAACCTTTATTTGAGGGTTGAGACATACTACACTGATAGAAATAGAGTTTGGAAGAGTGGATTCAGAGTTGCTCCCTGAATTTGGAGAAAATTTTATCATTGACCACAGCTGTGCCAGAATTTCCCTCCAGAATTTTTGCAGTACTCCTTTTAGCTTTGCTTTCTAGTGTGGGTGTCCTTGGATTGTTGTGGTTTGAATTTGTCTTAAATTGCTCAAACAAAATGAAAAAAACCAATAATTGAGTCATACAAGTCTGTCAAGTACTCAGGAGCTAAGAAGTTCTCTTTTATAGCACCTAACTTCTCTTCTTCAAAATCCTTTCTAATCTTGGATATTTTAACTGGCATTTTTAGTTTAATTCATTCCCCACTCTTCAAATAATTCTTCTGACAATCACAACTGCATTCTTCTCTGCAGAGTTTATAAATACAGAACCTGAGGAACATTTGACAATGAGTAGAAGCAGAGACTTGCTAATGAACATGTTAAAGAAATAAGTTACTGGTGATTTATTTCGTGTGTAAAAGAAAATGTGTTTTTAAAATAAAAAGTATGTACAAATCTTGTAACAGAACTTTCAGTTCTGACAAATCTTAAATACTGGACCATTATTATTTTAATGGTAAGAGCACCACTCCATGTCCATATTTAGAACTGCTCTTGGGTTTGTTACTAAGGGCTTTGGTATGCAGGTCAACTGGAGTGTCTTTAATGTGTTTTATAAATGAGCCAACAGATAGAAAGCTTAACTTTAATGATATGTTGGTTCAAAGAAATACTACATTATGGAATTTTCACAAGTTATCAAAAGGGCCACTTGATTTTAGAATTCTGCTGCTTTATAAATTCAGCATGAACTTTTTCCCTCAAATAAAGTATTTTCAAATGTTTATTTAAAGAAAAATGTTGTCCCTGTTGCTTTTGTACATATTCATTCTCTTCACTTGTATGTTTTCTGTAGCAACTAAAAAATTCTTTATGAAAAGTAAAATATGTGTAAGCATTTCTAAGTATACTTCTACCGAATATCAAATTCTAATTAGAATGTTTTTGGGTAGTCTGATCATTTTATTTGTTATTCAGGGTGTTGAATGTTTGTGTGTGCGTACTGTTCTTTTTATTTAGGCAGATATGGTGAGAAACAAGATCTGACCCCAGGCAGATTATCTTTCCATGTTTCATAGGCTGATTCTTCAGAGAAGATGAGGCAATATGGCCTTTCTCACATACACAGCCATCCTGTCCTCATCACCAGGACTAGGTCCTGTCCTCTGGTAGCACCACCACAGCCACCACCAGTTCCTTGTTGGAAGCTTATCCGTCCGAAAAGGAAAACTGTGGTGACATCTGAACCCCAAGGTTTGTCTACTAAAGCCACCAAAATAAATTTTTAATTAAAATTACATTTTATTATTTAAGTTTATTATTATTATTTAGGTTTTGCCAATTTTGTATTATTTCCTCTTAAAAATATTTCTTAAATGCTTTGAGAAGTCTTAATTTGTTTCAACAAAAGACTCTAATGGAGAAAATGGAGTGTTATCAAAGCAACACAGAAACTCTCTGATGCAGAGCCACAAAAGGTTCTGAACACCTTTAAAAAGTTTAAAGTATGTGAATAGCCCTGCTGCATCAACTCACAGTTTTAGAGTAAATTTTTTTGCTAGGGTTTGTCTATACTGTGTAATGGAATTAAATGCATGACATGCGATGAAAGTGTTACAGGCATGCTAATAAGAAACAGAGGAAACTGGCGAAGAGGAAAACTGCCATAGTTGTTCTGAGCTACCCTGGATGACCTTACATATAGGTTAGGCACACGTTTTAATACCTTGCAGGCTGAGGATCAGAGTGTTAAGCATTTATTTTTTTCATAGTATGTCACTTAGAGCCACACTTGGTTCTTCTGTTCTATTCAAGTGCAAAATTATTATTATCATCATCATCAATCATCATATTATTATATAATAGTTAATAATATATAATAATAGATGGTAATAATGTTATATATAAAATAATATATATAATATTTCTTGTTAATATATGTTTAACAAGTTGCTTTTTTTCCAGAGCCTGAGGTAAAAAAACCTGAAGAACATATTGAGATTGCTAGCCTATTTTTGAATTACAAATTGAATGTTATCAGAATACCAACAGACATGTAAGTATTTATTGTAGTTTTAGCATTATCTTTGTATTGTTAGTCCATTTCACTGTGAAAGTTCAGTGGCTGATCTTTACTTGTGTCATAGGTCTAAACTGCTCAGATCATGTCTGAAGCATGTCAGGACAGAGCACTCTATTGCTGTCACGTGATTAATCGGCTATCAGTGAACTGTACATTTAGGATCAATATCAGCAATAAACCAGCTAAAATAGTGTACTAGATGCTTACAAAATGTCAATAAACTCCTACGAACTTCTGAATACCTTTCTGTAGCTAATCCCAAGAATTTTCTAATTCAGCATGCACAGGGCATACATATGCAATTATGTGCACCCTCCTGGCATGAGGGTTACAACCACACCTTCTGTTTTGGGAGGCCTCCTTTTGGAGATACAAATTGGAGTGCTCTAAGCTTTAACATCTGCTCCCTCCAATCTGCTTATATACACACTGGTGAGAAAAATGCAGGAGGTGGACATGCACACCTAATGGGTGGGTCCGCACTCGTACAGACAGTCCCCTAGGCAGATGCATGCTTCTCAGGGCTTCGGATATTGAAGGACAGGGAGCACTGTCAGGCAAAGACACTTTACCAGATTCTGTGCTTAGTGAGCCCAACGATGTAGGCCAGTCAGTACTTTCATGGGTACCCCATGTTTGTCATGGAACAGTTAATGTTTATGAATAAAAGAGACTGTTCTCTATGCATTATAGTTGTTACAAGAATCCTGAGAGTGCAGGTGAGAAGCTCATGCCCAAAACACAACTTTGTATAAATGCCTCATGTTAAAGACTGTTTTGAAGTCCTATAAACCCTTGAAAATGAGACTCTTTATGAAGGGTGTCTTAAAGAAGTTTCAGAAATCTGTGTATATATGGCTTCTAATCAGTATTCAATATTCAACATAATACTTGCTCCCTGACAAGAAAAGAAAGATTACCATTATGAGTATCAGAGCCCTTTTTTTTTCTATAACCCACTATATAATACATTTCTGTCAGGCTTCAGCTTACAATGTGAACATTCAGTAGACAAGTTCTAGAATTATTAATCCCATCTCTTTTATTCTGACTGAGCTCCTGTCATGAAGCATTGAATGAGTGAATAGAGTGACATCAGACTGGTGACCTGTCACTAGTGAGGTTCACAGGGCTCTGTCTTGGGCCCTGTTCTCACACAAAACTGAGAGGAGCTGTTATCTCTCTCAGTGGCAGAGAGGCCCTGCAGGGAGACCTTGACAGGTTAGAGGACTGGCTAATTGCCAACCATATGGAGTTCAACAAAGGGAAGTGCTGGATTCTGCACCTGGGATGGGGCAACCTTGGCTGTTCATACAGGCTGGGGAATGAGATGCTGGAAAGCAGTGCCATGAAAAGGAACCTGGGGGTCCTGGTCGATGGCAAGTTGAATATGAGTCAGCAGTGCCCTGGCAGCCAGGAGGGCCAACCATGTCCTGGGGGGCATCAGGCAAAGCATCACCAGCCAGTCAAGGAAGGATATTGTCCCGCTCTGCTCTGCACTGGGGTAGCCTCATCTTGAATATTGTGTGTAGTTTTGGGCACAACAATATATAAAAGATATTAAGCTCTTGGAGAGAGTCCAAAGGAGAGCAAGGAAGATGGTGAACGGCCTTGAGGGGAAGCCATATGAGAAGCAGCTGAGGTCACATGGTCTGTTCAGCCTGAAGAAGAGGAGAATGAGGGAGGAACTTATCACAGTCTACAATTTCCTCATGAGAGTAAGTGGGGGGGCAGACACTGATCTCCTCTCTGTGGTGACCCATGACAGGACCAAGGGAATGGCCTGAAGTTGTCCCAGGAGAGGTTTAGCTTGGATATTAGAAGGAGGTTCTTCACCCGTATAGTAGTTGGGTGCCAGACCTATGGCAGTGGTCACAGCACCAAGCCCAACAGTGTTGAAGAAGAGTTTGGATGATACTCACAGATACGCCTATGCAGGGCTTAGTGTTGGACTGAAGGATCCTTGTGGTTCCCTTCCAGCTTAGCAATTCTGTGATTCTGTATCATATACAAAGTGTACACCAAAATGTTTATGTCATTTTGGAGGATGTTTATTTTCTTGAGGCTGAGTCCAAAAAGAGGTTGTAAATTGTTGGAGGTCTGTTTATTTTTTAGGGTTAAGTACATCTCCAAATAAACTCACTGAATTTTATACATCACAGGTTCTGCATTTTTATCACCATAATTGGATGGAATGATAATGAACCAGTTAGATTTTTAAAATTTTTTTGAACAGCAGCATTTGCCCATGGAAGAAGTGAACTTGGAACATTCTTGGAATGTAATTGTTTTGCTGATGTAGTTGCCTTTTATTGGTTAGAAATACTTAAATTATGTACTGTTTGTTTTCAAAGAGTAGGAGTAAAAATACATAATAATGCTCTAAGCAATATCTATTAATAAGCTATCAGAAGATTGGGAGATTAATAATTAACATGTTGAAGTATTTACATGTTAACATATTTTATATTGTTTTTTCATATTTGATAAATTCCTTCATGGTCAAATTACCCCATTTTGTGAAGGACAATTTATTTAATGTGCTAAGTTTCCGTGACAATCAGCTACTGTAATCTTTTGTGATTTAATTAACAGGTAGTAGCTAAAAATATATAGCAGGTATTAGCATGTCATTAAAGTAATATAGCTGTATAAACAAGATAAGAGACTTAGATCCACAATTGGGACTGAAAGTTTTTAATCTCTTCCTTTTATTCTAATATGGTATTTTTAAACACTTAAAGGCAAGATAATTGTTGCTGCAAAAAGATCTTGATATTTCATTATCTCAGTCCTTAAGGGAGCTAGATAACACATGCTCAGATTTCAATTTTCTCTTTATTTTTGTAATGTCACAGTTACACTTTTAAGTCTAATTGGCATGTGTGCAGCATGGTTTTGGTCTTATTCTCTTAGTTCACTTTACAAGCAAGGAGTTATTTCTATTTCCATCAGTTTTTACTTCACTTCCACCTTCAGTGAAGTCAGCAACAGACCTTTCTTTTACTACAACCAGAATAGGCCTGCACAGGTTTCCTTGGTTATCATGTGTCTCAGCTGTCTGGTAGCTATGGAGACACATTTTGAGGTAGTATTTTGACACAAAACATTTCTTTTTTTTTTTTCTTTTTTTTTTTTTGTCTATACTCCAAGTAGTAGTTTTTTTCTTGTCTAGGGGCCATAGTAATTTATTCACTTCTGTTATTACCATCTTGTTTTCCTGAGCTGACTCGTGTTTTACTTTTTTCAGGATTAGTTAAGAGGTCTTTCCCGCGTAGATATGTGTGTGGTGCCAAGCCCAGGACAAGGAATGTATGAATATATAGATTCTGTGCTGCCCTGTGAAGCTCTCAAAATAAATGAGTCCCAAATTATTTTGACAAAATTCTGTTAAGACTAGTAGTTATGAAGACTTTAGTTTAAAAGAAAATATATAGATTAAA